>JAWLRI010000001.1:1240142-1257264 GCA_034781795.1 Crypturellus tataupa | reverse complement strand
GACCCTCTCTAGAAGCTCCACGTCCCTCTTGTCCTGGGGAGCCCAGAACTGCCCCCAATACTCCAGGTGCGGCCTCAGCAGAGCTGAGCAGAGGAGCAGGATCCTCCCCCTGGTGCAGCCGGGAACCCATTGGCCTTCTTGGCCACAAGGACACATTGCTGCCTCCTGGGTAACCTGTTGTCAACCGGGTTTTTTAAACTTAGAGATCTCTCTCAAGCTCATCTTTGCTACACATTAAGCTGACTTCCTTTGCAAAGGACACAGAGCTCCGCACCAGTTTTCACATTGATGGATTCACATTTTTTTTTCCTAATGAGTCATGTTTTCTTGTGATCATTTTTCTTCCTTCTGGCCCCTTTCCAATAATTGATGTATTTCTTGAAATACTCGGATATCGCAGTGCCCTATCACCACAGCAAGTTAAATGAATGTCATTTTGTTCCTGTACCTCTCCAGCTGATCCACACGACACCTGCCTTTCCCCTGCCCAGGAGCCTCTCGTTGACTTTGTACTAACGGGATCTCCGGTAACCTGCCCGCATCTGCTGAGCTGCTATTTCCCCATTTTGCACTTGACCGTCTGATTTCTCCTTACAAGGACAGCACTTCGCTCTCACCTTTATCAAATTTCCTCTTGTTGCTTTCAGGCCATTTCCCCTGTGTTTTAGGGCCATTTTGAATCCCGATGGAGCCCCCAAGTGCCCATATGCATTCGCACATTGGCAGCAACAAGATTTTAAGTGGGCTATTTATTTTACCACTCAAGCCATTAATGAAGTTAAGGACAAACACAAGCTGCACAATAAATTGTACTCTACTACCACCTGAAATCCCTGCTGTGATACCAATATCTTGCCTGTGCAGCTTCTCTGCTGCATTGTGTGTTTTTATTAGAGTCCATTTCCATCTTCTGCTTGTGAGAGCAGTACAGTGAAGCAAAGAAAATGTGAAATGCATCAGCTTTCTCTGAATCATCCATCATTTTCCTCCATCCCCTCAACTTTTCACACTTAATCATGTGCCATTCCTTCCATTTTTGTGGCTTCCTTTAGAAAGCTCTCTGAAAGTCCTTACGAGCCTGTTTTTCTTCACATTAGGCGCTTGCTGCGGTGCCAGGCAGGTCACCACACATCACCTTTTAGGCTGACCCAGGCACCAACATCCGCACCCTCCAAAACTGCCTTATTCCATTTCCCCCAAAACAAAACTCTGCTCTTTCAATCTCTATTATATGTATATATAAAAAAATTAAAACAACAACAACAAAACCCATACATTACTGCTTGAGGACTCTGCACCTTGGAGAAAGCTTCAGGTCAGCAACATAAGCAAGCCATGGGGGCAAGTCCTATTTTAATTGTATAGAATTTCAGATGGACCACGAGTTGAAGAGACTTTCTTTTCTTACAGAGGAAATAAAATTTGAACAGATCTTCTAAACCAGTAACAAAAACTTAACTGGAAAGGTTAAGAGTTGGATTTAAGCCCCTATGCATCAGCAGGGACCCTTCCTGAATCAGAGGCACCAGGGTCTGTCCCTGTATTTTACTTCAGGCCCATCTTCTCTTAACCAAGACATGTATTTCCATCCAATGTAATTTCCTTAGGTAATAGATTTCCTATCTAAACACAACCTGAACTGCACAACCCTGGGCTGAAGGTTCAAACCCTCCCCTGGCAGTTGCCCTACAGTCCTCTTTGACTGCTAGACAGGGGCAGAGCATAAAGATAACATAACCCAACTGTTCACAAAGGTAACAGAACTATTTTTGCCCATTAGCAGCGTGTTCTATTCCCTATCTCCATGTGACCATGGATGCCAACTCTGGCCACTTTTGGAAATTTAATACCAGGAAATGTTCTCGAGAAGGCTGTAACTGCAGGCACTTACTCTAATGGTCTGTGCTGCTCAAATGGGTTTCTGAGCCGTGTCCCATCAGGTGGCTGTTTCGTGCCATCCTGGGTGGCAGCTGCCTGTGAGTACATGAGAATGACAGAGAATGACGAGAACGATACATGGATTTTTTAGCTAAGAATATCAGATAGGGTAGGGAAGATATTTACAAGCCATAAAACGTGACCAGAATGCAATAATGGGAATTCATTTTACTGACACCCAAGGATCGGAAAAAGCTTTCCCAGTCTTAGGTTTCTTTCCAGATATTAGAGCAATACACTCAGGAATACAAAAGGAGAATATCTCTTAGGGGGGCACAAAAGAGAACATGTGAAGCAGTGTTTTTTTTTTTACTATTTTAAATTCAGATCAGTATTATCCATGCTGCTGCTTATTCTAATCTTAACATTCAACCAAACACTATATTGGGGGTCAGGAAAGCACAGACTAGATGGGGAAAAAGAGCCCAAGGAGCACAGAGAAGGGCCAGGCTGCAGCCCAGAAATGCAGGAATGTTATTCTGGCTCCTGAGTTGATGCACATTAATAACCCCTGCTTGGGGAGCTGCTCAGCAGCAACCACTGCCACCCATCTGTGAGATGAAATATCAAAACCATTGGCTGAGGGAGAAAAATGAAGCATTTTCTCTGGCACTTCCAGCAGGGCTGCAATTTGAGGAGCGAGTCTCTCATTACACCCCTGCCTCAGGCACGGCCAGACGTCTGAAGAGGCTGCAGTCTGGCAACCGTACGACCTGGAGGGAGCCCACGCAGGCGCCCTCCCTCTGAAACATTTACTACCTAAGTCATGTTAGAAATAACTTTATATAATGTTTTAAGCCTAATAATATACAGTAAATAATCCTTACTCAGCAAATGGCGATCATGTCACTGAAAAACATGACCAAGTTCCTGAAGAACTGGAATCTTGTTTTTTCCAAACTTCTGACAGAGAGAAACCAATTTTATTATGACCTGGAATAGAACTAAAACAGCATCAGGTACTGTTTTGCTCTGATACATTTTTTTATATAGCAACACACGTTTCCTCACCTCCCCATGAGGAATGTTAGTTAGTTATCCTTACAGCCAAAGGGGTCACATTTGATGAGAATCCTTTTACAAGAGGGATCTTTAATGTAGCAGAGAGAGAATTCGAGACCTGTTCTTCAAAAGCTACAGAAAGAAGCAGACTAAACATAAAGTACATATTTAAACTGAGAGGATATGACAGTTTATGGAATCTGATTATGTAGCACCGATGTTTTATAGTGGAGACTTTCTGTCAGGGCTTGAACACGGGGCTGCTCTTTTTGCTCTGCTGCCTTTTATGGCTCTTTATTGAGATTAAGCCCAAAGGAAGTGGCATAAGTTCCTGCAACTCTGAACTGAAGTCACTTACCAGTACTTGGCTGCTTAGTTCAGCGGTGCATTAATTCAGAGTGGTCACCATGACACAGGGGGAGAAAAACAACAAAGTTTTGAATTCAGCACTGCCAGCACGTTCACATAAAAAGAGAAGTTCTTCCAGTGTGTTTGATGAGGGACAGATAAGCTGGCAGTGCCAGGGGTCACTGGGGAGGAACAACAGGGCACGTTATTACAGGGGTCTTTTAACTAGAAGCTGCAACACAACCACTGAGAGGGCAATGTGCAAAGCCAGGGTCCAGCTGTACTGTGAATTGTCCCAGAACTGCAAGACCGTGGAAAAACAGAGATCCTGGAGACATATGGAAGCTGCCAGTGAGAGTTCTGCTCCAACTATGGGCAATTCATTTGGAAATGCTGTTTTCAGGACAAATAATAAAGTTAAAAAATGAAATAAAACTATGAGGCTACTCCTGAAGCCTACTCAGCTGGAGGGAAGCTTTGGAGTGCAGAGATCCACCTAACTGGTCCCAACACCACATTTGGTCTGGGAAGCATCCAGATAGGATTACAATATGGGGTAATTCCTGTTCTGAGTTACTACTAGCCTAATGAGTCTGTGGAGAAGGAGGCTCAGAAGGAAGGCTTCAGGAGGAGGCATGGGGGGGAGGGGGGGAGAAAAAAAAAAAAAAAAAAAAAAAACTTCCTTATTTTCAGACTCTGCCCTTTTTCCATTTCAAGGAGAATAAGCAATAAAAGATATTTGAAAACTGCATAAAGCAGAATAGGATTCATTACCTGTGCAGTCTCCAGCCTTAGTGTTCATTCAAAATGGAAGCGACAAAGACAGTATGAAAAGACTTAATACCCAAGTGCAGATGGCAACTCTTCAGTGCCATGACAATTTGCCAGCAAGGCAAAAAAAAGATGAAAAACTTCATTTACAGAAAGTATCACAGAACTTGAAATAGGAGCCAAATTCCAGAACCTAAAAGCACCTCTGGCTTTCTTTTCATTTCAGCTAGAAATGTGCATTTTGCTAAGAAATTACTTATGGACACACAAACACATATATCCAAAAGTTCAATAGTTCTTAGCCTGAAAACGACTCCTCTTTCCCCGCAAACCAACAGCAATCAGTAACAAAGTAAAAGAGCTCCTGTTTTCCCAAATTCTATTCAAGCTTCCTAACTCCTTGATTCTAATCAAACAAATCCAGGAGCCGATTCTAGGAACTGGAACCCATTTCCCTAAGGAAAATCAAAAGATTTGACAGAAAAGAAACAGGACTTGAATCCACGTGTAAAGTTACGTTTATGTTAGGATTAACTATTTATATTAAATTCATAATTGATGATTGATACTTAGCCATGCTTTAAAAAAAAGGAAAATTATAGTTTCAAGAAAATTGTATTATTCCAGAATGAAACCGAACACTTTAAAAAAGTTTATGGCTTATTCTTCAGTGTGAAAATATTACTTCAATTGAAATGCATTCAGAATATCAACAAATTCCAAAAATGGAAGACTTTAAATCTGTGTAGTCTCCTATATCCACTTTCTGAAATGAAGAATGAAGAAAAAAATCTCTTCTCCACTTTTTAAAGGCTTAAAGTCAATTTACCATTTTAAAGCATACATTCCTTTGTTTCCCTGCAACTATGTTATATTTTAAGCAAAACTGTGTCTAAATATAAAGAACACTATGTTTCAATTCTACAAGATTTAAATATTGTAATATTTATCACTGAAGAGTCTCTGAATTTCAATGACATCTTTTTTTACAACACAGAGATGGGAAGTCAGTCATTCAGTTGCGCTCAACTTGCTGCTTGCACCATGGTTCACTTGTGCCCAACCTGGAGTGCAATGAGGGCTCACCCTGACCGTTCCTGTTTCCATGGAAAAGCTTTTCAACACTTGCACACACAAGATGAAGAGCTCTTCAGTTCTTCCACTAAATATAAAAAGTCAGTTTTCTTTAAAGGGATAGTTTAATAGTTATGCTAAATATAGATTTTGCCACATTTCTTGCTTGTAATTCAATGCAACACTTCTTGATAATTCAGTCCTCATCTTGCTGATTTCTTTTCTGTCAAGGGAAGAGAAGAGTTAATGTTAGGACAGAGCCATCATAAACAAAAGCAGTAATAAGTCACTACAGGTATTTTCTGTATATGTTGGAAATTAGAAAATGACTATACATGAAAAACCATATTTTGAATGATAAGCGATGGTTCCAGCAAATGAAATGCAGCAACATCAAATTTCTCTCTCCTTGCACGCTCCTCCCAAAAGGTATGGTATTTCATTTACAACAAGAACAAAATTAGCCCTAAATGTTAGCCAGCAAAAAACCACCCATATTTCCAGAAAACATAGCACAGCTGTCTACATGAAGGTAACTAATCTCTCCCTCTACTTACAAAGAGGTCATGGAGAACTACCATGAAAGGTACCAAGAAACTCTTATCATCTTGGGGTGGGGGGGGTGGAGGGGGAAATACACACACCTGTTAAAAGTTTTTTCTGATATAAATCTCTTCTGGCTTTCAAAAAAGTTCTTAAAAACATTAGCTTTCAGCCAATCAAAAACTAGATTTGCATTTAATCTCTGTCTGCATTTTTACACAAATAAGGAAGAATACAGTCAGGTTCTTCAGTAACAGTTTGTCAAATAATATTCTTTGCCCAGAAGATAATAAAATAAAATGAATTGAGGTTGGTATGACAGCTTACTCTTCATCACTAAAAGAAAAGGAGTATATAAATAAGCTCCAAAACATATTAGGGCTCCATGCATCACAGTTTTTAATGTTAATCATAGTAGCACAACGTCAGGCACTCGGGTGTTCCCATTTCACAGAGATTGGTACACTACTTCTTACCAGTTTAAGAAAGTCAATTAATTTGTGAACATCCTCTCCTGTAGAAAGGTCCACAAAATCTTTGGGCAGTCGGTAGCTCAGGTATGGGCTTGGCTGGACAGGAACTTTGCTGTTCGTACAACGGAAAACTGGAGAGTCCTGGGAGACATTGGATAACACAGAAACACACAAGGTCTGTGAACAAAGTTTGTAGTTGTTTAAAACTCCTCACTAAGACTCAGTGAGTCACCTTGCTGTGGAGTTTATTTAGCATTTACTAGCAGTTGTAAATATTACTATAATTCCTGCTTATAAATGGGCAGAGTTTAGTGTTATTTATCACTATGCAAAGGCATTCCTGTCCTCATGTCAAAATTGCCACAATGGGCTAATTATTTTTCATGCCATTAATATGGCACTGTTACAAATTTATGTATAACGAAGCCATTGAAAACTGGGTAATAGCACCTTTCTAAACATCTGGATACCAAGAACTTCATCATAATAACCATTAACTTGTCTTCATGGGTCTCCTGCCTAATTTCATGTTCACAAATACGCCTTTGACAAAATTATGTACTAAGTTTCCTACCAATGTACTTGTTTTTTAATTTATTTTAAGCCAAAAATATGTCTAAACTCAATTCTACAGACAGATTTTAGGAAGCTCAATATATTTTCAGCTAACACACTGCATCTTTAAAAGATGCTAGAAGTGTCAAGCAACACAATTACCTACTGGACGGCAAAAAGTATCTTCATTTTGTAGACCCTATTTCAATGACTTTGCTTCAGATTCTGAGGTCAGATGCAAACTGAAGCATGAAGGGGTTACACCAGACAAGCTTTGTAAAGCACCTGACCCCAAGAAATCCTCAACCCAAAATTTATCAAGTAGCATTCCTCCTGGATGGTTCAAGAATTAGGACTTTTAACCAAGATGACAACTTTTAGCAGAAGGGCCCACAGAAGGGATCTTCATGCAATGAAGAAAAGCTGTTACTAATAAGTGAAGCCTGTTTTTCCCTCTCCCTGTTAACAGGGAGCTGTTTTACAGGGGCAATGCAGCTTGTAGCAGAGATAGGACAGGAACTCCTGCAAGTCCAGGAGTTCAACCAAAGGACAGGGCTTCCCCAAGGGTACTTGGTGTGAGGAAGACACAGAAGTTCAGCTTCTTTTTGCCTCCCACTAAACATAAATCTGGAGCTTGGGGAGATTAAATCACAGGCATTTGCAACAAAGAAGAACTTCAAGTGAGTAAGTAATCCATAACAGATTTTAAGAGAAGAAATCAAAATAGAAAAAAATTGAAGATGCATCAAGACTAGCCAAAAACAGTGTTTCAGGGCACCTTCTTAGTAACATAGTCAGGGTTGTAATAAGGGCTAGTGCTGTTTGAGCAACAACTCCCTTGTATGCAGCAAAAGTCAAGCACTGCCTAAAGAGACACTTGCACAGTTTTCATTTCCAGAGGTTAGGGCAACCATTTACTTCAGTGGGATCCGGATCACAGTATTACTAGAAGCAAAAAAGAACCAGAGAGCAGAGGGCCTCCTTTCCCAGTAGATCAGTACCTGCTCTGTGGCTTCCCCTTCACACTGCTCTCCCTTCAAGTTGTTCCCAGACATCAGTTCTTCCCAGGTAAACAGCAGCGAGTCTGTTACTTCACCAAAAGGGTTAAAATCTACTAGCCAAATTTTGCCCTGCAAGATAACAACAAAGGAATTAAAGCAAATCAGAGAATTTGAGATGCAATCAGAAAATACACACACATCTTGCTGCTTAGTGTTAAGGACAAAAAGTGCTTAGTCTTTAAAAACAAACAAAAAAGAGATACAAGTTCATCTGTACTTAAACAGTTAAGAATATTCTAATATCCTTTACATTAAACATATTATGGACAGTTTTAAAACACATCAAGCTTTGGCTTATTATATATAAATTAAATATAAATAATATTCTTTAAACAGATCAGACAGAGCTCAAGTGAATGCCCATGTGTGGTGTTTTTAGGCTGAGTCTAGAGAAGTTTTGTCAAATCTCCGTGGTTTTCAGAGATCCCCACATAGCATGAACAGAGGGAGGGAGGAAATGGAAAGAGGGATTTCAGCTTTGGTCAAAAGCCACCTCTGCGCCGCTGCCCAAGCCGCAGTCTCCAGGATTTCTCTTCTTGTTCTGTACTTAAAGAGAGTCCCTTCAGGGACCAAGGTCTGTAAAATGCTACTGGTGATGCAAGATGAAAGGTGCTGCACATATCCAGGCAGAAATAAAGACAGAATAACTTGAAGCCATTTTTAGTATAACCATTATTACTACCTTCTCCTGCCTTGTCTTTACTATGCTCCTGCTCTCAACAGCCCTGGAAGCATGGACAACCCTCCACACCTATTTTACAACTCAAAAACAAAAGCAGAGAGATGAATGTGACTTAGTAAAGTTAACAGAGAAGTCTCTCAAAGAGCACAAAATAGTTTGCATTCCCTGGGTCATCTCAAGCTGCAGTCCATAGTACTAGGTCACCTTTTCTTACTCAAGGAAAGTATCACCTATTCTAGTAGAATAAAAGGATTAAACTCCTTATAAAGAAACATGAGTTCAACTGGCAGGGAGAATTTGAAAAACAGATAAAGAATCTGACTTCTTCCAGATGCAGTCAAATATGAACAGGATTTCTGTAAAAAAGGGACTGGAGGCTTATTCCGAATTAGCAGTCAGCTGGAACCAGAAACCAAACCCGAGGGCTGTGCAGCTACTAAAAACTCCCTTTGCCTTCTCTTTCCCTCAGTCCTGAAGGATCTTTTCTCTTTAGAGATCCTCCTTATCCCAGTACAACCTGCAAGTACCTGTAATGATGGCTGAGATGCCAACAGGCGCTCTGGGGGCGACCCAGACGGCGGCAGGGCACGGAAATGCACGGGCTGAAAGTGGCTTCTCGTGATCTGAACCGACTTGCAGAGCAGCCGGGGGAGTCCCAGCGCACCAAGACAGGTGACATGGCTGGGAGACGGGATGTGGTTGACACGAGGCCTCATGATGGCACCAGCCCAGCTCAGCACCACTCGACACCCTGTCACAGGGCGGGAAGGAGCTGATGCGTCGAGCTCAGCTCTGCGGCGGCTGCGCTGAAACCAGACAGGAGAACTGAGACTTGGGCTGCTTCTTCCTCATTTGGGTAGGGTGAAAAGCCAGAGGCAAATCGGTGTGGCTAAGCTGCAGGGTCTTGGGGACAGCACTGACAGCAGGGTGCAGACAGGCATACACAGGGCAGGCTCTGCTGCTGTTTTCTACCTCCGCTCCTCTTCGAGACTCGGTCACAAATTCTCATTAAGTGATGTTCTGCTCTCGCAAACAGGGACATGTTGATAGCTCTAAAGCATCAGGAGGAAGAATTTCTAATTTAGATTCATTCCACCACACTAGAAAAACAAGCTAATGAACCAATTTAATCACAGGCAGAAGCAACAGCTGGCAAAGTTCATTCAGCCATCGAAAATGTTTATACTTCGCCACCTTCAAAGACATAAAACTTTTCATAGAAACTTGAGATCACATCTCCAAAGAAAAGCTGTACCCCAAAAAACACAAGCTGTTTTTGAGATTAGTGAAAATAAGAGCTGGTTTCTGTAAGCATCCAGCTCCCTTCCTTCCTTCCTGCAGAGGACCACAATCCATCTGCAACACTGCAGATGTTTTACACCTACACTGAGCTTGGGCATTTGTCAATTAATGGGAAGACAACCAGACTAAAATATAAGATGTTCCCTCACCAAGGGAGGCACATGAAGCACTGGGTCAGCAATCACACCATCTTTCACATTAAATATGTTTTCAAGACCAACATTCAGCTCCACAATTAACATGTAGTTTAAGACAACTCGATCTGGGTAGCAGTAAAGCCATTTAACCGTAATCCTCTGTTTTAGCAATCTTTGTCACATGGAATGCACAAGCCAGGTAAGCCAAGCGGTGCACATCCAAAAGAAAAATAAAATAATGTAACATTTTTTCATCCTGAAACAAGACCCAATAGATTTATCACATCAAGAATTCACGCTTTATTTCACTAAAACATTAAGCAACTGAAAGGAAATGCCCATGACAAAGACTGTTAAAAGGAAGTTAAAAGACAGATAAAACACCAACCGAATTGTTACATGTCCCTGACCCCAGCTGCAGGTTCCCGCACAGTGTGCCGTTCATAGGTAGAGATATTGGCATCAGGCTGGATGTCAACAGGAGCTACTGGTGGCCTCAAGCCACTCATTACACCGCTTTGTCCATGACAAGTCACCATGTTCAGTCATATTTACCAACTGAAAGACCTGGGAGACGAGCAAAGAGCAACTCTCAAGTCTTTACTTGTTAGTTGCTGCACAACGGCTGAGCTGCCAGCAGAAAAAGAGAAGCGCAGAAATGAAAGGGGCTACGCAGCTGTGCAACATCTCCTCGCCACACGAGGCCTCCAGGCCATTGCGTTTTTAGGACCACATTTCTGTGCATAGTCTTAAAAGATGATTTGTCTGCCAAGCAAAGAGCTAGCTTGGATCCACAGAGAGCCTAAGGGGAGAGGTGGCCATGGAAAAGGCTCCTTCTCCTCCGAGTCTCTGCTGCTCCTCTTCCATCCTCCAGCCAAACGTCTCCCAAGAAACCCCAGGAAGCGCACGCAGGAGGTTGCTCTTGCTCTCATTCACAAGGACTCGTCAAACATAGCTGCATGTTTTTAGTTGCACAAATTTAAAACCAGCAGACCTGGGGCAGTCCCCCCGTTCTGCTGGCGTGCAACTGGGCTCTGGAAATTCATCACTCAGCATCACTCGCTCCTCTCTTACTGCCTGTCACTCACATACAAGTGGAGCGGTGAATAACACAGCTGCAAACCACAAAAGTATGTGTGAAAGGAGGATGTGACACACAGAGGACCATCTGGTGGTTGACAAGCCCCGAGAGCAGGAGACAGATACCTACATACAGACGTGTTATCCTGACAGATGAAGAAACTCTGCTCTTTTGAGATCACACAGACTGAAACTTTTTATTTAAATCATCAGTCTTGATGCTTCAGCTGTGATGAGGCAGAGTACCTGAAGGCAGAAGTTGGCCAGATGCTAAAGTTTGCTCTCCGTTTTGCCAGAGAGCACCCTCAAGTTTGATGATTTGTGCCTAGACAGGTAATTTTCATTAACGTTTAGCATGGCTGTTTTTAGCCTGCAGCCTGATTTTAGGTTCCTTTGGTAAAAGCTGTGCTGAGTAACATAATTATTTTCCACATAACAGATGTTCCTGTTTAGTTTCTGTTTTGCAAACTATGACATGATTTACTATTATATAATTACAAAATTAGCAATGATCAAAATAATAATCAAGATTTACCACAGATATTCCCAATTTAACCACTTTATTAAAATAAAGACTTTACCAATTCTCAAATCATAGACAATTCAAACAGCAAGACCTAGAAGAAGATTTGTAGTTTAGGATTTGGAAAGAAAATTGAAGCTAATCCAAAAATATAATTCTCATACAACCACATGATTCCCCCAAATCAGATTTTGAGAATGTAAAACTACACAATACTTTTGGGGTTTTGGTTTCTTTTAAGCCTACAGGTGTGTGCATGTGCAGCCCAGTTCATCTGACTTTCTCTCCACTGACTAGTAGAATAGGTCAACACAACTAACTCAGATATAGGTATCCAAAGGTAGGATAGGATTTTTCTCTCTAAACTCTGAATACCTATATTTTTGGGATTCCAATTTGCTGAGCACTCCAAATTACAGCTACAGGAGTAATCTGGATGGAAAAAATAGATTCCATCTGTCTCAAACTAAAACTAGTCACCCAGTATTCATATTTTCAGTAACTATGCTTTTGTAACCTAGACTCCAATAAATAGGTTTTTTTTCCTTCCTCATGAAAGTAGTCTGAAGAAATACCCATGATTAGTTTCAAAGACTTATGATGCTATAGGGATGAACATCACAGGAAAAAATAATGCCCAGGGAATGATTTTTTGAAAGAAAAAGTGCTAAAATTACCCCTATTTTTATGGTGATCAATATGCAAATATGCAACTTACTGGTCACTTACCCTGCTGTCTCTGTACACATCAAAAACAACTGAAAAGGAGAAAAAGAAAAAAAGAGTTAATTTTATAAGACATATAATTCCACAGAAGATGTCTAAATCTTAATTGTGTACCTAGAACAACTGTCAATGCACTGAGAGACTGTCTGCTGGGCTTTACTGTTTAATGTTGGTTTATTCTGTCGGTTTTTCCCCCCAAAGAAAACATGATTTAACTCCTAGCACAGAGGAGCTTATCTTCAATGGCACCACTGTTTGTCCTACAGGAGGAGTGAGAAACTCCAAGGAAAGATCAAGGCACCAGCACACAAGCCTTTAATAAGACAAAGTTCCTGCTTCCAAGAGATCAGGACCTCAGCAGATAACAAGACAAAACTGATGGAAGGAAAAAAGGGAGCAGGCTCAAGGCAGCAGTGAACCAGCTATGTTCAGTGCGGTTATGACACATCTACTGACCCCAACAGCTCTTTTAAACACCCTTTGCTTTTTAACAATTTCACAGAGTCGCAGAATGGTTGAGGTTGGAAGGGACCTCTAGAGATCACCCAGTCCAACCCCTGCTCCAGCAGGGACACCCAGAGCACGGGGCACAGGGTGGCATCCAGGCGGGTTTGGGAGATCTCCAGAGAAGGAGACTCCACAGCCTCTCTGGGCAGCCTGTGCCAGGGCTCGGGCACCCTCACGGCAAAGAAGTTCTTCCTCACATGGAGATGGAGCTGCCTGTGTTTCAGCTTGCACCCATTACCCCTTGTCGTATCACTGGCCACTACTGACAAGCAAATTTAAGCAAAGTTGCCTTATGTAGCTCCATCGTTGGTCCTCCCACTGAATTAAACATGAGTCTTTGTATGTGCATCTTCCTGTTAGCTTCTGTTCTCCACGGTTAAACAAACCCTTGATTTGTCTTTCCACCCAACTATGGAAATCAGCAAGTAAGAATTCAGGTCTGACGAGTTGTACCAGTTTAGCAGAAAAAATTAAACCTGCTAGATTTAGAAAAGCCTCCAACAAATTCTGCACTGGCACTTCCTTCACAAATAAGGAACTGAGTATTTCGGCTAGTTAAGAGATTTCCTAATGTGTGAGACAAGATAAATTCAGCATATAACTGAAGAACTGTCTCAGTGGCTCCTCAGGAAGCTGCCTGTCAGCAGCACCTACGTTGACTGATCGTGTCCATGTGTACAAAGCTATGTGGTAGCTTAGCCTGATGTTAATGCCAAGTTGACTGGGCTAAGATTATACTTCAGCTCAGAACTAAAACGAGCCACCTAACTGTTTTTGACTGCATGACCTAAAAATTCACAACGCTTTCTGCAAAAGCTCAATTATATAGATTTAAAATATCACTCTGGACGTAAGCAGTAGGATTTTCTTAGGAAAATCAAGCCTTCAAGATGGCCAAGTCATCAATGCAAAGAAAAACTCAACAATCCTAGATTCCTTCTGCAACTGCTGAACAGAACTTGTTGCTTATCTGGATAATCTCACTAGTCTCATTTCATTAATGGGAAAGTTTCACCTAAGCTTCACTGTGAAGTGATGATCATCAGTTTAAAGCAAGCCAGTGGCAATATTGATCATTAATCACTGGGGCTGATTGCACTTAGTGGGACTTACAGCATTGGAATATTAGTGACTATTTGGGACACTCACAAACACTGAGCAGGGAGGAAGACCTGAACTGTTCTCTCCTCCTCAGCATCACCCCAGACCAGTGTGTCTTGGACTAGATGCTAAGTCACCCTCAAACACAAGCAGCTCAATGTAAAGTTAAGGACTCAACTCCAGAGCAAGTATCGATACCTCTGAAATATTCAGTGGCATTTTGTGAAATTTATGAAGGTTATGAAAAAGTTCAAACACTATATAGTTTTGTTTTTTTTTTTTTGCCTATCTGTTAACACTGGGCTCTGACTCTGTACCACTTCATCTGTTCTGGCTCAACTCTTCCACCTGGAAAGGCTACCAAAACCAACTGCAAAAAGCAGAGCAAATGACACCAAAAGAAACACTCAAAGAAGCAAAAAGTTAGAGGGGAGGGGGGAAACATCTCCTGAAAGAGCATCAAAGGACATGCTGGAGCATAAAGAAAAGGGAGGAAGAATAGGGACAATTTTTTTGTGTGGCATTTCTCTGCCAGAGACAGATAACCAGGACTCAGTGTCTAGAATGGAAAGGTTAGGAGGAGGAAGGAACAAATCTTCATCCCAGAGTGTCTCCCTGAAGACTTCTTTTTCCAGAGGTAATTTAGATGGCACAGTTTTACTTTACATAAAATGAGAGACTTTGGATCTTTCAGTTCATTAGATGGCAGTTTCAGAGTCTGCATCTAGGCATCTATTTCTAAAAATGCTTCCCTGAATTCTTATCTATCAGTTGATTACACACCAGCTAAAATTATATTGGCTTGGAACATACAGGAGAATTAAAACAGGCAGTAATCAGAATGTCATAACTGTATGATTGATTTCCCCCAAACTTCAGGGCTAGAGATCTAGTGAACTAGTATTTGCTTTCCAGACTGCTAGTCTTCAGGCAGTGACTCCTGGTAAGTTGTCTGGAGTAGAATAAAGGAACTGTGCAGAATCCAATGATTAAAGTTTGAATAAAGCAGCCTGGCATTAGAAGGTACTCTCTGCAGAAAGTCAAGCAGGAGAGAGCAGTAGAACAGGTAGCCAGGCTCCCAGTGGACCTACAGGTTCAGTACTTGGTGCACGTTAGAGGATTGAGTAAGTGGCCGATAAAACTCTTATGTTTATGTGTTTTCTAAAATAAGGTTCAGTCCACAGAGGACAATGTAAATTTCACCATCCTATTTTTCAGGACTCCTGACACCCATCACAGTACAACACTATTCTACAGTCACTAAACCATGTCCAGGAACTATTTCAAAAATAATTTTTCAAAGAACACCAAGTTTAGAAACAGAAAACATTTACTGCTTAGAGATAGTTCAAATACTCTGCCTTTATCTTGAATAAGTCTGGTCAGCTAAAATACTATGCATTTTAAAAATATTTTTCTTTCCCCCCGCCAAGTTTTCACTCATCTCCAGCAGTGAACTGGAGTTTAGCACACTGGAAATCTGGTGGGCCATATAGGTAACGAGCCCAGTGTAGCGAAGGAGCAGGACAGCAAGTCTCTTTTCTATGAAATTGGTCCTGGAAGCCCTGTCCAGTTCAGAACTCTCAGGAAAGGACTGTGCAAAACAACTCCAAAAAGATGGACCCTCCATTACTGTTTTTTAATCATCAAACACTTTAAAACCTGCATAAACATCATCCCTCTTTCCCCTTTACTTCCCATTCCAATTAAAGCCTTAAGATACTTACAGTCTTCATCCAAGAATTTATACTGTATGTTTCTCTTGAAAAACTCCTGGATTGATCTACAGATCTCTTCATGTTGCTTAGAGATATGATCATAGTATTGAGTGTAGTCTCTTTGCGAGATACCTGTGAATAATTTTAGTTGATTACAAAGAGCTTCAGACATGCAAAAAAACACACCCAAAATGCAGGGCTTTTTATATTTCAATTGTTGCTTATTCATTTCAGTTCTATCACCCTGGTTAATCTAGCCAAAATCTTTTCCCTCTGCACATCAGAGGTAGAATCCAGAATCTGAAAAGATGACATGAAAGGTCCAGGCCTGCAGGTACTTTGGCCAAGATGACAGACCCCAGCTGGATGCCTTGGAGATTCTCCATGGAACATGCATGGAGACATGAACAAAATGTACCCACTTGGTAAGACCCTATAGGTCAAGGGCTAAACCTTGATATTAAGCAAATAGTCTTATAAAAACTCACTGCAATAGCCTATAACCTAATACACTGTTTCCATACGCTCCTTCAGAGGGCTTTCTGGTACACCCAACATTAGACAAACTATCCCAATTGCATCAGAAGCTTTTAATTTCAGACATTTGCTTGTTGGCAAGACAGTAGTTTAAGCTGACATCAACAGGGTTATACACTTAACATTTATCTTAAGTGACAGAAGTTCTGATACAGAATATGTAAACATAAGTCACTACAATACCCTGCTGGAAAAATGTCAAATCAAGACATACTCATCACTATAGAACAAGTAACTTACGCTATTTATGGAAAAAAAAAAGCCAGACTCTACCAAAGATGATGCATCAGTGCTGGCAGTTTGCCATTTTAATCACATATGTAACACATCAGAGATTGCATCTTGCCATAAGAAAATGCTAAATACCTCCGAAGAAGTGCTCTTTCAAAGAGCTCATATAAAATACAAAGCTTACAAGTCCAGTGGAACTCTGAATGATTAATATCACTGCAAAGCTCAACTTTGGTCTAAAAACAAAAGCAAGAGATGGGGCACCTCAGGAGGAAGCAGGTGCCTATCTGGAAAAGCAATCCTCACACTGCAAGCATTGCTCCTTGGCCTGACTCAGAGGCTTATTAAGAGTAGGGCAATATGCTGTAAAAAAACTTGGAGATGTCTTCAGACAACTCTAGGATAGCTTGGAATTGGTCTAAGCTAGCAACTGAACTGCTAGGTGCCATGGTGGATGACAAGCTAACCCCAAGGTCCTTGTGTGCCCTCGTGGTCAAGAAGGCCAAGAGGATTAATGGGACAATGCATTAAGAGCAGTGTCTCTAGCAGGTCGAGGGAGGTGATCCTGCCTCTCTACTCAGCTCCAGTGAGGCCACATGTAGAGTACGGTGTCCAGTTCTGGGCTCCCCAGTACAAGACGGATGTGAATCTACTGGAGAGAGTCCAGCGCAGGGCTACGAGGATGATCAGGGGCCTGGAACATCTGCCCTATGAGGAGAGGTTGAGGGAGCTGGGGCTGTTCAGCCTGGAGAAGAGAAGGCTGAGAGGGGACCTGATCAGTGTGTACAAGTACCTCAAGGGAGGCAGTGAGGA
>JAWLRI010000001.1:1223619-1239893 GCA_034781795.1 Crypturellus tataupa | reverse complement strand
CTGTGCCACGTGCTCTGGGTGTCCCTGCTGGAGCAGGGGGGTTAGACTAGATGATCTCTAGAGGTCCCTTCCAACCTTAATGATTCTATGGTTTTTATATATACATATATTTATATACACATATATACATATAAAATACTGGTGGATCTCCTAGGTTTTAGAAACAGACAGTTTAATTAGCAAGAGCACAAATGCTGTGGGGTATCTGGAAGCAAGCACTAAGATACATAAATTACACAGTAATCCTACATTCAAGCATTCTAGGGATGATTATAGTGATGCACATCTGTCAGTTGTGGCACCTCAGCACCATTTAAAGGACAGCATTCAGGTCTTTCTTCTTCACACTGACTGAATGGAGAGTCCCTGCTACTAGTAAGACAAACTCCAGGGAACTGCAATATAAACCCTATGATTGGCATGAATGGAAAGAGGAGTATGGAAGCACCAGAAGGAGCATCAAAAGAAGGGTTATAAGAATGGCAGGTGGTGACAGCAGCTGAATTAGCAGATCCCAAGAGATCTGTGTTATAGGACACCCAGATCAGAAGACAAAGGACAGCGACTAAATCCCTGATGAGTGACAGCAATGGAATAGGATGGAGAAAATAAATCACTGTCAGCTCCCAAGTGGTACAAAAAGGCACATCCAAAACTAGCACATAGGCACTGCCCTGAGCAGAACCCAGCAGAAACACTGAGGACTGGATAGCTGATATCCCTTCATCTCTTCTTCATCACAAGGAATCCTGGACAGACTACTGGTACACAGGCATCTTGTTGCTTGTAAATACACAGGTGTAAGCGTGAGTGGAATTAGTTTTACTTCATAGCAAAAAATAATTCCCTTCCTTCCTATCAAGCCTGGATTAGAGCTTTGCTACGTCATTGCTACAACACTTCCACGTTTCCTATGCTAGAAAAGTTCAATCCTAACAATTTTGTCAAGATAAGGGCAAATGTACACAGGCTCTGTGCTATCTACCAAATTCTGTTCATTGTGATAGATTCTGTGACAAACTGCAGCAAAAACGAATTCAGTCTCCAAAAATAAGAAATGCAGTTGAAAATTAAAATCCTCTCAAAGCATCTCCCTGCGCCCTAGATAGCTAAGCTCCCATTATAATCAGAAGAACTCAATACAGCCACAAAATTTATCTGATCCTGAAGCACATAAGTAAACATAGTTTAATTGCCCAAAACACCTTCTTCAGCACAAGCTACCTGTCCTCAAGCTGTCACAGGTCTCCCATGAGTCTCCTAGTATCTCTGCCAGCTCTGTGCCTATGTTTTGCACACCCTGGCTGTTCCGTGTCACTTGAAACATTCTACATTTAGGTTTTTAACCCACAGTCAGCTGCTTTGCTGACTAAATTCCTTTGACTATAACACGAGCTCAGACACCCAGCAAACCTGTGGACATGTTCTAACCTACTGAACTTTCCACATAGAGTATCCAGATGTGCTCACACTCTCAGGATACCACACAAGTGCCTCCTTCTCCAAGGCTATGACTGAATATGCTCCTGAATATAAAGGAATCATTTGCTTAACAACCTTTGGATGAATTTTCTGAATTAGCAAGTATTTCCCACTGCTACACAGGGCATCACATGCTGTCAAGATTTAAGATGAAGTGGAAAGGAAAACTTGGAGTTCCACATTTTAAATCACAGAAACAAGAAAGAAAAAAGAAAAAAAAAAAAACACATACATGAATTCCAGCTAAATGTGGTGTTAAAAAAAAAAATGACTCTTCAGATTTAACATTAAGTCAACTGTTAAGAACTTCATTAAGTGGATTAATCTTTAAGAAAATCCTCACCTATAAGCTTGTTTTCCTTGACAAAGCATCTGAATTCTGCACCAGGGATTAGCTCACACCATTTTCGAAGAACAAGCTACAGAGAAAAAAAACAAACAAGTCACAAAAGTATAGGTAACAGGTGACTTTGTGTCACCAGGCATACCTTCTTGTTATACCAACAGTTTTACTATAATTACAACACAAACTCTGAAACATAGAAGCCTCCCTCTACCCCTACAAAAAAAAAAAAAAAAACTAATTCACATTAGTCCATCTTAGAAAATACTTAAGAAGTAATATTACAACACTGATTTCCAGAAAGTATTTGATAAATACGGCACCTCTTTCCAGTGACATATTTGGAGCTTGCTGTTACGTGGGTGTTTATGCCTGGAACCTCAGATAAGGCTCAAGGGCCTTGAATATTCCTAAGCCCTCTTCCACTGGTCAGAAACAGTTCATTTTGACTGCAAAAATGACTGCATTTGAACCCAAGCTGGACTTTCATAATTTCATGGCTTTCATGGCAAAAGTAGAGGACAGACATTAAAAATATATATGTGTATATATATTTTTCTATTCAATTTTATTCGATCTAAGATCTATGTTATGTGAATTACTAATAAATACGCTCCTCTATTTTTCACTGAATGCTAGCTAAGACCAAAGCAACTCCGTAGCAGCACACAACTCAATAAACACAGCAATGAAAAGCAACACTATTTAGCCCTCCCTGGGATGACAAGAGGTACTTGGTGCAAGTTGAAGCAACCAAGTTCACCCTGAACATTAACTTTTCTACCAAGAGGCTGCACTGTCTCCATCTATTGAGATTTCTGATACTAGACTTGAAAAAAATAACCCCAAGCAATCTGATTTCATCTCACACCGGACCTTACTTTGAGCAGGAGATTGGACTAGACACCATACGAGGTTTCTTCCCACCTTAATTATTCCATAATCTTCCACTTTGTACAACATTTTTAACTGAGAAATTTCTAATGAAAACAACTTTGAAAGTTACATTAGTGTTAAAACATGGAAAACAAAAAATTCTGCTGTACAGCAGATCTGTCTTGGCATTGGCAGGAAGTTACTCTCCAGTCAAAAGAGCTGATGAGCAGAATTAAAATTAACCAAATCAACTTCTATTCTGGGATATACCCAAGCAGGATTCTGTGACGCCTCTGAGGCGCAAATCCATTAGAATAAGGACACAAGACAGAAATAGTAACCCAACTATTATAGTCAATAGACAGACGCCTGGTAATTAAAGCAGATCCCTGGCACTTCGTCCAGTTGCTGTATTCCCTAAGATGAAGCATTCAGATGGATCTGTTATCTTGAGGCCCTCAGAAACTGTTTAGGGCCACTGGAATCTTCCAAAACCTATGGACTGCAATAGAAAATTCAACATGAAACTTGATACTAACTACAAGGTGAACACGAACATCTTAATCCTGAGTTTTCTGTATATTTGTCCCAGAATTCTACATTTGAAAGCATATTAAGACAGTGCTTCAAAGCATAAAAGACTTTCCTAAAGCCTACGTTTACATACAGAATGATTTTAAGAAACATTAGATGCCATAACAAAAACAATAGCACTATGTGCACAGTTTAAAGCAACATTAATATCTAAATCACTAACCTAAGGTTTTAATCCAGTAATGAGCATATGTAACAAAATACAACCAAATCCAGTTCTTAGCAGCTGGGATGGCCACAGCCACTGCAGTTGCTACTGAGATCAGATATGAGGAAAAATTTCTACAATGAAAGAGTGGTCAAGCACTGGAACAAGCTCCCCAGGGAAGTCGTGGCATCACTGTCCCTGGCAATGTTCAAGAAACATGTAGATGAGGCACTTAGGCACAGAGTGGTGATGGGTTTACGGTTGGACTGGATCTTGAAGGCTTTTTCCAACCTTTGAACACCTTTTTCCAAGGTCTTATTCTATGATTCTAGATGACTTCTGATGTAATGTCCACAAGAAATGTGCTATGAAGAGCAAGTGATTTTCAGCTACTGAGCTTGTCTTTCCTGCCAAAGCCCAATAGGCATCAGAGGAAACTACAAAGAAGCTTGAAAAGCCTCAGCTCATCACTGACCTGTAATTAAACAAACTCCACATGTCCTATAGTTCCTACTATAAAACAAAACAAAAAACAAACAAAGGCAAACAATTATTGGCACGAGCCCAAGCATAAATGGCAGCCTGCCCACCAGTAATTCATTTAAATTACCTAGAAATAAGGCAAATCAGGTCTTACCTCATAGTCCAAGGAAGGATCAGGTGAATCATCAGTGCAGTGAATAAACCTGAGAAAATAAGTTACACACATCAAAATCTGCTTCTACATACAAAATTTTAGCCACAGGGAGAAAAATAAAACTCAGTTGTGAATCATAAAAGATTCAAGATTCAATCAAGAAAGATTTGATTAAGAAAGACCTTATCAAAAAGTATATCCAAGATGAACAACCCAAGTAAGTTTAGTAAATCACTAACAAGACTCCTTCCAAGCAGTATCAAGGAAAAAAATCATCTTTTTATCTAGTGTAATTTGGAAGCCCTTAATTTAGACAGGGATTTAGATAAAAATGAAGTATTTTGCATTGCTGAGTCTTTTATTTGAGCTATCAGCACTGTTCCTTTCTTCTTTACTGCTATGCTGGCATAACCAGATTCTTAAAGAGCCCTATGAACTTCGTCAATCTTAACTTAGACTCATTGTGGCAGGTTTCTCCTACTAATTTTGATGTTTTGCTTCCTGAACACAACCACCGAGACACACGTCTTACAGCAACTCAGGATTATTTTCATTTCCATGAATAAGGGACACAATACGGCACCACTCGACACGCTTGCTAGCACAGCACGGTATCTTGCTAAATTAACAGCATTAATGCACTTGGAAAAACAGCTCTTGAGACTAGAAATAAACAAAACTATTTGCAAAACTGCCAGCAGATGCCAAGATTTTGTTCCTTGTGATTATCTGACTTTGAGCCACCACTCGGGAACTATCAAGAATGGAGGCAGTTACACCTAAGCCAACTATTTATGCTCTCATTTTTATATGGCAAACCTTACAGTAAATTCTATAACTTTTAAAAGCAGCTATCAAAAGCCCATGCATTTTCCTTCCACGGGTACTCCCTGGCACCAAGCTCCTGAGGTGCACAGCAGAGCTGTGTCACAGCTGGGCAATATTCTCACGTGGCAACATTTACAGCCTCCCGTTGGCACTCCAACTTACTCCAGTAGGAGGCACCTTTACAATATTTTCCAGTTCACACAAGACACCCTTATTATCAATCAGAATTAAGTAACTCTTACCTAACCCTCAAATATTTAAGAGTGCTCCATGTGGGGGAAGACATTGCCTCTTTCCCTGCTAGTCAGGAAGTGGAATTCCTGTGTGCTCCCAAGTCATGCTGACTGCTTAGATATTGCTCCCAAGCCAAGCAAACAAAATGGTAAATATGGAAGATAATACTGCAAAATGCAGAAATATAATTTTCCTTTAACCTCATCCAGGTCAAAAGGGAAAAAGGCAATAAAAGATAAAAACTCAAGTCACTGTCCTCTCTTTCCTCATTTTTGTTTTTGTGAACAAAACCTTACTCACATACCCCAGCTTTCTGTATAGATGAGGGGCAACTGGATGCTGTTGCAACTATGTATTTTATACCAAAGGTATTACAGCTCAATTTCTCCATTTTACATGGCCCTTTGAGAATCAGAGGCAAAAGCAGAGCCTCTTTACCTTGCATTCTATTCAAATCCAGAGATAATCAAAACAGCATTCAGAGACACTTTAGGACTGCAGAATTAAAAGATAACTGGACTCTTTTCTGAAATTTTTGAAAAATCATCATTACAAATACTAGTAAGAATGAAGAAATTAAACTCCATATCTTAAAAACCTTGAGGTTGTTTACAGATTTATATTTAGACATCACCAAGAAGGATCAAGGTCTCCGTACATACCAGGTGTATGTTCAGCTCTAATGCTTGAACTTAACAGGATAGGTGCTACGTGAAGTAGTTATTCAGTTTTCAGTGCTCTGAGCAGGGTGATTTAAGAATGTTTATGAGACCATCGGTAGCTATCCTGCTAAGAGAGCCATAAACTGAACTGCAAATCATCAAGATGTTTTAATAGTTTGTTATTATCTGCAGAATAATGAAAATTTTACGAGTTATTTTGTACCTGGCAAACTCCCTTGCTACCATCTCACAGCCTAATTTAAAAGCTTAATAAAAATCATGGAGAAATTTCTAACAGTCTTTGAACTGTATCTTTATTTCTCAAACATTGAACTTTACTGGAAAAGTATTCAACTAAGGACCATGAGCAAACAGGAGGAGATTCACATAGCACTGAAAAGAGAATCTTGTACTACACATTCTATTAATTCCTAGTTAAAATGGAGAGTTAAAAATTTCAGCAAATACATATTGCCTAAAACCTCATTTTCCAGTCTTTTGTGTGCAATGGTTTGCTGTGAAATAGGTTAATAAGTGTCTAAATCAATAGTTACAGTTCCTTCAACATGACATCCTGAAGGCCAAGTCACATCTTTATGAGCCAACGCTGCCTCCTACCTTCTGTTAGCAGAACCCAGGCTGTTACTCTAAATCTGAGAAAGACAGGCAGAAAGGATGTAGTAATTTAATTTCTTATGTAATGTAAAATGGGTTAATCTTGTTTGTCAGACATGTTGTTTGAAGGCAATTAGCTGCAGCGGTGTCTGCTGCATGCAGTAGGGTCTGTGCATTTTGGACACACAAACCCTGCACCTCCAGGATGAGGTTCCTCCAAGGATTTTAAAACTAAGTGTAAGATCTTAGGAATTTAGTGGCTAAACTTGAGAACAGACTTTCTGAAGGACGTGCTGCAGTAGGCACTGAAATTTTAAATAATCCACAACACCTAAACAGAAAAAACTGCATCTCCTCTCATGATCTGTGTGTCTTGAATATAAACAACACATCTGGAAACGTCTCCTCTGCCCACTGGAGGCTGTTTCTCATGCTTTGTCAACATAGAAGTCATTTCTTATCCAAAGTTATTACACAGGCTCCCTTCTTTCCTGCAAAAAGGCACCCTAGGCTTAAGCAGGGTTGAGCTACTGCTGTCAGACTCTCCTAACAGCTTCACCAGCTTCTCAAAGTTTTTTCAGGAATGAACTTGAGAAGTAACAGGTCTGTAGAAACAGCTGGTCAATTAAAACATTGAAAAAAAAATCAATTTACAGCCCTTACTATCTGCATGTCACACAACAGTTATTCTGGCACCTGACTCAAATTGCCACCCTCTGCGCTAAGTCAAAGGGCAGCCCCAAAAGATAATCTATTTGCATTATATGAACATTGGTCTTACGAGGTATTTCTCCCTACCATTGTAATTATTAAACAACTGGAAAAATAAGACTGATGTACGGTTTAACATCCCTATAGTTGTAGCTACAGATTTGAAGTATTTAATGACACAACAGTATTTACATGACACAACAAGTTCATTTTAAAATTTAAAGGGCACTATCACATCATTACTATTATTGCCACTATTTATAGCCATCCCAAGGTAAGTTTTCATGTCTCAAGAAAGCATAGCCCAGACATGCTAAAAAATAAGGGAGAAATACATGAAATAATAGAGTAGAGTCTTAAAGGAATTGTTCAAAAAAAGAGATTTAATCACTTAACAGGAATAGCTATTATCAAAGGACTTTTTATCATGTATTCACAGCACTAAGTTTTTGAAACCTACACTAAAAAAATGAAATGCTTTCTGTGAACTCAGGCAAGTAAAATGTCAGTTTACTTGAAGCAGAAACACTACATTACATTAATTACATTAATGAGCACACAGCTTAGAAATCTTTGTATATTTATTCCTGTTCTAAGAGGACAGTTAAGTCATTCTGAACAAAAAGTGTTGACACCATGAGAGGATCCAAATATTTAAGTAATGCAAATGTACTGCACATGGCTAGGTAAGCTTTGAGCAAGGCTGTGTATTTTTCAAATGGTTCATATAAAATTATTGCATAGCTGGAATTTTCTCTGATATTGACAGTTAATAACTACAGAAAGCGCAGTTCCCTGCCCTAAACAACATACAGGCCAGCATCAGAAAAGCAAAGAGGATGTAAGGGGAAGAAACAGGCATAAAAATCAGAGGTCACCGATAACGCTGCGTTCAGAAGTAGATCTTCAAATTGCTGTGTCAAGTCTTTTCTACGTTATGACCCAAGAAGTATATTCTTTAAACTTGAGACAGTTGAACATAAAAAAAGGCAGAGTATACAACATTTTGGCTGTGATGTATGCAGAGCAAGACACTTAAATCTTTTTTCATTAACATTCCAGTGTGGTACATAATGAAAACATAGTATATTTTATCCCTTCTCCTCCCTCTGACTAGCTCTTCCAACTGATTTAGATATATTATGTATCCAATTTTCATTTGTTCAGCACTTTATGTCAGCTGCATTCTTAATTTCTGCTTGCTAAGGACTAGGGAGCTGGCAGCTAATCAATAGGCTAATTAATGAAGACTACCTCTGTGATTCAGCAGTAACCATGAATCGAGAAGGACATTTTGTATGAATAGTTTAGCAATTTAAGAATATCGTGCACAGACCAGACAACAGTACATGTTTATATAAATCCATATTTTTATATATCAATATATAATATATATAGATATAATATTATCAAATATAATTATAAAACCACTGCTAGGAAAGTGCAGTAGCTGCCTTAGCACGCTGGAAAATGAGCGAGCGGGTCTAAAAGGAGCAATTTCAGGTCCTGACTTTCTGCCAGAGGTTATTCCCCCAAGGCAGAGATGGCGTCTGCTACAGGCTGTGCAGCCACCACTGTTCTTAGCCTGGTGTGAACTTAAGCTGAGATCACAGCTGGTGCAGGGTAGCAGCCACACTGAGATTCACAGCACAGGAGCTACAGCATGTTCGTTATCTCTACCACTAAGCAGCCAGCGCTGTCTGCAGAGGATAAGGTGAGGAGCAGAGGTGCTAACTCTGTCTGATAGGAGATTAAAAACCCACAGGAGAAAACACACCAGTATCAATTTTGGTGAAGGTGGCCTAGCCAACTCATTCTGCTCTTCAAATGTGTAAGCCAGGAGCCCCAAGAGGCATCTAATCACAAATCTTCAATTAAGTGGTGTTTGCTAAACCCCTGACTGTGTCCCAAACTCCTTGGAATGTGATTAACCAAACAGGAATTCCCCAAGAAGCTTGGAGTACTTTTTGCTGATCCTCTTTTTATAAGAGGTTAGTAGGTGCAATTTAAAAATGTTATATTCTCTAAAACATTTAATATTTTGTTGATATAAAAGATAACATTTAGAAGTTGTCACGTGAATCAGATATGGATATTGCAAGAAGAAACTGTTCCTATTCCTCTTTATGTTAGCAGAGAAAATACACCCCAAACACACTTAGGGTTTGTCTGTAACCACTATCTGTGGTCATACTGTATCTGGATTCCATAAACAACTTTCAAACATGTCCATGAGAAGTTTCATATAAAACATTTATAGCTATTTTTCAGTAAATAGTAAGAGTTTTCAAATTAACTGAAATGCTGCTATGCTACCCTAGGAGGCTTAGGGATTTTTGACTGGTTAAAATAAGATTGTGTCTGCTAGAAGTCTACTTACGGCTGAGTGAGGTCACGAGTAATAAAGTCTGAACTTTTGAAGAGGAGGAAGATGTCACTTAGAGTTTTACATTTCAGAGAGCTATTCATTTCTATCCAGTAGGCGTCCTAAATTAAAAAAAAAAAAAAAAAAATTAAAAAAAAAAAAAGATTATTCAAAATGTATCTTTGTTAGTTGAAGGGAAAAGAAACTACAGATCTATCTGCAAATAAAATAAATATTGCATACCACTGGAAACACAAGCAGAGAACACTTTTGGGATGGGAGTGGGGTTTGAAGCTTCATCAGCTGTTACCACCGACTCAGAATAGCTACTGATTTTCTTAGTTAATACTCTTACAAAAGCACAGCATTTTAAAAATCAAGCTTCCTCTGTTTTATTTCCTGGACCGCTTGGACAGAAATCTCCCTTGAGAACACAACACAAAAATACTTGGGTATGCCTCATCGTTAAGGAATAGTTCCAGTGATCAAAAATAATCTGAGGAAAGTTTATTGATCTGAATGCCTTTTTTTGTTGTTTTAATCTCAATCTTAATATTCCAAGTGAAGGGAGTCTTAACCTCTGCTGTTATCTGAGAAAGATACAGGCACTTTTATGTGTGAGAAAGTGCTGGCCAGGGTCAGCCTCACCAAACAGTGCACAGTAGTTCTGACACACCAGAGCAATTTGCTGTATCACACTTCACTGATATCTTATCTATCATTCCTCCCTTTATCAGAAGCCACCAGTCTCTTCTACTTTCCAATGAATTAAGATAAAAAAAAATCCTTGTGACAGTATCTGTTACAAGTTTCAAGAGTCAGCGTTCTTACCCTTGGAGCACTCCAGTTAAGTTTAGGAAAAACACTGCCTCCCAAGGAACTTATTGCTTCTTGGACTTTAGCTGCAAACTCAGGAAATTCTGGAGCCTGAACAAAAACCAAAAACATCAATTCCAGCATATTTAATATATTTAAGTGCAATTACCTTATAAATACTGATAGTAGACATACTTTAGAAGGAATAACCTCATCTAAAAACCACTAAAAAAGTACCTCATAAAAATAATGAATTTGTAGAATATCTTTTCAAAATTCTCAATTTTCAAAAATGTCAGGCTTTATTCTTCAAACTATGTTTCTAGTTATTTGTACTAGTAGTAAGAATCTGTGAACTTTAAACACAAAATTTTATAAACCTCCCCCATGAAAATTGCAACAGCTCATAAACTTGTGAGTCAAATAACCAGCCCTTAAAAAAGCCTCCTTAAAAAAATTTACAATGCATCCTGTCAAAACATTAGAAGGTAGAAAGATCAGGACTGCTGTTATAGTTTTAATTGCACTGAACTTGGGTAAAATACTAGGTGAAATTTAGGTAAATCAAATTAGGTAAGAGGACATACTGGAAAAGATGAGATATCCTGGGAGATTTTGACTTATAGAGATACAACATACACTAAAACAAATATTGCAAGAATTAAAAAAGGGAAGAATAAACAACCTTAGGCTGCTAAAACTACAGTATATACTACTGTCAGTATATATACACATTCACATAAGGTGGCTTAACATAAAAAATAGATTGCTGACCTTTATGAAAGCATTTCAGACACTTGTCAAAGATTTTTCATGTAACAGAATTTATAGGAAACAGTATATAAAAATATTATTTCTGCTTATTTTTAGTAAATGCAACTCAAAGATGACATCCAGGCTAAAGCCAAGTGCTTCCAGTCACACAAGTCATGGAACAACTTTATATATTACAGTATCTTCCTCTTGCTGCTCCGTCCCCAGTACAGACACATTTAAACAAACAAAAAGCACATTTTAGTGCAATGACCTAGACTGAACCATATATCCTGAATCATCCCTTAATGCATCTCCTACTCTCCATGGGAAACTACCTGAAAAAATGAACAAGCACCACTCTTACATGGTTTTATTTTTAGAGCTTCAGTCAATTTCAGAAATCATTCCTGCAAAAAGCAGAATTCTCCCAGCACTGCATTATGATCTAATCTCTGGTTTTGATAGAAATCACAAGTCATGTCATACATGTAATATTAGTACGTACAAAAGCTCGCCAAAGAGATGCTACTATACAAGTGATGAAAGATGCTCCGGAGGATCGTTCTAAGGCAGCACAAAGCAGTTGAACATTTCCTAAATTCCAAATGCTTGACCTACCCTCAGAACAGCCCCTACCTTTTCAGTAGAAAAAGTGTACTTGCCATGGATGGAGTCTTCAGACCAACTCT
Organism: Crypturellus tataupa; assembly: GCA_034781795.1. Classification (NCBI taxonomy): domain Eukaryota; kingdom Metazoa; phylum Chordata; class Aves; order Tinamiformes; family Tinamidae; genus Crypturellus; species Crypturellus tataupa. Next base: position 1,228,137 of record JAWLRI010000001.1, on the reverse strand, counting down.
TTTCTAAACTTAGGATTGCACAGAGTATATTGTGAAGCCCTGTTTCTAGAGCATTATTTGACTAAATGTTGACATATTTTCAGAGATAACTGCCACAGGCACAAATCTCTCCCATAATTATTTTCAAAATTGCAGTTTTGAGGAACAACACAGATATTCACTGAGCTATGGGAACAAGCCACCAAGGAGAGACACAGAGAAATCACCATAATAGTGTATCCTAGAATTAATTATTATTCAACACTATGTTGAACACCAGGGAGCTAATATGACTGAAATAGTGGTATCAATGGCAGACAAGCAGTACAAAAGTGTGAATTCTGACTAATAGCAAGTTCCAAACAGGAAGTAAAATACAGTCTGGTTCATAGGCATGTTCCTTATTCTAAGCCAGGCACAAAAAAAACACAAAGACAAGAAAAGAAAAAAAAAAAGAAAAAGAAATACGATGGAAAGGAACTAACAGGAAAAGTATAAGAGCTACAAAAATTGAGGTGTAGGGGCTTCATTTCTTCTGCACCCAGATTAAGTAATAGCGAGATATTCAAAATGGTGAGAATGAAAGACGGCTCTATTTAGTGCCACACTTCAGGTCATTTCCTACAGTTTAACAAATGTGTGATTCTTGGGAATGATGCATTTTATTTTTAGTTAAACAAATTCAAGCCATTCAAACATTTTTAAATTTACTAGTATCTGCAGTGCCATCCACCTAGATGGTCTGGAAGGTGTGAATTACAGCACTAGATATCTCTAACTCTAGCAATGAGCTTGTACCTGAAGGCTGTAGAATGAACACTGCTGACAAACCCACACGTTTGGCTTTCAGAGCACCTTACCTTAAGCGTTGTAGTATTCTCATCATCTGACCACTGTCAAAAACAAAACCAAATTTATGGTCACTGGTATGAGATACCCTTTACAATTTATAAGAAATCAGAACTTCCCACAACACACAAATCATTAGCCTGAAGCATCTGTAACACTAAAAAAAAAAAAATCATCATCTTGCGTAGAGCTGTAAACTAAGAAAGGAAAATTGTGTGTATTCTCTACATGACAAAGGACAGAGGATCCTTTGGAAACTGCAAAATAGCATCAATACTTAGGGTCAGCACCTATTGATGTGATTATGATTAGCAACAGAAACATGAACATTTCATGAAACAATGCATTCTTGTCTGTCTAAAGCTTGTCTCCTCCATCTTCAGCACTTCCAACTTTAGATTCCAGATTCACTAGTTTCCCCTGTATTTCCTTTTCACTTTATGTTTGTACTTTTTGTCATCTTGTACTGACACCATTTTTCAAGGCTTTTCTTCTAGGTTACCCCTCTGAACTATTTTGGCCTTGAAAATTTCCTCTGCTTCTTGAAATAACTGAACACCCACTTCTACTTTTGTGAGCCTGACAAAGCAATAATTTCAACTCCAACATTCCCTACTCCTACAACCATTACAATAACAAAGGCTTTTTAAAAAAGTTTTGTGTGAAAGAGCATAAAAACATTTTAAGCCTTCTCTGACATCACTGTATATATAACCGTGTTTCTAAGTGTTTCAAGGCAAAAACCATGTCATCATTATTTGTGAAGTGCTATCCTCCTTACAAACTACAGCAAAGTGGTAAATATTTATGTATTTCTCAATAGATCTCACAAAGTTATGTTTTCACTGACCTGTATTTCCTCTGCTTCGTCATCACTCCCCTCTTGATGATGAGGAGTTGGAGAATCTTCTCTAAAACAAAAATGAAGGAGAGGGAGAGGGAAGAAGAGAACAACTGAGTACTGGAGCTTGGCTTGACCATACACACTGCGATCCCACAGTACGTATCAGTTATTGCTCTCAAAACGCTCTCATGAGGAGATTAAGCCTCACAACACCTGGCAGAGAAATCAGAACAAATCAGGAAAGAAAAAAATAGACACCCTGACACTAGACTTGGGCCCTATATTCAAAATGCTTTGCTCCTTCCGATTAGCAGATCATTTTCTGTTTTGAAAACGCCATAATTCAAGCTTCCTCAAAGTTCTGTTAATCATTCCCTCCTGATGTTTACAATAACATGAATTAAGCAGTATGCTTCACCTTACAAGTTCACCTAATATTACACTCCCCTTGCCCACTCCTTCTCCAAGCACAAAGTTGTAAAATGTGGAAAAAAGACCATACAATTTAGGAAGGTTCTTGCTGCCTACAGAAGCTGCTTCCAGGGTCACTAACTTATTTATGAAAAGTTCCTTCTTCTGCACCTATAAGATGTTGCATATATGTCATAAATAGCAGCACTTCTGCAGGGACGCACTTCATTGTAAATATCCCCACAAAGAGGATTTTTGGAGTTCTCTAGCCAATACCACTGAGCATAAAAAACACAGAGGCAGAAGACAAAGTTAGTGAAAAAAAATGACTTATTCATAGCAAGTCAATGTAGCAACCAGGCTAATTTCAAATAATAGCTCTGCAGTGGTGTTAGCTGGTTGTAGAAAAGCTGGTGGTTGATTTTTTACTAAATCTCTATAGTTCCTTAATACACTTCCACAGAAAATAATTTATCAAATCAGTTTTTGAGTTCTAGAGGTCAGATATTGGTTCACTGCGGTTTAAAGCTAATGTTGACCTTGAATGTACAAGGATCACATCAACTTCTACCTAAGAGAGCTCAGCTCACAGAACATTTTAGAAACAGGTTAAAAATATCATTTAAATCAATTATGGAGGTGTCCATAATTCACTGTGGACAGCAGAAATTGTTCCTATAGCTGCCCACCAGTGTCAACTTTTCTGAAGGCTGATTACAAGTTACATGGCTGTTACTAAACAGATTATATAATTAAATAGAAACAGATGATAATATTACTTCTTATATAAAACTGTTCAGAAAACAATTCTATTTTTCTTGGATACTTCTTATAAAAAAAAAGGATTTTAAAATTGGAAAAAGTCTTCACATTTATGAGTTCAAATAGCTTCAATTTTACATGATTCCCCTATCTACACATCCTAACAGATTTTCTTGTGGGATAGAAAAAAACACTAGTTAATGTTTCAGGAAGGATAAGTCTTCCTGCATCTAATAATCAATTGTGAGATTGATTATAGTGAGATTATAAGCAGTAAACAAAGTTATCTCAAAACTTGAAATAGTAAGAACAAATACTTCTTGACTGATATTTCTCACATCTATCTATCCCATCCTTCCACATCTAAAAATCTTGTGAGGTAGCACCTACATCCTGAGCGTGTATTCAAGAGACACTCAGGTCTAGTCATGTGTACACATTTTATGTACTTAAATGCTTACACAAGCTCAATTTTATAAGAACTTATATTTAAATTTGATTTTTTTTTATTTAATTTAGTTTATGTTATTGGGAATTAAACCCCACTAACAACACCTCATTACGACACATGACTGCTGTGGCTCAGGCCAAGGCACAGACCAGAAGTAATGGTAGCAAAACAACCAATTCAGAGGCAGTGCACCAAAACCTGAAAAATGGGTAGGTTCTACATGGAAAGGTGGAGAAAACTTGAGGAAAAAAATAATTAAAAAGTCCCTAGTTGGTTTAGAATCGAGTGTATCACCTGGATTTTAGGATCTGAATCAGGCATTGACAAGTCCTGTTCACACAGTACTAGGTGTCCTGCAGCCAGACCAGCCAAATTCACAAAACTCATTACAGAATTTACTAAATACAAATACAAAATATTATTGCAAATACAAAATAGTATTAATAAATAACTGAAGGGGCAGCCAGCAGGAACAACACTCTTTACCTTCCAGAAACTACAAGTGTTCCGTCATCCAGCAAATATTCTTTCACATTGTCTGGCAGGGGAAGTACAGTACTGAAAAAAAGAAAAAAAAAGAAAAAATTAATAATAAACAGATTCAAGTTAAATAAAATAGTGTTTGTTGACAGGGCATATTTCAACACAGGCACGTTCTGTTCTCACACTGAAACACTCTTACTTCCCTTCATCCTGCCCAAAAAGCAACGCCCCCTTCCTCGCCGCCCCAGGGAAGCGCAGGATAACAGGGATTTCCAAGGGAACGCGCGGGATCACCTTCCCGTCTCCTCAGGCCGCCTCAAGGTGCGTGCGCGGCTGCAGCGGGGCCGGGGACACGCACACGGGCAGGGTTACTCACACATCCACGTTGTACTCGCTCAGGTTTGGGGCGTCTCACACCCAAAACTCCGTTTCTATGAACCGAATGTGCCATGTTCAACCACCCTCCCTTTGGGGAGCCTTTTCCCCCCCGAATCCCAACCCGAGCGCCAACCCGAGCGCGTTCCCCCCCAGCCCCGCGGCCGCCTCCACCTGCGGGCGGCCACAACCGGCCCCAACCGGATTGGACCGGCGCGGCCCGTGCGCGCTCACCTGCGGATGGTGAGAGCGCGGAAGAGCGGGTACCACACGGAGAAGCGGCAGTTCAGCACCTGCTCCTTCTTCATCCTCCCCGCTCCGCCTGGCCCGGTTCGGTTCGGCCCGGCCCGGCCCGCTTCGCCCC
>JAWLRI010000001.1:1212498-1223384 GCA_034781795.1 Crypturellus tataupa | reverse complement strand
CGCGGCGCAGCCGGAGCGACAAGGGCGGCGCACGCGGCCGCCATCGCCCCGGCCCCGCGTGTGTGGCCGGGCGGGGGCGCCGCTACCTGCCCGTGTTGGGCCCGGGGGCTTCCGAGCTGCCAAACACAGGGACAGACCCGCTCCCTCCTTCCCTTCCCCTGCTCTTTCCTGTCATTTTCTGCTAATTAATCGGTTTGGTGGCTAGATCCGTGTTGGTGAGACGCGGGCGCTGATCGCGGCAGGTTATCGCAATTCAAAGGCGTTTAGTGACATCCATCTTAATCGCAGATCCTCTGCCGAGGTGCTCGAGGGGCTCCTTCCGCGCGTTCCCCACGCGAGACCCGCAGATATTAAGAAACTTGCTCGTTTTGTCCTGCCCTGAGCTTGTCAGGGCCCCGTGGCCGCGTTGCCATTAAATGTGGTCACTGGCAGCCAGGATAGGAGCCTGGATCAGGTAAAAACACCCGACAAATAGGCGTAGGGAGACCTGTCTGAGGGCTGCGGAGCAGCGACTGTTCTGAAACCGGGCGCAGGTTCCATCCATTGCAGCTTTGGATTTAATGTCCATTTGCAGCCGATCCTGCCTTTGTGGGTCTGGATTGCCTTGCGCCTCCTCACGGTCTGACTAATGTGAGTAGAAGAACTGAGGCCTTCGGTTACCGAAATCATGTTTCAGCTTTCTAAAATCGCTAATTTCTCGCCTTTATACGGCCAGCTGAATATGAAAAAATACTTTTTGGGGGGCAAAACGTTCTAAAATGTCATTCATAGAGTTATTGCACCCACTAGTGGAGCAAATCAAAAGTACAGAAAGCTTCATCCAGCAAAATTGCCTTTTGATTTAAGAAGGAACCTGTTACATCCTGAAGGACTGAACTTATGTGTTAGGTCTATTCCTGCCGTCACTCTTAACCAAAAATATTTTGTCCCTTTTATTCCTTTAAATTACTTTGTGAAATTAAATGTAAATCTTACATTTAAGAAAACTGATGTAGCTGCATGCTCTTAGTGTTTCAAAATTTGCAGTAGATGTTATGAGAGAAGGATAAAGATGAGGTCAAAAGATAAAAGTGCTAAAATCACCTGCTGTCCTGATACTGTGCATTGCCAGAGACCCCACAGAGCTTTGTTAAACTCCAGTGAGAATCAGTGAGATTTCTGTTGATTTTTCAAAATGTTTATAACCTTAAATAGCTCTAAGAAGGACAAAGGTCTCAAAGATCATCTTGTTTCTCTTGTTTTTTAAACTGGTTTGTTTCTGTAGGTTTCTCTCTCCCTATAATTTGTGTCGATTTTTGTCTCCTTGGTGCTGCAGGCTGAAGATGAGCAGCCTGGAATAGCAGCTGCTGTGCTGCGAGTGCCCAGAGCTCTGCGGTGAGAGCGGGACGGAAACACCCCGGGGGATGTTTCATGCATCCTGGTGAACGTCCACGGCATCGGACTGTCCTCGTGCCCCCCGCGCGGCTCCGCTGGGACGAGGTAGGGGCATCCGTTCACGACCTGTTCCCCGCAGGGAGCCTCGGGGCTCACACTGAGCCCGCGCTGGAGCCCCCCTCGGGCCACGTGTCCCTTGCATGGCGTTGGCCACAGCGCTTGCAGCGCGAGGGGGTGACCTGCTGCCATCTCACCAGCGCCACGTGCCCCCTCGGCTTGCGACATCCCAGTGCCTTTTCTGGCTTTGTCTCCCAGGGGAAGGACGGGATCACTTGCACATGTGCCTGGGAGGTGGGCATGGTGGAGGTGCCTTCCCAACAGTGGATACCTTCTCCCAGCAATTCCTTCTGGCTCAGGAATTTCCCCCTTCTCCTGGGGGGGCTCTGGACAGAGAGCTTCCCTGGATCAGAACAAAACATTTTGACTAAAATGGAAGAACTTTGTCCCTGCGTGGGTCTATCCACACCTGACCTTTGAGCAGTTAAGAGTAGGAGTGTTATGAGTTACCCAAGTGAGGGATTTGCCCCAAACTTCCGCTTTGAATTCTCTGCCTCTGAGTCACCTGCCCCTAAGCTTCCTCATCAAGCCTGATTTGTTAATTTAGAATGCAAAATCTACCTTTTAGCTTTACTCTGAAAGCAAATATTGACTTTCTTTCATAGTAACCTGGACTTTGCACAAGAGGGGGAAAGCCTGACATTCCTGAAAATGGCAGCTGAGACATCCACGGAAGCTCCAAAAACTGCCAAACAATCCATCCTCAAAGAAGAGGTACAGCATGATTGGCTTGGACGCGTTTTATTGTTAAATGATGATTATTTAAGACTCGCCAGAATGTTTGTGAATGCAGAGTAAGAAAATGCTGTAGGTGCTCTATGTTGCTCTGTTGCTCTATGACAAAACCCTTTTTCCTGATGATCATAGAGTTAAAAATGGTGACGGGCAGATGAAGGATTGGTAATTCTCTCTGTAAAATAATCACATAAGTTATCAATGCAGGGAGAGAAGTCTACAGTATTGAGTTATGCAAAGTGTCTGCTCTGCATCACTTATTTTACAGCAGTTTTTTGAGTTGTCTGTTCAGGCTCGTTCAATGTTTAGAAAGCAAAGCTGCTGCCTCTGAGAGATTGCAGAGCTGCATGGGTCCTGAAACTGAGCCTATTTTTTTAAGAGGATTTGCGAACAGATGCTTTAATATTTATGATTGTACATTTTTGATGCTTTCAGAAAAGGTTGGAAAATACATTGCTCTTCTAAAGACATTACTAAGCAGGTAGTAAAGATGCTTATTCACTCTAATTAAAACTGCTAATACTTGTTTCTGTTCTCTTTTAATGGACCGTTTAAAAGTTCAGTAAACATTGGTGTTAGAACAATGTGAAACAGTGCATTTAACACCAGTCTTACATCTTGTATTTGGCCTGTCTTCCTTGGTGGAAAACAGTGTTATAATTTCTTTAGATTTCAACTTAACCAGAACCTTTTGAGGGAAGGAGAGATTCACGGTTCTGTTTATGACTTCTCCTGAGCTTTTCTTTTTTTTAAATACTCATATTTCTCAAGCATAAAGGATTTCATTTTTGTAAACTTCTCAGATTATTTTCCTAGAACATGTCTGCAGGTTACATATCCTTGCCTTAGAACATGGTTTTGCAGGTTACATTTTAAATTCATACTTTTTTTTTCTCTCATAATGACTCTTAGTTTCTTGGCTTTATGATATTGCGCTTTTCAGTGTCATTGAAAGGCTGTAATTAGATCTCATACTTTCTAAGCAACGTAGCTTTTTTGGTCATTTTGTGGCAGAGGAGAGTATTTCCCATCCCACACTGAAGTGTTTCTCCTTCACACTGCTTCAGTAACCACATGGCCCTGATCTTGGAGCCCCTTTTCATGAAAGCAGTTGATCTTTTTTTACTTCTACCTGCTTCTGGGAACCCACAGCTGGGCTACTGTGAGCAAGTGGATATTTTTGTGTTTGGTTTTGTTTTTTGTCTGTTACAGTAATAGAGAAAGCCATAAAAACAGCTCATTCTAAAGCTGTGTGACTAGCGGAAGGCACTCTGGAAAGTGTCCTTAGGCCCTGACAGGAGATTTTTGCAAAGCTGAAGTTATACCTCTGTACCTTCTCCCTGACAATTTGATGTGCATCCAGTGAGGGGAATCCCAACAAAAATTTGCAATAAAATTTTTATTTACTTCTAACAAACAATAAATTTATCTTCTCCTAGCTATTTTTGTGACCACAAACGCTTTGGACCACCATTTTGTGACCACCTTACTCTCCTTTTCAAGAATTCCCATTACGTGTAAATATTCTAAAATACCTTTATGTAAAAATAAAAAATACATATTTTTTATTCTTTCATACTTTCTTTTTCATTGATTGTGCACCCAATGAGGGGAGTCACAACAAAAATTTGATTTTTCTTCTAGGGAAGCCAGGGAAACCTGGCAGCTTTCCATTCTCCCACCCTGCAGCAAGAATTTCACCTAGATTAGGGGATTCTGGAACACTTCCATTCTAAATATTTGTGCTACGTGGTCTATAGTACATTCATACTGCCCCATTCTAATCTAATGATAGTGGAGGCCAAAAGTTTTTCTTAGGAAAACCTGATGAAAACAGACACTTTATTTGACCTTTTGTTTTATATACAAAACCCGATTTTTTTATTTTTACTTTGTTTGAGTGTGGGTAGGTCTGATTTTTTCACCAACTTGGGAGATTTGCGCCACCTTCCCTTCTGTGCTCAGCAAACAGCATGTTGGCAGCTGGGGTAATGATTGCTAGTTGGGTTGAATGCTGCAACAATGTGGGACCATGATCAATAATTGAGGCCTTTGTGTTCGCTGCAATGTTTAACAAAAACCATTAATGCGAAAGGCTGCATTTGGCTACGTGCTTGTTTGATTAGCTGAAGTAAATAGGTTCTTCTCCTCAGACAAAAGGAGAAAAAATATAATTTTCATCGTTCTCTTCTGGATCTTCACGTACTTGAGTTCTGTTATGATGTAGGAGTGAGTGCAAAGCTGTTTCTAATTTACTGGAATCCTTCCAAACAGATTTACTTACTTCTAACAAACAATAAATTTATCTTCTTCTGGCTATTTTTGTGACCACAAAAGCTTGGGAAAACCATTTTCTGACCACGTTTCTCCTCTTTTCAAGAACTCCCATTACATGCAAATATTCTAAAATACCTTTATGTAAAAAGAAAAAAATATGTTTTTATTGTTTTTTTTTTCATGCTTCCTTTTCCATTGGTGAATTTCTTGATGTAAGTCAATGATGTAGCAGCTGCTCCCTTTTGCTCTTTGGCTTGCACTAGTCAACTGCAATATTCCAACAACAAGAATTGTCCTCAGCCTCCAGACCTTAATTTTTTGCTGCAATTCCTGTTTTTTTTCAGGGCCTCTCTTCCTTGCTTTTACATCTTTCATTTCTGTCGGTAAGCAATAGCAAACCATTTTGTCATCATGTTAATTATGTTTTCTGTGGCCAAACCTGTTATCAGCTTAATCCATAATCCCAGGGATAAGCCTCGTGTTTGCCTACATCCATAGCCAACTGGGTTTTATTCACATAGCCTAAAATACAAATTACACTAAATAAAATGAGCTGCAGGCTGATACCTGGTGTCTGCCTTGGTTAAGGACTGCCACAAAAGCTGGGGAAACCTTGTAGAGGAAATGCACTTGTTTGGGTGAGAAAAGACATTTTTTTCTAACAAGAATAGTGCAAAGGTCAAGCATAACCCATTTCTCTATTTCTTTTTCATCTAAAACTTGAGCTTTGCAAACTCATTCTAAAAACAGGAGGGCTAGGACTTCTTTGTACGTAAAACCAATGCATAACTCGGTTATAAAAGCCTTGTTAAAGTTATTGAGATTATTTTCTATTCAAAAATGTGGAGTTAATACTCCTTCCTAAGGCCTGCAGGAATGTTATTACTGGTTTCTGCAGATGTTCTGATGCTGAGATTTTATGTCTTCAAAATACTTTTTTTTAAATTGTTTCTTTCCCCCCCCCCTCTTCTCCATCTCTTTGGGCATAATCTTGTAGCTTATTTAACATTTTTTTTTATAGGTAATCGTTGAAAAAAAATGGTTGAGACTTGAAGAAACAACTTACATTGATGCCTTTGGTAAAACCAGGTAATTGCCTCTCTGACATTTCAGTCCTGTAATGTTTTAGGGAGCAGCCACAAGCTGGAGCCTGTGAGTGCCACAAACCCATTGCTCAGCACAAGATTCAGCTGTTGTGTAATTCCATTGTAGTTTAGAGGGAAAAGGAAAAAGTCTTATTCTAGCATATGGGAGCAGATTTGGCCCCTTAATCCTCTTGGGCATGTTGGCCCTTGATTTACCTCACCCTTTTAGTTCTTTGCAAGGGTGCTGCAAATATGCTCCAGCTGTGCAAATAGACAGTGATGATCACAGCCCCTTCCCTTGGAATTCTCTCAAATGAATATTAAGGGCTCTTTTTCCCTGCTGACAGTGCAGGACCTTGCATACTATGGATAAGTTACTGTCCTCTTGTATATTATTGGACCTGTCCATCTTAACCAGTAGTTATCTGTTCTCAAGCTCCCTCCTTTGAGTAGGTAAGACAAAGTTACATTGCAAACATTTTCCAGTACTGAAATGGGACAGGAGTTGCCTGAGGGCAGCTGCTCTCTCATGTATGATACTATATTTTGCTTTTAAATGAACATAACAAAGATAGAATCAGACTTTTACAAACAAAATGTATGTAGTTGCTTTAATGCATCAGTTTTGCCTTTTCTCCTTACTGAACAGAACTTGGGAAACTGTAAAGCGTGCTAACAAGAAGCAGGGCGTTTCAGCGGATGGTAAGATACTGGTGCCTTTTTTTTTGCTTGTTTATTTGCATTTTTTTTACCTCTTGTGAAAATTCTTAAGATGTTTTGGAGTTTTGTCAAACAGCCATAATGTGCGGCAGACTCAGCACTGACATGTTTAAAAACTAAGGAGAATGCAGAACATAGAGCCCAGCAGTGCTTTGAAACTGAAAAGAGTTTTAACGTGTTTTAACAAAAAGCTGCCTTAAATGTTCAAGAATCAGAACCTCATTGGCGTGAGCATTTTCTCAAGATCTCTGTATTAATTTGGGAGCAATGGAGCTGTTTCCAAGACATACCCTGCAGCAGGGCAGGTCACAGGCTGGTAGGCTGCATCTGCTGTCAGGTCTTGCTTGGTACATCCCCCTGTGGAGTGCTGGGATTTTTGTGTGGTTTTGGAGGACCCATTTTAGGCTTTTGTAGCTCACTGTGCGTCACCTATGGAGCTTAAATTCATGGTTCAGCTTTCTGGGGCAGACATCCACGTGTTTGTCATGTTAACATTCAATTTTACAGTCTGGAGGTTCCTTTTCCAGAGCTAGCAGTAAACCCTCACTTCCTGTTACACTTGAATAATTGGATGCAGTTGTGTCTTTTCCCCTTGCTGGTAGGTGTCGCAGTGATCGCTGTGCTGCAGAGGACTCTCCACTACGACTGCATTGTCTTAGTGAAACAGTTCAGGCCTCCAATTAGTGGCTATTGCTTGGAATTTCCTGCAGGTGAGTAACGGAGAGACTGAGGTGAGATGCACAAAGCTGGTAGTTGAATTTAAGTGTGCTTGGAAGGACAATCTTGAGGTGGTCGCTCCTAGCAGAAGTTATTGGTGGTCTCTGCAGCTCAGAGTGTTGTTCATAAACAGCACTATTTGCTAATGAAGACTGCAAAATAAACATAGTTTATTTTAGCAGATTGGAGAGGTTTTGCACAGTAGTCCTGGAGAACAGTTGCATTTCCCTTCACTCCTTTCTGCAAGAGCCACGGAATTGGGCTTCTTTGGAATCCTTCCTAATGCCCAAGATTTTCCCTTGTTAAAAATACAGAGGATGTTTTACCTCATTTGTAAAGTGGGGTTAGATTTCAGAATGGGTATTTAAGTGCTGGCCTTTAACATGTTTGCACATACTTGTCTCCCAGGCCTCATGGAAGAAAACGAGACTGCAGAAAGTGCTGCGTTGCGAGAGTTGGAGGAAGAAACTGGGTACATAGGGGAAGTTGTTGAATGTACTCCAGGTCTTTGCCTTTCTTTTTTCTTTTGATTTCCCATTCAAAACTCAGTCTGTGTCTGATGGAGATTAAATGTAAGAAAATAATGTGACCCCACAGCTTATCAGAGTGAAAGGCCAAGGCTGTGTGAGCAGGACTTGCTCAGTTGCTGAACCTGTTACACACACAGGGCTTAAATAACAGTGCAAAGTCTGTAGGGGGAAAGTTTGCTGTTAGTTAAGATCCTTTACACAAATCTCAGCACAGATGAAGCTGAGATTTAGCTTTTTTAGTGTAAAGGTCTAAGGGAGAAAGTACCAGTTGTCTGCTGCAGTCTCGGGGTAGGAGAGAGTCCTGAATTCAGCTGCGAAAAGATAACAGGACTCAGGTTGTCCAATTGGACAAAATTGGAGAAAATTGGACTATGATTGCTGTTAATCTAGTGCTTCCCATGTAACACAAAACGAAGGCAGAACTAGGATCTTAAAACTGGTGAGAAGGGGAACAGATAAGTCAACTTTGACGTGATTTCAGGTAAATGTCACTTACCACTTGGCTCTTGGTTACAGGGTACAACTAACTGTGCTGGGAGCTGAGAGAGATGGAATGCAGGAGGGCAGGATTAGGCTTTAGTACTGCGGCCCAGGGAATTCTATAGGGGAATTTTGGTTTACAGCTTAACGTATGCTAGCATTTATTTTTTGAAGTAGGAGAAGAAAGGAGGGACACTGGGAAATGGAGGGAAAAGTGTACTTACGTGCTGGAAACACACGTCTTAGAAGGAACCTCTACAGAGATAAAAGTTATAGAAGCCTCAGTTTTCACGAATTCCTCCAGCACAAACTTATGTCAAACATAATGTTCTATCAGATGTAGCTGGGTGGAAGTTTTTGTTAAAATGGCAAAGATTTGAAAAATTAGTCTGTACTTTTGCTTGTTTGTAGCACTCTGTTTGGACCCCGGTTTGTCTAACAGCACAACACACATCGTGACTGTCACCATTAATGGAGATGACGCCAGGAATATAAGACCTAAGCAAAAACTTGGTGAGCCTTGTCCCGTTTATGTGGAAATTCTGACACGAAACTAACTGACCAATTGATTAAATGGAACTAACCCTGCCACCACATCCTTCTCCTCCGTCCTTGCTGATGTAGAGGGTAGAAATAATGCCCTAGAAAATATTCTGCAGTCTTAGATAAGCAGAACCACTGCTGATCTGTCTTAGTTCCTAGACTAAACAAAGTGGGACCTGGATGCTGTCAGGTGGGGGCATGTTCTCCCTCAGATGTGTAGGTACCAAATGTCAATGAGGGCCACAAGTTCCTATGAACTTAGGTCTTACTCTTAGCTGTGGCTGGACCCTGGAAGTAGCTGGTTTCACTCAGTTGGTATTAAATTGCTTTTATGCTTTTAGTTGTAAACTCCAGTGTATTTGAAAAGACTTGACTGATTTATTCTTTCTGTTTACAGATGATGGAGGTATGTTACTCATGTTACTGGGTTCCCACTGACAGTAAGGTCAAGCACGCTCTTCCTGGAGCAGGTTTTACTCAGAAAATGTGTCCATTGAAACGCTGTTTTTTAGTTAGGATGGGTTAAAGCTCTGTGCAGTGTTGACATGATCCAAACCAAATGCACAGGATGGTGGCATTGGCCTAGACATGAAAATCCCTGTTGGGCCTTATCACCTCATGAAGCACCCCATATAGCATCTATAGCACCAGAAGCTCAGTACATTAAATCCACAACAGCTGCACACCAAGCCCCAGAGACAATTCGTGCAGGTAGGGGAATCACTGGGCAATTTTTGGCAAACAAATTCAAGAGCATCAGGAACAGACCCTTGGCTTTTAGATAGGGGGCTGTTGTGGCCTTCAGTCAAATATATTTGAAATTCATTATTGTACCAGTTAAGTAAAACAATTGCCATTTTAACAGGATGTCATCCAGTTTTAGAAGGGAGACAAGACTCCTTTTATGAAGTCTCTCATCATCCCTGCCCTGTAGCTCCATTAGGTTTTTTCCTGACCCTTTCTCCTTTTCTTTCTGCCAAACCTGCCTTTTAAGTGACTGCTGGTTATCTTCCCTTCCCTCACTTAATTATCCTAATTATGATGTGTGAAGGTTCAGAGTTTGGATGAGGGTAAGCACAATTTCAGTGTTCCCTACTCTAAGTTGACAGAGATAAGACTAAGAGACTTCCATAATACTAGAGGTATATGAAGAAGAAAAAAAAAAGAAAATCTTTTTTTCTCTCCTCTTCTAGAATTTGTGGAAGTTCTCTCACTTCCAAAGAACGACCTGCTGCAAAGAATTGATGGTAAGAGCTCTGTCACATTAAATGCACCAAGGTCAGCCTTAAGAAACCCTTCGCTCCTTTCCCACAGCTCTAAATGATCTCCATAGTACATGTTAATAGTAATAGTTAATAGTAAATGTTAAAAAATGTTTTAAAAAAAAGCTGAGAGACTTGACCAGGTAGCAGAATTATTTACCGCACTAAGTGTTAGCATAAACGCTTACTTTCTAGAATGTCATGCATCTTCATTTTAGTAATGGATTTAATTACATTTATGAAGTTAACAGCACACTTTTTTTTTTTTTTTTTTTTTTTGTGGTGCCTGTTTGTTTTTGGTAACATTCCCGGCTCCTCGCTCCGACCTCGCGGCGGGAGAGGGCCCTGCACGCCCGGCCACGGAGGCGGGTTTGCGAGGCAGGTTTGCAGCAGCGGGGGGGGACACACGCACGGGATGACAGGAAGGGAAGCGACAAAACGCGTCCACAGCCGCTCGCCCGCACACAACCTGCCACCCTGGAAACTCCGGCGCCCGCGTTAAGCGCGGCGCTGCCCCCGTCACCCGAGGTGCCCCCCGCGCCTCGCGCCAAGGAGGTGCGGGCCGAGGAGCCGGAGGTCCGACGCTGCAAAAGGCTGGGGAATAACTAATGAGCTGTGCAGCCCATTGATCCAGTGCATACTTCCTAATTAACTCTGAGTCACCTATTTGTGACAGCAATTCAAAGAACTGCACCAGGGATAAACTGCAACCCCGGCGCGCGAAGGCAACCGGGGGGAGTAGAGGGGGGAACGCGGCGGGGGCAGAGAGGAATTTGCTCCTAATCCTCCTAAAAGCAATTAGGGGGAGCGCTGCGCTGCCTCGTGGAAAAGAAGAAGAAGGAGGGAAAGAGGGAAAAAAAAATACCCAGCGGCTTCGGCAGCGGTGCCGAAAGGAAATGAATCGGTGTGTTGCAAGCGGCGGCACCGGCTCCAGACACACACGCAGGCGGCAGCTTCTCCGGGGCGAAACCCCGGCGCGAGAGCGCGCTACGGCGGGGGCGCCGCGCTCGGAGCGGGCGGGCGCCGCCGGCGACACGGAGGGGGCG
>JAWLRI010000001.1:1196797-1212398 GCA_034781795.1 Crypturellus tataupa | reverse complement strand
CCAAAATTTTTTTTTTTTTTTTTTTTTTTTTTTTGGCAGAACTAGTAGCAGAGGAGCACATTGCAGTTGATGCCAGAGTTTATACTTATGCCCTGGCCTTGAAACGTGCAACAGAAAAACCGCTCCAAGTTCCTTTTATGAAGTTCTAGGGCTGCACTGTGAGAAACTGCTCCACTGGCTTTAGAAGTGCAGCTCCTGGTGGAAGAGAGGTCCTTCTGCAGAGTCAAAATTAGTGGTTGTAGGAATAATTCTAATATTTTTATCTGGAATTATGTAACTGACAAAATATTTCTCACTGCTCAGTCTATCAAGCCTTGACAAAATGATAATAAAAATGCTGTTTTAATTTTCAAGTATTTCCTTTCTCACTGCACTTACAGCTCAGGATATAAAAGACACTTAAATGACAGCTCTAAGTGTCAGCTGTTCAGTGTGAGGAAGAGAACTGATGTAACTTGTGCACGTGGACTATATTGATACCTGAATTCAAACAGCTTCGAAACAACCATGTGTGATTTTCTGCCATGGGAGCAATGACAGCTGCACAAGGCCCCACTTTGTCCATTCTGTAGGGAATTGCACTTTTTTTTTTTGATTTAGACTTGAAGATGTTGCTTCATTACCCCAGCCCTAACTAGCTGTTCAGAAAGCTGTTTTGTCTGATACAAATCTTGTTTAATCTGAGAAAATAAACCCATATTTTAGCCTCATCAGCTCTAGATAATTTGCCAAACAAGCCTGCAGAAGGAGCTGTGCCAATACACAAATTATGTGAACAACCACCACAGCTTCAAGGTTCATACCCAAGAGTCATCATCAGCCCCTGCTGGTATCAAAGTCCTGCTGCTGAAATAAATTGGATGAATGAGCAGAATTAGCAAGATTTTCCTATTTAAGAAATGAGATTCTACCTTCATAAATCACACAAGGTTCCTTTCAACTTAAATGTGAAAGAAGATCAAAATGTGAAATCAAAGAGAAAAAGCTAAGCAGGAAGTGCAACAACTTTAATGAGAGAAAAGCTGAGATATTCTTACTAGGGTCACTAAAGCCTCTCAGAACTATGTTCTAGAAAGAAAAAAGAGAAAGAGGAAAATGGAACCTCCCCCAACTAATTCATTAACACAGCATGTTAATTGGAAGCTACACAGTGATTCCATCTCGCACTGATGAGACACAGCAAAGAGCTTAATTAAATAAGTTTATTGTCTAATGTTTACACTTGTTACATTGCCACTGTAAACCGCGGCAACATAAATAAGTCGCCAGCAGGAACGTCGTGTTCCCGCCACGTTCCCTTCTCCAGGCGGCACTGCAGGAGGCCGTCCTCGTCCCTCACAATCACAGAAGCAACGTGGACATGACGATTGGGTGGCACGGATATCACAACTGCGCGGGGGAAACAAAACTCGCTAGCAGGACAGCAGCGACCACACAGCCCTTGGGAAGCCCAAAGTGCTCCAGGCCCTGCGGGGCAGCAACCCACAGCAGAACCAGCTTGCAGTTGAGGGGAGTATCAGCCTGGGGCAAAACCCTCTGCTTGTCCTCCCTCAGAGCCAAGAGAAAGGTGCCCGGGTAGAGACGCCGCAAAGAAGTGCCAAAGAGTTCAATGATGGGGAAATACTAGTTTTAAAAGTATATTAAAAAAATCATGTAAAATACAGGCTACAAATTGTGTCAGGAATACTGGCATGGGGCAATCTGAACTCAGATGTTTTTTTCCTACTAAGAACTAGGAAATAAATTTAACACCTCAATGCTGCGTGCAAAAATGTTTACCAAGAGCAAACTGATACATTTTCCCATCTCATGGTAGTGTCTGAACATCAAGGTAGATGAACTGGTTTCCAGCATTACAGGCAACACTAGATTTGCTTAAACAAGATAATGTAAACTTGATTCTTAAGGCAGCTGGTACTGATGCTGCTCACAGGCATTGCTCAATGCCCATTACAGTAATGGGACACGTAGCACTTGAAAACAAGTAAAAAGAAAATAGCATTATTGGAGTAAATGATGCAAGTTGTCAAAATACTTTCCCTTTAACACAAGCCATGAAATACTTGGACATCTAGAAAAATAGTGCCCCTACTCCTCCAACTTCAGCCTGTTCTTTTACAAATATTTCAAAATACTGGTAGATAATGGTGACTGCGAGCAGGATGCCAGTGCCTGAGCCTATGGCACCGAGGAAGTCAGCTAATACTGAGAGGGCGCCGATGCACAAGCCACCAAACGCAGCTGCTGTGGGGATATATCTGGAAAAAAAAAAAACAAAAAACAAAAAACACACATTTTCATCATCATTCCTTTGTATCCAGGGGCAAAAATACACAAAAAGACAGCCTGAATATTTAGAGAAGAGCTGCAACTTGGCTATAAACTCTTACGATCTTCTAAACTCTGCGTATACAAAGTGGAAACTAAAATAAATATTCACTGCTAGAAAAGCTATGGGAATCGTTAAACACTGGCAACATTTTTAATTAATAGCATAACGATTTTGTATATACATGTGGTACATAACCTCCACAGGACCAATAACAACTGCTCTGACATTGAAATGCTATGTAAGTATAGAGATAAAATCTGACTTTCCATTCAGCTCTACAGACTTTATATATTGCAGAGAATACCACTATTTTAGCATCTTTTTGGTTCAGAAATAGTAAATTAAGTACATTAGCTCCAGCTATCTTCCTTTTTCAAACATGGAAGTGATCCATCCCAGATTTCTGCATTATCTTCTGCTTAAACAAAAGACACTGTAGGATAATCTCTAAATTACTGCTATAAACATCACAAACCTCTCTCACCTCCCAGGAAAGACAACAGTTGGATGGTGAAAAAAAAATCTTGAAATTTGCACTGGAAACAAGACTCCATTTCTGCAGAGTATCTGCTCTAGCTGACACTGCCCCACACCAACTCTAAACCACCCAGTACAGCAGCACTGTTGCAATCCATGCGGGTTGTTATTTTACCTGTTAAGCTCATGAACCATGGAGGTGTCCCTGTGGCCTCTCATCACCATTTGTTGCTCCTTGAGTTGCTTGGCAACCTGCAGAAAGAGAATTTTATAAAACTACCGCAGTGCTTCATAATCAGGTGATATTTAGTCAGAGTAATAACAGTGATCAGTTACAAACTAATCAGTGCAAAGCTAGAGGCAACATCTGAAAACATTATAATTAGGCACATTCACCAGAACACCCACATCTTTTGCTGATGATCCGGACACCTCAATCCAAGTTTTTGAAAAGAACGCACAGGATCCCAACATAAAAATTATGTATACTATTACATGGACAGGATCCTCAAATATTGCACCCATGGATTCAGGGGGAGATAAATAGTAGCAGAGGCCACCAACAGGATAAGAGCGAGCAGGGCCACCACCACTGACATCCTGTGAAAGAGGAAGAGAGAGGCAATTAGTTATTTCTCACAGACCTCTCACATTCCTATTCTGCGTTTATGGAGGATAGGATTCCTCTGCAGTGTTTAAAAGAGCATCTACATACAAGCCTTAAAAAGTATTTCAGTTTTCTAATTGTTAAACATAAATGTTTTACAATCAAGTTGCATATAGATTATATATTTATTAAAAATAGTAAAATACTTACTGCCCACTGTCCTAATAAGTTTACCAAGAAGTTGCCACTGAAACGCACAGACAGCATCTGGGAAATAACATAAAGGTTTGAAACTAAGGCAGACTGCAGAATGATGGGAATGTTGGAGGTGTAGAAGAGCTTGATAGGGTAGCTACTGTATTGTCCTCGGTATCGCGCAGACTTGATAGGTAAATCGACACGAAATCCCTAAGGGAGAGAACACAAGCAGGCTGAAAAACTATTCCTGAAGACTTTTTTTTTTTGCTACATAAAAAAAAAAAAAAAAAAAAAAAAAAAGTGCAAAAGTGCAAGGTGTGGAACAGTAAAGCTCAAAGGCCTTCTGCTACAGGCAGGATCCCATGTTTTCAAATTTCTTAGTATTACTGCTTGGTTGTAAGCTATTTTCCTCTAAAATAGATCTACTTTGTGGCATAGGGCTTGATAAAAACCTTCAATGTTTTCTAACTAGTTGGTATCAAAAGACTGCAGTATTTGTAAGCCTGGCCTTTTATGGCCCAG
The DNA here is from genome assembly GCA_034781795.1 of Crypturellus tataupa. Taxonomy (NCBI): domain Eukaryota; kingdom Metazoa; phylum Chordata; class Aves; order Tinamiformes; family Tinamidae; genus Crypturellus; species Crypturellus tataupa. Next base: position 1,208,262 of record JAWLRI010000001.1, on the reverse strand, counting down.
CTTTTACGTAAGCCTCTCATGGGTTAGATTCCTATCTCAGTAGGCAAAAGAAAAGCCTAATTTAAACAACAGAATTCTGAATTTTTGCCAGCACTTGGCCCCAACAGCTTAGATAAGAATCACCATACAGATCTCCTTTAGCATTCATTTTTAATATATACTCAAATTTAAAGACAGAGGGTTGAATATTTAGGGAAAAATATAGGAAAAAGATCTAGGCATTACCTGCACTGTTGTTCTCTAGAACGAATCTGTATCGTGCAAACGCCACAGCAGCAAGGTTCTCTAGCTCTGTCTGAAAACTGTCTTTTAATTTAATTTTATTAGGTATATTATTTGTATAATAGAACTAGATTTGGGGAGTCCAGTGTGTTTAATAAGAAAAGCCTCATAGGGGGCACATCTCTTAACAGAAAGCTATTGTGAGACTATTTCTATTGCAACCTAGCTAGAAGTCCTGGCTATAAGATTTAGCAATCCGACTATCTTGGAGTTCTGCTAACAAAATAACGGTACTGAAAGAGAGAGAAAAAAAAAAAAAAAGGAAGAAAGGAAGAAAGTTCCTTGCTCAAAGCTAGGATTCTTCAGTTATTCGAGTTCAACTTTTGCAACTTTTTCTTGCTCAATGAATACAGTGTCTATAATGCTTGCATTTCTTCACAATGAATTTCAGACCTATGAGAAAATTTTCATTTTACCTGGAAATATATAACTACTGCAAACACAAACACTGTGGCAATCAGATTCATGAGGTTGGGCAGGTTCTGTCGATAAAATGCTTCCCGCAAAGCACGGACTTTGTCAGTTCGTGTGGCCAGAAGATGGAACAAGGCAATCACAGCACCCTCAAACTCCGTCCCTGCGCATGGCAACAGAAGGAAAAGAAACCTAAGACTTCTAAAAGGAAGACATAATTCTATTATTTTAAGATCTGACTTAAATCTACTGCTTTAAAAGCTACATACACATGTAATCAGATAAAATATGACAAATCCTGTTACAACAAATTTTATCACAATCTAGTTTTTTTTTTTTTTGTAGAACTAAGCATTTAGTTTGAGAATTTAGAATTATCTATCAAGCATTATTACTGATAAAAAAACATATAGTCCTCCTTTTCTGTTATTTTCTGGGGGCATGGGGAAAAATAATAAAACAGAAGAAAAGTCCTACAGAAGAGTAATAAAGCACAATAAATAAATGTGCTAGAAATCATCTATGAAAATAAAAGCAAAGGAAAAAGAGGGTTCAGGATTTCAAATATATTCATTAAACTACTAGCTTAAGCCACAAGTTTTTGATGCAGGTACAGAATGTATCTCAATTTGCTATGTCCACGGGCTCAAAACAACCAGATATTGTTAAAGGACGACCAAGAAAAAAAAAAAAAAAAAAAAAAATGGATGGTACTGCCTGACATATCAAACAGGCTTGGAATAATTTGGGGCACTAAGTCCAAAAGTATCCTGTAGCCGCAGACAACAGCTGGATAATAACTCTTCTAATTAAACAAAATCTAATATCTTTTCTATTTCTAAATTATGACAAAATAGGGTACAATTGTGAAGATCTTCAATAAACGCGATATTGTTCCCAGTTTAACTGCAATTCATATCAGAAGGAAATGTGGATTATTAATCTTTAGACAGTTGTTTGACATCATTTCCACCTTCAGTGCTAGACAACTGATTTTATGGCCTGTCACACATTAAAACATCTTTTTGATAAGCAATAACTGGTATGTAACTTTATAACAGATATGTATATAACTGTATATAACTGCTATGTAACTGATAACTTTATATGTAGCATATATGCAGTGAACACATTGTAATTTATTGCAACAGCACGCCTACCTCTGCCAGTGTTAATGGTAGTGGGACTAAAAGCCTTCCAGACAATGGTTTCACAGATATTGGTAGCAATAAAGAGGGAAATACCAGATCCCAAACCATAACCTTTCTGCAACAACTCATCTAACAGCAGCACAATCAAACCAGCAACAAAGAGCTGTGGGAAAAGAAACAAAACTGAGCAGAAACAAGAATAAATCAAGAATTAACTCCCTGCTTCAGTGTTTTCATCATATTGAACATTAAGCTTTTAAGTATTATTAAATAGCATTTTTGACCTCATGTACACATGACTACATCTCACCTTGCAATAATTTCTGCAGCTTCAATGTTGATGCTAACAGTTTACTCAAAAAGGCTTCCCCCCGCCTCCAAAAATACCTAAATTTGTGCATTTACTGTTTTGCCCTACAGGATAACATTTCAAAACTGCTTCTGCAGTCTATTCCTGAATTTGGAATCAAACCACCACTCCCTATCTGAAATATTTGTGGTATTCACTACCTCAGCTTTCTCCTACCTTACCTTACCTCCTACCATAAATATATATGAGAAATTCTAAATTTCTCATATACATTTATGAATAGATAGAAAGGATAATGCTTTATAGTATGAAAAATAAGCAGACAAAAGCATGGGACGAAATAAGCAACTAGACATGATATATTCCACCCTCCCCCCCCAGGTAACCTGTCCTCATTACCCACAAAATAATTCATTACAAACCTGAATTATAATAAGAAGGCAAATCCCTGCGCCCATTTCAGCAGGATCTCCATACATTCCAGTCATAACATACACAATGGCTTGCCCAATGGTAATAATCATCCCAAATACTAAAACAAAAGAGAAAGCAAATCCTTTAAAAATACTTTCCAATTTCATATGCTAAAGAAATCTCACATCTAGTACTTTTATTCTTGGCAAAGCACCTTGCTAAAGTAATAAATGCTTATTAATTTTAACCAGACAGTGCTTACGTTTCTGGGCTCCATTGAACAAGGCTCTGTCTTTTGGAGTATCACCAACTTCAATGATTTTTGCTCCAGCCAGCAGCTGCATTATCAATCCAGATGTCACAATCGGTGAAATACCCAACTCCATCAATGTACCTGAACGGGAAGAAAAATTAATACAACTGCAATTCAAGAATCTCTCCTAAGGGATTACACAAGGACAATATTAAGCCCGTTGAAAAGTTTCTGAACCTACAGAGAACATATCTCATAATGCTTCAAACATGTATATTAAAATACAGGGACAATTAAAATAAATCCCCTCACACAAAGGGCACTGTGTTAAAATTTATAATTTTGAAGGCAGCAAAAGAAACACACAATTTTTCCACTTTAAATATTTTTGTGGAACTGCTGTCACCAAAGTTTGATGCTTGTTGCTGGCTGTTTGATATATATCAAGGAACCTTTCACTGGAAAAAGCCTTCTCACCTGTGGAGCAAAATTAATTTTGTTTCTATCCTCAGACTGCCACACCTACAGAACCAGCACTTTTACCAAATACTATAATTCAGGTATATTCCCAACAACATCTTCTTCAAGGGCTGATACCTCCTGCAGTTCTGCAGAAAGTAGAACTGAATCTACTCAAAGCAAATAAAACCAGGCAGGAAAAGCCTATCTTTTAACCCTGAATAAAACACTCTCCCACCTTAACAGAGAAACATTCCTCCATCTGATTTTTGTAGTGCTGTAGCACTACAAAAAAGATAACTTCTGAAGTTTAATTTATCCTTCAGAAAATTAGAGAAAAATCTCTTCTATATGAAGGTGTTTCAATCTTGTGTGAGGACATATTTTAAAGGTTTAATACTAAAATTAAGCAAAATCAAATTACTTTTTAAATCATCTTTTACATGATTAGAAGAGTGAAATAACTTCATAAAAATACATATTATTTAAGCTGCAATACCCACCAGGAAGATTAAGATGAGAATCAGCTTACAATTATTTAGAACTCTCACCGCTTAAGCATAACTCTGCTCTTCCTTGCAACATATCTCTGAGCTATCATAAAATTATCAGTAAAATAACAAAAAAGTATTTAGCCACTGCAGACTGGCAAAAATGTAGAAAAAGGATATTCATAATTGATCAGACTAGAAACTTATGTAACCTCACTGTCCATCTGTGAACGGGGTCCTTTCTTTGGGAAAAGTATCAACTCTCTTCTCCCAATATCTTAATAATTTACTCAGAAGTTGCATCTTGCGGCTTCAGCAAATATATTCTGTTAGATCTGTTGCTTAATAATCTCAGTGGCTGCCCCTTCCTCATTACACTATTGATTAACCATTCCCTATTCATTTTATTTTCCCCACAGACATCAAGATTTTAAAGACATTTGGGACGTTACACATTATATGATGAAGAAACCTTATTTATTTAGGATCTCTTTCTATACATTAACTCCTACCTTAGATTTGCCCTGTTGTCTTTTCCTGAGTGTTTCCTAGATCCACTATGTCCTTCGTGGGATGGTAGATTAGAACTGCATGCAATATTCAATTTGTGGCACCCTATGGATTTATACAGACATTTCTTTGTATCCTTTCAACAGTTGTTAATCCATTAGCAGGTCTTCCCTCTTATCCCACAATAGATTAATTTCTTGAAGAGTCTTTGATAAATAACTGAACTTTAAGTCCGGTGGTGTTAAGCACCTCCCCTTCTGTCTAAAGTCTTTTCATTTTCTTTTACCTACAAAACCCTGCATTTAAGGTTTTGAGCTTCTTCAAGTAAGAGTGCATTGGTTTTTATTTATTTATTTTTCTTATCACAGTGTAAAATCAAAACATCAAAATCATGGTCATATTCTGTTTCTTTTAGACTTGCATCATCTCCTACACGCAGGTCAGTACCAAAACAAACATAGTCTCTGTTTAGGAAATCTCTATTTTTCCAATAAGCAGGAAAATATCAAAAACATTACTCTTATTTTACATCCTTTAGTGACATCTACTAGGTTGATTTAGGTGTAAGTTAACTTTTCAACTCCCCCTTTTTTTTGTTGCCTATATAGTCTTTCTAGTCTTTTCTTGGCCACTATCCCCATTCTGCATAATGGATAGTAGTATATCTAGTCTGTGACACAAAATTTAGTTTAAGACACAACATTTTATATAGAAATTCTACAATAAAGTTTGAAATAGCTGAATTATTTACCTGAATATATTATCTTCACCAGTATGACCCACTCTGCCATTCCTAAATAACTCGTAGCTTCACATTATAGGCTACCACCAATTTTCTTGCTTCCAGCAAATTTTCTAAGGTACAGGTGAGGTCAATGTTCTCATTTAAGATCATGCATGGTAGGACACCCATCTTAGTTTTGGGCTTCTAGCATTAGTACAAAAGTTCCTATTCATTTGGTTTTGGGCCAGCTGTCTATTTTAAAATAAGTTTGTTTGACCTCACCCATAACATTGTCAAAATATTATAAGGCAGAATGAAGCTGTGGAATGTGAGGTGTTTGCTGGTCAAGGCTCTCATAGCGCAGTTTGTACTTGCGGTGAGAGGAAGACAACATCCCACATGGTAAAGTATTCCTCAGGTATCAGTCATTTATGAACACAAAGCACTACACCTGTGTTAAGCACTTTACAAAGCCTTTCCATGAGACATCTGGGTGTATGACATTTAATATTTCAATATCAATTTAACAGCCAATAGTTTTTATGCCAGCCTGTTTACGCTCATACAATACAGAGAAAAAAGAACTGATCTACTCACCTCTGTTTGACGCAAGAATGACTCGCATCCAGTAGAAAGGATCTGCAGAGTCTGATGACATGATTCCAAACAAAGGTATCTGTTCAAGCACACAACATATATTAAGCATATATACAAGGAGAGCGTGCCTTAATCCAAGAACTATAACCTGTAATGACTCAACCGTTAAATTCTTTAGGGTAATTTATTCCAACTGTTTTTCTTTTTAAGTAACAGCATATACATTAGCAGACACACTGACAGCACCTTTTCTACTCCTCTAACTGTGGTATGACTCAGAGGTCTCAACTATGGAATCTAAGATTTTTTTCTACAGGAAAAAAAGGAAAAGCAGAAATCTCTACAAACAGGACTCACGTGAATAATATAATTCAAAAAAAAAAGAAAAAAAAAGAAAGAAAAAGCATAAAATAAATAGGTTAGCTACTACAATTCATTAAGACTCTAATTTTTATGCAATATACTGTTATTTATTTCACCAACATCTTCACAGCAATTTTGAGTTTTACAAAAATAAAGAGGAAAAAATATTTTTAAGAAAACAGAAAGTGTTATTTTACCGGTCCTAAGCATTTATTTTCAATGGAAATTAAAGATACAGCAAGAACTTGAATGTATGCATCTTTCTAGGGTTCTAAGGTTATCTTAGTTAGAAACACAGCATAGTGGGAGCGCAATCCAAAAACGATGTTTTTCTGGATTACTCTAGTCTGGACTATTTAACTCCTTACTACAAGCTTTTGTATGGATAAACATTCTTTAAAAAAAATATATCCATTTATAACCCAAGTACAGGTTCTAGGAACTCTTGCAACTATGAGTAATAAAGATTATGGAAACATTTACAAAGATCTGTATTTTGATGGGTTTTAGCTAACACTGTTGTCAGTACTTACATAAAGTCAAGTTCTAAATGTCATCTTAAATTCTTCAGAAGAAAAACATCCCCCTGTAACCTCTACAATACACAAACGTGTTTAAGAGGAACCAAGTAAAAACACTCACTTCCACTTCATTTTTAAACTTGTCACTTGTAACCAAAAACGTTAGGTCAACATAAAACAAGGGTTCCTCACACTCCTGACAAATATTTCTATACACAGAGCATATTTTATATGCTCAGAACATATCCTTTCTGTACCACACAGAAAACTCCAGAACCTACCTGACAGCATACTAAGAAAATGAAGAGTGTGATAGCCGTCCATAGTACCTTCTCTCGGAACTGGATCTAAGGACCGCAAGGTAGAGATTAATTAATATTTTCATTGCATCTAAATAGTTTTCACTCTACTACCATATTAGTACTAAACATTATATTATTCAAAATTAAAGGTGAATGTATTAAACCAGGAAGCATAATTTCTCATTAGAAATTATTTTAATAGGATTTTCAGATGTTATAGAGATACCCTCATAAGGCTTCTGTGTAGTCAATGAAAATGTAAAGGTGATATAGCAGTGCACCTGATGTATAAAATATGTTTTATCAGTAATAGTTTAACAAAGTGGGTATTTACTGAAAAACAGCAGCAGGATTGAACAAATTTGAAAAATATCTTCAGTGATTCCAACTCTGAGTTTCAAGAGATCGTAGATAATATTTTGTAATGCTGGAAGTTATTAGACTAAAGCATTCTAAGATTTTGAAAGATTTAACTGCAGTTAAGGCAAGTGGTAAAAGAGGCAGAAGAACCATGAGTTTTGAATAACAATCTGGAACATTTAGAATGAAGTTAAGAAGAATCTTAAAGTCACTGTAATGTGAAAGGACACAAACCACAAAGTAATCTTATGACTTCTTTTTCAAAATATTTCTAACTATGTAAAATTGCATTTTACTTCTACAATCAGATAAATGATCATCAGTTACTATAAATGGAAGATAATCGCAGGGCCAGAAGATCTGAGGCAGGCTCAAGAATAGAAGTGTAATTTCTAATCAGGAGATTATTCAAAGCCTAAGACAGAGGGGGAAAAAAAAAAAAAAAAAAAAAAAAAAAAAACTCACACACTTGAAGAGAGAGCTAAGATGCAGAATTATGCTCAAGTTTGTACCTATCCTCCCCAGGGCTATCCTATACACTGGGAAAAGTGTGTTCACTATAGCCAGGAGCACAGCAGTTACTAAAATGTGACATGAACTAACATGTAAGACAGAACGAGCTTTCTAACTTCAGTCACTGAATCTACCTGCAGAGAAGTAACCAGAAAAAAAAGATTGGTGCCTCGTTTCATAGGTCCTGAACACCTTCACATGAGAAGATATGAAGAGATGCAACAGGGCAACTGCTTAAGATAGCCCAGGGAAAGAAACAGTTTGACTCTTTAGAATTAAAAGCATATACTTAGAAGCAAAATACCCCTGTAGGTTAATGTATTTACGGATGTAACCTCATTCTTTCAAAAGAGGCCAGATGATAAAAATACAACACCAAGTAAAATAACGACAGCAGCAAAGAAACCCAAACACTATCTTCATGTTAGATTTTACAGAATACTAACTGACTTTACTAAGTGCTGACTGAATACTGCAGATTTTAAGTACAGACTTTTAAATACAAAAAATGCTTAACAAAATGCTATACAACTAACTGCAGCACAACAGATAGACTGGGCTTGTGAGATTATAGTCTCTGAAGATCTACAGTCCCTCTGTCTCTCTCTGTAACTACAGCAAACAGAAGCACTAGAGAAATTCAGCATCACCCCAATCACTTTTCATTCACAAGTAACAAACCCTGAAGCCATATGCCAGGAACAGCAAAATACAAAAAGGGAATTAAGATTCAATAAGGAGCACAGGGACAGCACGTTCCATTGGCTGCTTAGATTTGGTTGGACATTGCATTCCTTCAACATTTTTTTCCTCATAACTTGTGAAAAATCGAGCAACTTAAGCACCATCTTCCTGCTGTTCTGAACATTCTGTTCCATTGCTTAGGGAATTCTGTGCATAAAAAACAAATATGAACCCAGATTAGTAACCACAAAAAGTAGCAATTGCTTCTGTCAATGAACTTCATCAAAACACAAAACTAACATTCCTTAATGCCAGAAAAATAAAAAGGAGAAAGGTTAGGTGAGAGTCCACCTGAAATAAAACTTTATCTTCATTCAACAATCAACTTAAGTTTATATTTTTTTTTCTTTTTCTTTTTTTTTTTTCTTGTCTTAAGCTTACCTAGCCTAATAAAACCATTATTAATGATGGCTACCACTGACAGTTTGCAAGAAAACAACAGCTAATAGAGAGGGCAGGCTATATGGAATGGTCTAGATCACTCAGTAGGCTACACTCAAGCAAGTAACATCACTGAAAATGGTCAAAGGGCTCTTCAGGCTAGAAAAGCTGTTCCCAAGCATGTTTTCATCTCAGACTCCTACAAGGCTGACAGCCAGCAGTCGCTGATATGATAGTGAAAAAGAAAACAACTCAAGGCAACAGGAATCTCAGCACCTCTTTGGCATCTTTCCTCTACTGATGGAAGACAAAGCCCAAATCTCTCTTCATCTGTCACAAAATGAAGAGAAGGAGGAAGAAACAAAGAGAAAACCCACAATTGGCCCCAAGAATTACAGGAACAAAAACACCAACAGCTGAAGAGACAAAGGTATCTGCCACACAAATCACACGCATCCTACTTGTGGCAAACAGTGGTTAACTCTGGAGGTTCCTGCTGTGCAGAAGACTTTGACTGACTGATTTTTTAATTTGGAAACCTGTCCTAAGAGGAAAAGATGCTGGAAGGCAACCAGGAAAGACAGATGAGGCAAATAGCCAAGGAATAAATCCCTATTTTCTTAAATATTAGGCCCAAAGAGGAATAATCAGCAGATTTGCTGCATCCTTTCCTCTCAATCCAGCGTACTCAACTATGGTTATAGGCATGAACATCCCTGCAGCCATTCCTGACCTTCTAGAAGGCCTTGTTAATGTAAAAAGACTCTCTTCAAGAGAAGCCATGGTGTTATGCTCTCTCTCAGCTATGCACTTGGTTTTAGGAATAAAAAACAGTATTTAGCATTTATGGAATTTCATGCAAATCATCATGGCGATTATTAGGTATAGCTGTTATTCTAATTATCATCTTTGTAACCTAGGTGATATGTGCTTAGTGCTTTCTTGAGTCTTTTAAAGCTTCAGATTTGGAAATAAAAACATTATCGATAGGGCAGCTATCACCCCACTCTACAAAAAATATTTTGATCTAGTAAATGCGGAGAGGACTGTGAGGAGGTTCTCAGGCTAAAGGACTAGACAGAACAGCTGTAAGTGAAGTCAGCTTACTGAGTTCAGAACAAAGTTCTCACACAGGAGCCACCTGAGCTACCTCACAGGCTACTTTCCAACTTCAAAGAGATATACAGCTATGGGAGTAAAAAAAAATATTATGGAGGGAAGAAAGCACTTTTGTTGTTCTTAGATTACAGCAAAAGTCCTTTCAAAGGAATAGATGTCTCCTCAAAGAACCAAACTGCCCCGCCACTGAAAGTCTTTGAAAACAGTTGTACTAACAGGGAAAAGAGAAAAAGCTTGAAATTTTTGTTTTAGAATATAAAAACAGAGGTGAACAAAGGAAGCTGAAACAAAGTAAATTTACCCTAGAAAGATAATACTTTAAAAAAAAAAAGTTATTATAATTAACCACCAGAACAACTTATCAGAGCTGTCTTAGCAGAATAAGAAATTCAACATATATATATTTTTTATGATAGAGTAGATGCCTCCATCCCTCTCTCCAAAAAAATTATATTATTTATATTATACTATATTTATAGTGGAGCTTGGACTCAAATACCCCAACATTTTATCAGTGAATCAACAGAAGTAAGAACAAGATGTGATGCTCACCTTCCTTTCTGGTTTCTGGATTTCTGGTAAAACCGCACAGAATGGTTTAATTACTTCTAAAAATTTAACTGTTAAGAAAGAGATCATATTAATAAACTTACACACATGTATACTCATATACATATACACATATTCATATACACAATTATACTCATAAAATACCTTAAAATTTTACTTAATTCCATAAAAAAAAATGAAGTGAATACACGGACTCGTTAAGTAAATTCTACTTCATTAATATCCAGTTCAATACCTGAAGATTGACACCCTCCTCCATCCAACCAGACCAAAACAGCCAAAAGTGTTTTTAATGCCAGACAGTGATTCCTCCTCTTTTTCTCCCCCCAAGGGCTGGTTTAGCACCATTTCAGACAAGGAGCAGCGCTGCCCATATCACCAGAAGGGAACTAAATTCTATTCCATCTAAAAATAAGTGACCCAGTATCATTCTGTGCTAGTTACATGCAAAAGCAAAGCTCACTGACATCAGAGGGCACCCGAATGGAGACTGACACCTTGCACTTTACCACAAAAACTAAAGCTCTCAGATAAAGAAAAAATATAAATTGCAGCTAAAATCACTGCAGCAATTAGGCTGGGCAGAGCTGCATAGTATTTATTCAGCTTCTGATATATCCCTCCCCATAAGCTCTCCTTTAAAAGCTCTTGTACTAAATAAATAAATAAATCTCCCAATCTAGCGGTTTTTGGTGGCAGCACTTGCACGTTATTCCCAGCACCCACAGAAATCACTGCGAGCTCTCTTAAAAACACCTTAGTCGCTCTGCAAACGGAGATAATGAAAAACTGTGTGGAAAAGGCCCGGTTTTACTGTTACCCCCGGTACCCGTCTGGCCGCCTTTACGCTTCATGCACCCGCAAACCCCGCGCAGCACGGGCCGCCTCGGGCCGGCACGCAGCGGCCCGACAGCGACGGGGAGCGAGGCCGGGAGGCCGCGGCGGGAAGAGCGGGGCGCAGAGCGGCCCCGCGGCTCGGTACTCACT
>JAWLRI010000001.1:1177929-1196366 GCA_034781795.1 Crypturellus tataupa | reverse complement strand
CGAATGTGGGGGCGGGGCCGGAGGGGCAGAGGCTCCGCCCCCCGGGTCGCTGCCGGCGGGGGGGGGTCCGCACGGGCCGCCCGCCCCAGCGCGGCCCGGTCCAGGTCCCGATCCCGATCCTGTTCCTGGTCCCGATCCTGTTCCTGGTCCCGGTTCGGTCCTGGGCTTGCTGGGGTGGTCAGATAGAGCAGGGGCCGAGAGAGGCTGGGCAAGCTCCACACTTGGAGCTGCTCCGCGCCAGACAGTTGAAGTCTCCACAGAACCTGCTCCAAGAGGCCCTGCTTGAAGCTTGTCCCATGGCTCTCCGGAGGGCCCTTCTAAACCAGACTCTCAGGCCTGACCCAGGGCTTGGAAAGCTCCGGGTTAGCTTGAAGGAGAGGGAACTGAACTACCTCTTAGCGCGGCAGTTTGGAAGAGGTGACAGATGGTCACGTAGGGAGATGGATTTCGTCACACAGACACCTTCGTCCACTCGATAGGACTGCTGGAAGCTGAGACTAAAGCCATCCTACTTCGGATCACGTTGGAAACGTTTCAAAGGAAATAGTTCAAATCACTGTAGGATACCAGGGTTTAAATACCTGATCATGGTTTAATTCCATATATGCTTTTTTAAACAACACTAATAAAGCTTACTGTTATTAAAATACATCTTGGTTTGCAAACCAATACCTTTTCTCACAAAATCTAGAAACCCGCTACAGTGGTAGAAAAAAAAAAGCATCATGTTTGTACCTGGTTGGCATTTTGAGGACTTCTGCAAGTGTTTCAAACACCTTTATCATGCCTCAGCCCCTTCAAAAAACCTTCATGTTCTGTCATTTCCTGCTGTTTATTTCACAGATTTGCTCTACAATCTCTTGTTATCAACAGCCCTTTTCAAGGCACCCTCTGATACCTACAGTGTGACAAACAGGTTGGCTCAGGAACCTACCAAGAAACCACCAAGTCCTCCTCATTATTACATTTTTGGAAAAGTTGTCCCTCATTCTTTGCAGCCTCGTTGCACCTTTAGGTTTCTGGACCCTGTTTCTCTTACTTGGTCACGGCTTAAGCCTTCCTGCAGCATGAGCAAGAATTTGTGTAGGAACTAGTGACCACTGAAGGAAAAAGAGGGCAAAAGAAACCTTTGGAAACAGGTGAAACAGCACAGATGCACAGAAAAGAAATGGTCTCTTAAATGCATTTTTCACTGGTAAAGCCAAAGAGGGTTACAAAATCCTTGTCAACACAGAAGACGAGACCAACTGACTAGAGCAGCATTGCAATTTGAGAGTTAAATAACAAACTATAGAAGGGAAACTTAGAATTAATTTTCTTACATAGGAGACAGCACCACTTTTCAGGTGAGCCTCCAAGAACTGTTCTGTACTGCAGCAAGTCTCCCAGCTTGCAAGCTTACTGTGAAGATGCTGCTTCTCCAGGTGAGAAAAATAGTGGTACTCAAAGCCTTCAAGGTCCATCCTGGGAGGTCGTCCCAAGAAATCTGCTTTAGGAACTCCTGCTCCCTTTAGAACATGCCTTGAGAAGAGCACCAACAGCTGCATCAGATTTAATTCTTGGTCCCAAGGAAAAGAAACGAGAACCCCATGACACTGCCACAGAAATGGCTCATTCCCAGGCAGGGAGCAGCATTTATTCAAACCAACAGCACTAGCAACCCTGTGGAAATGAAACACCGTTTCCACACATGCCCCATCCCAGCGAGCTGTCAAGTACAGACAAACACCCTGACCCAGGGTATTCTAGAGCTACCTCAGTGATCTGCCCCTGGACTGGATTTTTTCTTTAAAAAATAAATCTTCTGTAGAAAGAAGGATACAAGAGGACAACAAGAAATATCTAGAGTAACAGGCATCAGCTATCATCCTCATGTATCCCCACATGTAAAGATTGGTTCATTGTAAAATTTGTTCCTGTCTTGGAGATTAAGAGTCTGTCTTTTGTTCTTCTTCGCAGGAGGAGGTAACAAACTTGACCCACAGTGGAAGCAGTTTGTCCATTGAAAGCCCTTAGACAAACGTGTTGGTAAGAATGTCCTCCTGCTGCTGCTGGTGCAGGGTTCCAATGCCAACTGCTGGGGCTGGTAAAGGAGGTCTGCTCACCAGACGGAGCTGAAATCAGAGTCAGGAGGACATTATTAATTAAGCACAAACACAGGATTATCTCCATGTGAAGAAGAACTTCTTTCCTGTGAGGGTGATAGAGCAGTGCAGTCTCCTTTTCTGGAGATCTTCCAAACCCGCCTGGAGGCCACCCTGTGCCCCGTGCTCTGGGTGTCCCTGCTGGAGCAGGGGGTTGGACTGGGTGATCTCTAGGGGTCCCTTCCAACCTCAGCCATCCTGGGATTCTGTGTGTTCTGTGTGTCACGGTGACACTGATTGTCAGACATCGGTCAAGCTGGAAGTAAATCAGGAGTTATCCTCCCTCTCCCAAAGAGCATGGTCCAAGATGTTTACAGACCATAGTCTGCCACAGAGAACAGCAGCTTTGGGTTCTCCTCCTACATGTGTCACCTCATGTGTCTTGTTTCCTCCCTAGGATCTTAGTTCATCCCTCTACTGAGACTAATTTTTACTTTTTGCAGACTAAACACCTAGGGAAAGGAAGCTCCTGGGCTGTTCTTCACCAGTAGATGGTGCTATAAAAAGCTCAAGGAATTTGAATTAGACACAATTTTGGTTTAGGCATTAGGATTAGTTTTATATGTTTGTACCACAGAATTTCAGTTAAAGAAGAGAACATTAAACTTCAGTTCAAAGATTAAAGCACCACGTGGACATCTTACCTTAAATCCCAGCTGCTTTTCAAACCGTGGTGACACAAAGGACCAAGGACCCATGTTCTGTGGTTCTTCCTGACTCCAAATAAAGTCTAGAGAAAAGATAAGGGCACATTACAAAGACATTTGTCTTTTCAGCAGCTCAAGAAAAGCAACTTCTGTGGCATCTCTGATTTTTATTTTATCTATTTTTTTTACTGGCATCAGTTTTGAAACAAAGGCTCCCGGGGTTAGATTCCTTTGCAAGTCACAGTTTGCTGCAGCCAACGGCATAGTGTGGGCACACTCTTTTCTCCTTCTGTTTTCAGAAGCTACTTTCTCTGACTCTCCAATTTAAAGGATTAGACAGCAGAGATCAACACAAAAGTGCCCCAGCGAGTTTACTCTGATTTTTAGTAGCAGTTCACAGATGTCGACAACGATGCCCACAGAAGTTCTTTTATCCCAAGGGATAAACATAGGAACACTAAATGTATGGGGGGAAGGAGGCAAAAGGTAAAAGTCTGGCTGACCTTTGGCACGGCTGTATTTGCTCAGCTCCAGCTGTAGGGCTTCCAGGGGGAAAGGACACAGTTCTTCAAGTCTCACAATAGCTGTGCTGTGTTGTTTCTCTCCTAGTGTCTCCCTCTGTTTTACCAAAGCGTAGTAATGCTTGCCAGAACACAGAACCACTTGGGTGACCCTGAGGAAAAAACAGGAATGCCTCCATGTTTACTCTTTTACAGAAATTCTGTGCAAAACAGTCCTATGCTTCGATCAAAAGCCAGCTAACCTTTAAAGTCATTTTTATGGAACTAATCTGCCACTCTTGACCACCCCTTTCTTCTTTGCTCTACCTTTTCCTCTCACCCAGAGTTGACAAATTAACCTCTGGGCACAGTCATCCAGGGCCCAGAGATTCTGTTAACTCAGCAAACCTGGGACAATTATATTCAGGGAGATTCAATCTCTTCCAGCTTTTACTCTCCAAAAGCTAAATGTCTAATCTAAAAGCTGATTCTCCTTTCTGCAGAGGGAGAGAGGAGCACAACCAGAGGACACTTCTCTCCCACCCCAGAGAGGGACTTCTGGAGAGAAACCATTCTCTCCAGCTACAAAGGAGGTCTTGGTGGTCTAACCTTAATGGACAAAGGCAGGAAGAGAAACCTCACTCTGTCTCTTGCCATCTCACTTAGAAAAACAAGATGCAAAGACATTTACAGCTTTCTAATTAGGGTGAGGATGTGACCATTAAAGATGCTCTCAGACCTTGGTGCTACTGGACCACAGTGGTCACATTCTTACCCTTGGGAGCCAGGCTTAATAGCCTGAACACTCAACTTATTCAACTGTCACACACACAGATATTATATAACTATTAACAAGTAAACAGAGGAAAAAAATAGAGCAGATTTGCTGTTTGGAAACAAACAAAACATCGTATCAGCCACTCTACAGATCCTTTTCCCCCCTGCAAGTGTCCTCTTTTTCACATCACCTCAAAACTGAGTTGTTAGCTAGGAAAAGGGAGCAGGATTTAATTTGGGGGCTTTCCTGCAAGAAAGGGAAGCTACCTTTTAGGATCTACTGAGGAGTCACCGATGACAGGTTTAAATGTTGTCCTTGGAGCCATTTCTTCAAAACTGGACACAGCAGCCTACATGGGAGATGGTTGTAAGTTACTAAATCTTGTTGCCTTTTTCCTCTGGCCAGTATTAGAGTGAATATACTGAGACAGAGTTTGACAAATATAATAATAATAATATTTTATTTTTATTATTCTTTCCCTCTCCTCCTCATTCCCATTCCCACAGGTGAAAGGTAGGATGATAAGATTCTCAAGAATACAACCAATCCCAGACTCAACCATATCTGTCTCCTTTCTACTCAACTGTTTATCAGTCTGTTCTGCCCTAAGCAGATAAAACCCCATTGCTTTGATACCAAAACAGAGAGGACAATTAAAAATAATAATAATAATAAAAAAACACAGAAAAGGGAAGAGAACAGAAATGAGGAGGAAGAGAGAAGGAAAAAAAAAAAGAGAGAGAGAAAGAAGAATAAAGTTTTCCAGCTTACAGGGAGCCTGAGTAACACTTTGGGAGATATGACAATCAGAGGTTTCCTGAAGTTTCGGACCATTTGCCGCCGCAGTAAGTGGAAATACTGTGCTGGGGTGGTGGGATGCACAATGGACATGTTCACCTGGTCTCCATCAACTCCCTCTTCTGTGCTGTCACACATCTACAGAAGCAGAACATAGTCACAGCTTTTCAAGAACAAACAGTGACTCAAACATCCAAGACACATAAGGCATCTCGCTAGTGCCTACAGGAGTAGGAGAGCAAATATTTTTATTCTGGCACTGATGCACTGATCGAAAAGGAAAAGCAACTTCAAAAGAGAAACAGGCTCTAACATTTAACTGATAAAATTATATCTGAACTATCAATTCAAACACTTTTTAACAAGGACATGACAATTTTTCTGACCAAGAAAAGGTCATGATTTTTTCTTTATAATGGCAGCATTCCTCTAATGTAGCAAGCATCTCCTGAAGCCATTATTTAGCTAAAACATCTTTCACTTAGTTACTGAGACAGCCACAAGGGTACAATAGTGGCAACTTCCTGTCAAAATGTGGCACAGATTTACATACCAATATTTAGTTGTGCCCAAGTTTCTGTGGGAGCATCTGAAAGTGGCTTTCAGATTACAGCTGCCTGTTTGCCAACCCCCAAATAGTTTACGTTAGGAAGCCCCCCTTAGAGATCTGCTACTGGCAATACAAACATTTTATCTTGCTACCAAGATTCTCACTCTATTGTAAAGAGACGCTTCTGAAGAACAGCAGTGGGAAAAGGGACAGCAAGCAGTACTGAAGCACATCTTACAAGGTGTATTCACAGAGGCCACGTGGCCTCTGCAAACAACATGCAAATTTAATGTTACCACACACCAACTTAGGAAGATAAGTGAGATTACAGTTATCTGCAACATAAACAACAAGTTTTTATTTCATTATTTGATCAGGGTATTGTATTAGAGCTGCTATGGCAGCATTTAAACAGGAACTGCTTGTTCCCCATTCCCAGATCTCCCCCTTCCTCTCACAGAGCCCCTTCTTCCTCCCATTCCAGGCCAGCCCATCCATATCTCATCCCAACAGTAAAACGTGAGTAAGGCTCCAGCCTCTGCTATCACCAGGAAGTACATTGGGAATGTGACATTTAGTGACAGGACTCCCAGAGCACTGGATGCCAGTGCTGCGAGAGGATATATGAATCTGAGCAGTGTGGCAGGTACCTGCAAGAAACGCTCCATCCGGCAGGAAGAGTGCTCAGGGCCTGCTCCGTCATAGCCGTGGGGAAGAAGAATTACTATTCCACTCTGCAGAAGCCACTTTGCTTCACCTAAAGAGACACAAAGATGAAGAAGAATTATTGCCACGGAACATAGAGCCTAGAAATACATATTACCTTGCAAAAACGAGTGGGGGCGGTCAGAAAGTTATTAAATACAACCTTGAAACATGCTGGCATTTAGTCATGAAATTCACAGATGTGACTCAGCCCATAAGATGATCTGAGGCTTCTCATATTGCCAACTAACTTGGGACTTTCAGAAGTTTTTTTAAGCCTCCACATAAAGTGGCAAATCAGGGAAGGTTTTTAAACTTATACTGAAACATAACCACATAAAGCAATAATCCCTCTAAATCAGCAGGACAACGTGCTAGAGTCAAACTGAGAGGTTTGTAAGATTTTCACTGTGTGGGTTGCAGTTACAAAAACAAAAAAGAAAAGCAATTTTCCTCCTGCGTCATCCAATTTTCAGTTGTTTCATGAAGGCTTTTCATGAAGTACATATACAGTAAAATATGTAAGGGGGAAAAAATAAAGACCTAATCAACTGTTCTTTTGGAATGACCATCATCTGCCAAAAGGATATCTTTCATTTTGGATGGATTGTCATCACAGAACAGCCACACAGAAGTTGAGACAACATAAGCAAGCTAAGGGACTTCTGAGAAGACAGATCTCTTTTCTCAACACATTGTAGCTTTTCCTTAAGGTCAAAAGATTTCCTAAAGATACACATAGTCAAAATGCCATATTTTAAGGGCATTAGTTCCTTGTACACTCACCACCAGAGATGAAAGTGTCAAATATTATCTGGGCTCCATTAAAGAAATCTCCAAACTGAGCTTCCCAAATTGGTAGCAACTTGGGGCTCTCAATACTCATTCCATATTCAAAGCCAAGCACAGCTTCTTCAGACAAGGGACTGTTGCTCACCTAACAAAAGGAAATTATTGGGAGAAGCCAGTGAGATAGAAGACAACCCAAGGGTTAGAACCTTGGGAACCAGGCATTTTATTTTTTTTTTATTAAAAAAAAAAAAAAAAAAAAAAAAAAAGAAGAAGAATTTTTGAATAAGGACAATAAAAAGAGGGGAGAAGAACTACTGACCTCCAAAGGAAAACAGAACCCATTATTAAATCTTTTTAAGAAGGGTAATTAACCATATACTACACCTATGGATGCACTACAGTAAAACATAAATCAGTGACATCCTCTAGCAAGACTCTCTGTAACCAGAATGAGGTGCAACATGATACAGCTAGATGCAGTGCACATAATTTTTTTCTTTTGATTTAGTCCAGACAGGAGTGCCTTGTCAGTTTGTGCTTCTGTATGTGGGATTTCTTGGAATATTCAGGCTCCACACACAGCCTGGACATACACATCTCAGAAGCTTTCAAATATATGCATTCTGTTTTCGTGCAACTTAAAGAGCGGACCCAGTGGGCCCACAGAACCTACCTCTAGGAAACCCTTCTGGTCTGGGGACATATGATTCAGAGGTATGTAGGTATCATCTGTCTCTTGACAAACCAACATTGCATGTCGTTGGCTAAAGGTTCCTCTGCCAACATCTTGTCCACTTAGTCTGACATTAAACCCTTGCCAAGCAACAAACAAAACATTGGATTAGTAAATCACATAAGAAAACAAATATGCAGGACAATAACTCCCCACTTCTAAATATCTGTTTCATGTTAAAACTCTTCTTTCGGCTCCATGGCTGCATCAACACTGAGTGGGAATTCTTAACAACCAGCAGCTCCAGCTCGCAAGCACAGACACACTTAGACATTTCTCTTTCCTCTTCTCTGGAGCTGAAAATTCTTTAGTGATAAGTGCATAAATTTGCTGAAGGAGATTTCAAAGCATGTGCATCCTATATCATACATAAATGGGCATTGGAATTCAGGTGAAAGAGGAGGGAAAAGAAATTCTAGTAAGATGCAGGCTCTTAAACATGAGCATATGGGAAGCCCCATTGATGTCAGCTGCAGTGCTAAGTACTATTTTTTGGGGGAGAACGTGCATGTATGTCAGGGCAATAATTTTTGGAGATACTGAGTACTCACTCTATAAGGATTATTGACATATCGGACTGGTATTTACCTTTTTTTAGGACCATGCAGATGCAAGCTCTCCAAAATATACATCAAATCCTGGACTAAGAAATGCCTTGTAAGGCTAGTATTCCATTTTATTGTCATCAAGGAAAAAAAAATCATATTTATCTATTGTCAATTTGCTGCTTACCTTGGCTCAGAAGTGAACCAAAGGCTAAAGCTTCTGCTGTTGCCCAGTCCAGTTTTTTTCCCTCCTCCACTTTTTGTACTCTTGACTAAACAAGTTAAAAATAAACAGAAACACAAAGTTAGGGTTTTGCCTTTTGCCATTTCTATCTCTGCTTGTAACAGAGAGACAGTAGAAGCTGGAAAAAGGATAAGGAGAAACATGTTGTTTTCCTGCAATCAACTTGGTTTGGTCTGGAATACATATACTCTATTGCAGCACATCCTGAAGAAAGATGTCTGCAGGTCTGTACCTGAAGATGACCCGATGTGTTCACTTATACAATCCATGAACTTTGAATTGACAGATTAGATATTAAAAAAATCTAAAAAAAACCTAAATATCTGAAAAAATAATTAAAATCTAAACATAGCAGGTTTAGGCATTTCAACTCCCAGAATTCTCCCATTGTGGTCTGTCTAACAGAAAAGCCTCCACCCAGACAAGGTTTTCTTGCTTTGGTTTGGGGAGACAAGAGCAGTCAGTCTTTCAAAATATTCAATCCACAGCCTCTCTACTGCTGCCAATCAGACACCAGCCCCTGATCTCATTCATCACAGAGAAACAACCTCAACTTTGCAAACATATTGATTGTTATCAGACACAGGACCTTTCAAACCCGGCCACATGCATTTGTTCATGTATGTATAAACATCTACTACTGGCTTCAAAAACCAATTACTATCAATTTCCTGACTGACTCTCTCACAAGATACTCACTATAATTGTGGAGTACAACATTGTAGCAATCTCTCGCAATGGTTTCCATTTCTTCCAAGAACAAGAAACCATATTTTCTACACAATTCTTTTCTTCAATGTGACAAAATGCCATTAAAATAACAGTATCAAGTATTTGGTCTGCTTTGGGAAGAAGATAGAATTTTCTTCAAACACAGGAGAAAAATGCTATCATCCCAACCTCGAGGTGGGACAGGAAAGTAGGACAGAGAAGTGGGAAAGAAAGAGATTTCCCTTTGTAAGAGTGTTTTTTTGTTGTTGTTTTTTTAATGACAACCTGTTCCAGAGAAAAAAAGTCTATTCTAGCAAGGATATAACTTTGAGCCTGACCTGTGCATAGGTCTTCAGAAGATGGCTGTGCATCTGGAGCTCTTCAGGCACCTCTACAGACTTGATGCCTATGAACTGGAGAAGTGGCACTGGCATTCCTGTGTCCCAGGTGGTGATTTTAGCAGAAGGCTCGACCAGGCCTTTCCAGTGAGCCTGCAGGTTGGTAGGAGGTGGACTATACAAAGTCATGTTGCTAAGATGATCGTTCAGTTTAGAATAGCAGGTTGTCTTTATCTCAGATACTTCAGCCTCAGTCATGAGCCCAGCAGCTACCAGGTGTTCTGCGTACGTGTCTGGGATACTCTTACGTGATCTGTCAAGAAGGGAATCAAACCCCGTAGACACTGAGCCTGAGGACAGTGTCATCAGCAAGAAAATTCTACCTTATTATGGCAGATACCATGGAAATTTGAAATAAAGGGTGACTTAGTACATTCTACTCATTCAGGTGAAGTTTGCTTTCTGGCAGGTTAAGACTGATAACATCTTAGACATTGTCATTCATTCAAAAAGCACCTGCAACTAGCAGCTACAAAATGTATAAAAAATGCTTCCCAACCAGAGTGACTCTTTGCCATCGTGCAAATATTTAATCAAGAACTAACATTTTATTTAATATTCAATCAAGTGTTAATGTAAGAGCTATGCTGACATTAACACTAGTCAGTACAGCAAAGGGTCTTCATTATACAGAGACTTTCTAGCATAGTTTCATGCCACACTTTAGTATAGATACAAGGACATTTTGGGTTCCTCCATGAGGTGACGTAACCCTTACCTGATGATTTTGTACATGCTGGGGTTGGTGAAGAACGGCTCATCGAGCTCGTTGTGGCCCCACTGCCTGTAGCAGAGCAGGTCGACTATCACATCCCCACGGAACTGCCGCTGGTACTCAACAGCCAGCCGTGTGGCACGGACAACTTCTTCAGGATCATCCCCATTCACATGGATTACTGCACACCCGACAATTTTACCTGCCCAGGGATTCAAAACAGCAATCAAAGAAATGCAAAGAAAATGGACCCAGACAGAACTCAGCAAGGAGACAGACAGCTTGTATGCAGCATGTTTAATAAAATTGAAAGATGCTCTTAATACAACTGGGAAAAGGAGCTAAGGGTGTTCCCTGAGAGAAAGGGCAATGGCTGAACCTGTTGCATTTAGCACAGTTCGAACTTAAAAGCACTGAATTCCTAAAGTGCTTTCTACACACGGCCCCTGCAGTCTCTTAACCTGTACTGAAGGGAATGCCAGTTCAGGGAAAGAGCAAGAATACCACATGTTTTTATTTTAGCAAATCTAAAGGATTTGCCAGCCTTTTGCTCTGGTGAAAAAGACAATCATATGAAGCTAATCTTAACAATATTTGCTAGTGTATACTCAACTCTAGGAGATCTTGCTGGTTATAACATAATCTTCCTTCTTCAGGAAGGAAGAACAGTCCAGAGCAAGAAGCTTCTGGTTTAAGCTTAGAAATGGCATCAGCCTCAACTTCTAAATAAAAGCTCAGTAAGTTCATCTAGTAGTACCCAAAACAGAAAAATGAAGGAGAATCTGACTAATAAACTTGCTCAAAAACACATCAGGAAGGTTTTCCTTACATTTAATACAGTATATTTACTATATATTATACATGTTTTAAAACTTGTCAATGACATGGCAAAAGTTAAATGAATATAAAAACTTTATTATAACCTGACAAATATATTATAACATCCTGTAAAAATATGACAAGATTTTCCACTGATATTTGATCTTTGCCATGAGGCAGAGGGGGAGTGCATATTTTTAGTATTTAAATTTTTGCTAGTAGAAGATAACAATCAATAATAGAATTTCTACTCTATTATAAAAATGAATATAGACTAAGCCCCTAAGACCTGTAAGCACTTGCTATAAAAGCTCAGATGAGAACACACAGCAGATATGCACCTGAAGTTTAAAATCCTAACATTAAAATCCAACATTAGATCATTTCCTTTCCAACATACCAATATCACTACAGTACAGAGATGATCGTCCTCGCTCTGCAGGAGTGGTGTAGCCCAGCTGGTTATTTACAATCAAATGGATGCTCCCACCAACTCTGAAATGTGGTAGATTAGAGAGGGTCAGTGTTTCAGGAACAATCCCTTGCCCAGAGAAAGCAGCGTCACCATGAACCTACGTTAGGGAAGAAGATGGAAAAGTCATTAAAAAAGGAGGAATAGCAAAAATCAAAACAATTCAATAGGTAAGACCTTCTAAATGGACTAGGTAGAATAGACTCTACCCAGTTCTTACCTCTCATTCTGTCTATTGTTTTAGTTATTTGAAACCTGCAGCATTATAACAAAAGCAAGGTCATAGAAAAAAACACCTGTCCATGTAGTGGGTGACCTCACATCTACTTGGAACAGACCTATAATTCCTTAAAATCAATCCACGAGGCTATAGCCTAGTACCAAGGCTATAGCAAAGCTGCAGAGAGCATCAGCCAGCACTGTCAATGAATAAAACCAAGACAATTGCCATAGTAGTTACTACTACTGAAAGTTAAATGGTGGAGATGAACTGTAAGTGACCTGTGCCTGCTCACACCTTACTAAATAGAGACAAGAACAGATACATTACGAAATAGAGTGGAAAAGAAACTGAAGAAAGCACTTAAAAGCAAATGAAATGTCTCAGAAGGGCAAAAAGCTAAGCTGTTAGGTTCATAAACAGCAAATAAACACTGCAAATCAAAAAGAAATGGATTGGAAGGGGAAGGGAGACAACTGTGACATTCAGACTGGGTTTCCAAGGCTAAAGATATTAGAATGAATTGAAGATCTGCTTTGAAACTATGGCTAGTTTGCCACTGATGTTCATTACACATGGCAGGAATACAGTTCTGTCCCAAATTCTATTTACTTTAGACTTTACAAATATTTAAGAGAATGACCACTTCTATTTCTGAATGCAAGATACGAAAAGTTATCGAGGAACAGCGTCCATGATTACAAAAGATTACAAAAAGGAGCAAGAACTAATTCCAGTAGGCACAAAGAGATTTATTTTAACAGTATCAAGATAGGATGGCTAACTGCTGAACTCTTCTATAGATTTTGCTACCTGTAGAAGTTGCTACCTATTCTTTACCTGGTACCTTTAATTTAAAAGAAGGCTAACAGTGGTAGCTTAAATGCAAAAGTGATTTGTGAGGAAAAAGATACATACAGCTTTCAGTTCAGAGCATCCTTAACCATGAGGCAGGCATCAGCTCTTTAGAAGTTTGTTTGAATTTAGAAGAATTGTTTGAATACCAGTATTGTCACTTGCCTCAACTAGATATCTTCCTTTCCCTCACCATTCCACAAAAGAAAAACAGTTCTCCACACTCTACATCTGATATTTTTATATACACCATTTCTGTTTATACATGAGCAAAATACCTGCAGACAAATGACACTGTCCCCAGGCTGTGCAGAGCTCTCTGGGGAGTAGTCACCATCGAGCAGTGTCTGTTGCCGGCCCCGCGTCTTGCCAACTGCTACTGGATTGATGGCTTCCAAGTGCGACGGGTTGGGCAGCAAGGTGACATGCACTGGCCTGTGCGATCCAAAGTCAAGGTCTACAGAAGACGTGAGGTGGGAGAGAACATCCCCGATGGCTGGTGAATTCTCCGGAAACTCGCTCAAACCTCGCATCTTACGAAACATGAGCTGCGTGGGAATAAATCTAGTTAAAAACAACCTCTTTCCATGTTAAAAGAAACATATTTTCAGGATTGTATGCCCTCCCACTCCCACTGTGAGGAAGCCTCAGGAAACAGCACAAACCTCTTAGGTTTCTCAGCCGTCTCCTGGAGAGAACAAGCTAAAATACTCACAGGAAAGAATATGTTCTCACGTAAGTTATTTACTTATTGCTCCAGCCTTGGCAATAAGATGCGCCTATGATGTTAATTCATTGACAAATAAATTGGACACAAAGCAACTGCCAACAAGACTGTAAACCTCTACCTCAGGTGGAAGCTGAAGCAAGCCTGTGAGGAGGTTAAGTCTCCCACGATGAGGCATTCCAAGGATGATATCCGTCACGCCGCTGTACGCGCACATCTTGAACAACTCATGGAAGAAGCCCATCATACTCTCTGCTCCTTCACCACCGTATCTCTTCACTGTGGCAAATTTTGTGGCTAAGAAGCGATCAAACTCCTATTAAAAATAGGAGAACTTGTGTATTAGCCTATTTTAAACAGCAACATTCTGTTTCTAAAACACAAACATGATTTCTGCTTGCACCTTTATGGCACACAAAGGTGAATGTACCCTTGAAGGTCTCGGCTCTTTCTCCACCCACACTTTCTAAAGACCAGAAGCTATAATGAATGCAAGAAATCAGCTTCTAAGCATCGCTTCTAAGATGCTAAACCAATAAAGATGGGATTAAGGATCAAACTTTCTCTACCTAACAGGAAGGAACGGGCAACACTAAGAAAAACAGTAAACTCCTTAATAATTTACCTGTTTTAGATGCTAAAGAAGCACAATATTTCATTTTGATTACTATCACAGTCCTTCGTACATGTGTAGAAGAATGCTTGAGAGAAAGAAAATAAATTAATCTGGATTCACTCAGTTTCCTTTCACCACTATAATCATCTGCTCCTAGAGAGTTTTCATAAGTGACAAAGTTTTGGACTACTAGATGTGTCTACAGTGTTTTTGAGCTCAGGACTGAAAATAGACTAAGACTGTAACTGAGAAGGGAAGACTGAGCAACAGCCAGAAACCTGTGCCAAATGCTGAACACTTTCAAGTTAAGTAACACTCAGTTCCAAGAAATAATGTACACAAAACTAAGCACACACAAAAGCAGATTTTTTTTCTTTTAGAGGTAACTTGGACACTCAGAGTACTGTGCTGAAGTCAATATGGGATTTATCAGAGTCCTGATTTTACGCTCCTGCGTCACTAAGAAAATCCCTTTAACTGCAAAAGAGGCAAGAAAACAATGAAATATGTCATATACTTCTGTTTAGTCACTGTTAAGTATTACATTTAATATTCTTTCCACTTGGAAAACTGGAAACAGGGGCACCTTCACAGATCCTGCTCTTCTACCTTTGCATCCTTCTGGATAAGGCAAGGAGAGAGAGGAGAAAAAAAGAAAAATTTTCACAGTACAGAAATATTTACATTAATTCTCTAAAACACTTAGATCTATGCATGTCGCAAGTAAAAGTCAGTTAAATTGGAGCACATTTCATAGGGCTCTGGCCAATCTTGGATTTGTACCATCTTTTTCATGTCTCCATATGCTACAGAGCAGGTTATAAAAATATAGATTACTAACAGTATCTGTTCTTTTTAGTCATAAAAGCCTCTGAGTTTGGAACTGGCTAGAAATATTTGTATAGAATTAACTTCTGAAGTAACCAATACTAACCGAAAGATACTGCTATTTCTTTCAGTAACAGCTGCTAAGTAAACTCAGCAACAAACGCAGTGACCCAGAACCCTGCATTTGGCAGACAAAACCTTGTACTTTTGTCTCTCACATACTCATATTTCTCAAAGTCTTTCAGGATAGGGATTGTTCTTTTTGTTCGCTGCTTGGATAATGCTCATGACAGTGGAGGGTCCATGAGAGACTCCATAGTTCTGCAATTAATTACAATAGTGACTGCAATTGTAAAATAAGAGTGAATTTGATACCTGGGACTCCAGCATCAGCTTGCACAAATGCTTTTTCTCTTCAGTTGTAAATGCTTCCTGTTTTAGCTCCTCAAACCTTTTAGCAAACCATTTTCTCTCCTCCAAGGTTGGAAGCTGGCTTGTTTCTATGGAAATATGGCCGCAGTATATATGGTCAAGGTAGGTCAACACATCCTCTAGGGAAGCCTCTTCTTTCCCCATGTTTAGAAGCCCTAGTCAGAAAGAAATGCATTAGTCACATCAAGAAGAGAAAAGGGCACTAAGGACTAATGTTCTCTTGCAATTACACTAAAATTTTGAAAGTAAAATTTCATATTTTATCTTTCTATCCTTTATTAAAAACAAACAGATAAAATCTTTACAAGCACATTCCAGCGCCGTAATGCATAGGTCTGTCATTTACTAGGTTTTTTTACTAGGTAAATAGGTAAATATTTACAAGGTATTCTAAATGCTCTTCTGAAAGAGCTTGCCATGAATGACATCAACTCAACGTTTTTTGCAACTTGGGATATCACTCAATATCTTGAGAGATACCAGTGACAAGATAATGCAATCACAGTTCATCACAAGTAAATAAATATCCATTTTGCAGATGGACAAAATAAAGCATGGAGAGAAACTCCTAATTGCTCAAGGGCACAGTGAGAGCCAGAGAGAGCCAAGAAAAGACAAGAAGTCTTGACTTCTATCCCAGTGCCCTGGCATCTGCCTTAGCGTCAAGTATCATGCTAAAATACAGGGTGTTACAGTAACAAAAGCAATTAATGTATAACCTCAGTAGCTGTAAGAACAAGTAAAA
Organism: Crypturellus tataupa; assembly: GCA_034781795.1. Lineage (NCBI taxonomy): Eukaryota > Metazoa > Chordata > Aves > Tinamiformes > Tinamidae > Crypturellus > Crypturellus tataupa. The sequence goes on along the minus strand of JAWLRI010000001.1, from coordinate 1,180,392 downwards.
ATGTTCACGGTTTCCACAGATGCTAAAAGGTAGCCACACATTACACCATGACTTGTGCAATAAGCACATAAGCAAGCTGAAGTTAAGAGTTTTCCGTACAACAGTTACTGATTGAAGGGCTGTTCGATACTTGGCTCCTCTACAGAGGACACAGTTTCATTTTGCTGTGCTAAGATCGCAGACTTACCTGTGGTAATGAAAGGCCCCTGAAGAACCTCTGTGAGCTCTCGAATTTCGGGTACCGTGTTCATAACAGCTTGGCCAGCAAATAAAGGATTTATTTTTGCCGCTTTGTGGCCATGTTCGGAGTATGCAGTTATTAAACGAGCAAGACCATGGTCAACTGAACACAAAAAGAAAACAGGAGAGTACAGCACATGTGCTCACAATTACAGTACCAACACAGGAGGATGCTGCCCACTGATATTCATCAAGGTTGTGACTGGAAATATATTTTTTGCAGTTAGTTGTTTTCACTGTAACGTCCCACTCAATATCCTCCCTTTTCTTTACAGCATCAAACCTAAACTGCTGGTCTCCATCCTGGTCCATTCCCACCCAAACCACAATCATCAGCAGTCCTGAGAGGTCAGTTTATACCATAACTGTCTCATGACAACAGCTCCCATCATTTCCCCCTCTCATAGTTACCCTCTGGTAACCATGCACAAAGCTACTGCATTTTCCATGAAATCTCTCTACAACAACTTGACAGTGGTCAAGGTATCAACGTGTAAAGTCCTATTTCCTTAACTGACTCAATGAAGGGACAGGATAGTAGTCTCAACAATAATTGAGTTCCTATAACCTAATAAAAGTGTGGCCAGAAGCCACCAACCAACAGTATGGACAACCAGCTACCACTACAGCAACCACAAAATAGTCCTTGACAGTGGGGCCAATATAGAGGAGCTGGAGTTCCTGGGGTGGTGGAAAGGTTCAGGAACAGAGGAGTTCAGCCCCCATCAGCTCTGCTGCACGCAGAAATATTGACCAGGTCTCACCCTGGACTTGCTGCAGGACAAACAAGAGGAGAATCTGGATGATCACACAGGGTGACGGTTTGATGTCACCTTAAGACTTTGCTCAACACAAAGAAGATCCTCTCAAATACTATTTCTTCAAGCTATTCATGAAGCAAGTTTAAGGTTTAAAATGGATTTAAGAAAACAGCAATCTCTTCAAGGACAAGCTTCTAGTAGGAAGAAGATAGCAACCGAGATACTATCCTGGTACCACGCAGAGCCAGACATATCACAAACCCAGTTATGTGAACACATTTTTCACCAGAGACCATAAACACAGTGCTGAAGCCTTCTTTGCTTTGAGGCTGAAAAATTATCAACGTGAGCAAAACACGACCAACGGAAAGTAACCACGTTATTACTATCAGCAGGCACCGAGGACAGACCAGCAAGGTAACCGATAACCACGAACCCTGTGGGCAGAAACTAGCTGCTCAACCTACGTCAATCAGTTCATACTGCGTTTTGGATGTTTTTAATGCTTTTTTTCTTATTTTTGTCCCCGAATAAAGCTGTAGCCCCTCAGCATTCAGGTCTGAATCTGAACAACAAATATTGCCTCAGAACAATATTTACTTCTTTGATATTTATATCTGAGCGATTTCATATGACAATTCAACGTCAGGAAACCCTATTACTGCTCTCATTCCCTACCCAGCTGGTCACACACGACAAGTCGAGCTACCTCGATCACGTCCACAAAGTGCTCAAGTCACATCAGTCACCCCAGTCACAGCGTGGGGACAAGGCTCCTACCCTACAGCGGGGAGTTTTCCTTTGGGAAAGACTCTCCCTACTATACAACTGCTAAGAGCATCCCAGCAAGCGCTGAGTACCCGCACGCTTTCCTGAGAAGGGGAAAAAAACAACAACCCCCGCAGTTACAACCTGAGGAAAAACCTCCCGACTCGGGGCTGGCAAACCCAGGCCGAGGCGCCCCCTCAGCGCGGGCAAGGGGAGGGAAGGAGGGAAGACGAGAGTGACTTGATACCATGTTAGGAGGAGAAAATCCTAACCCGTGTTGGGTAGGCTTATGAATATATATAGCACCAGTACATGGGCTGGACCAAGGTCCATTATATTAGAGATGCACAATAATCTAACAGCTACAGATACAAGCTTGTCAACCAAAATAAATGAGGCAACTTGGATTGTGATATGCATTCGCTATAGAAAAAAGCATAAAATTCTGTATTAAATCTTGTTAGAAAAAAGAAAGCTCTCAAAACTGTGTAGAGGGAAAGAACAGACAAATAGTTTTGCAATCAATAGAAATTATACCATGAATGCAAGGTTGCTAATGGATAATCTATTAAACAATTGATAAAATATGTAGTGTGACAAACCAGATATTAAGCTCTGGAAAATAATTATAAAATCGTAGAATGATTTGGGGTGGAAGGGACCTTAAAGACCATCTAGCTCCAACCCCCCTGAA
>JAWLRI010000001.1:1149602-1173251 GCA_034781795.1 Crypturellus tataupa | reverse complement strand
GCTCGGCCGGCCCGCGGGGCGCTGAGCGCCGCTTTCCCTGTTGCGCTCGCCGTTAAGGGGGAACCCCCGCCGCGTTTGGGTTCCGGCGGGGTTTAGCGTGCCGAGGAGGCTCGGGGGTAACGGGCAGGCTTCGTCGCCGTTACCGAGCGCGTCGCCGGGAGGTCCCGCGTACACTCCTTATGTCCCGAACCCGTTTTGTAGAACAGGAGCCGCATAAAAAATATTTACGCGGCTAAACCTAGTTATAATAGTAGTAAAAAACAGCGGAGAAAACTTTAGTAAAACAGTCCTTTTTTTCTCTGTATGCAATACTTACACCGTGATGTTTTGCCTCCCACGCTTGTGTCTGAGAGATTCCAATTCCTGGGTGTCCTCTGTGACAGTCTGACTTTGTTGATGTGAGAGAACTGAGCAGCTCAGGACAAGGTAGTGGCGGTTTCTGTGCTTTCGTTCTGAGTGGAGGTTACGTTGATGATGCTGATCTTTAATACCTTGTAAAACCCCTTTGGTATCTGGAGAATAAGCTGTTATGTTGGTATTTTTCTGCTAAATATTGCCTAATCCTGTTGTGTTTTCACAGAGTGATGAAAAGCTCTATATAAATTAAAAAGGAGTAAACAGTGTTTAATTAAACTTGAGTCACAGCAGGAAATAATATTGGAAAAAATAATATAGTTTTCACTAGGGAAATAATCTCTCTGGGTGATGGAATGAGCGTGCTACATATACAGAACTTCTAAAGAACACTATGGATACTGGTGACAAAAAGTCCAAGAGCATGTTGAGCTTGTGTCTTCTTTCTGTCATCTCTGCTTTATTTTTAATCTGTGAAGAACTAATTCCTCTGCTCTGTTGGTTTCTGAAGTTCATTTTGCCTTCTTTCGTTTTCAGCAGTAACTCACAAAACTGTTCAGTACTAACCGAAAATTTCTTTCTTTCTCTTTCTTTTTTTTTTTAATAACTCCTTGCCCTTCCCTTATTTGAATCTAATTGCTTATTTTCAGCCTGTCTCTTTTTTTATAGGTTTCTGTGAAACTGAGACTTACAAGTCTGCTACCTCTCCATTTCCTTTTTGTTTCTGCATCTTTTAACTTCTGAATCTTTTGACTGGCTTTAGACAGATGGAAGTTTCAGTGGGATAACTTTTCTAGAAATCTTGTGATAATCAACGACTGAGGAGAAGGAAAACAAATTAACATTTGCACTGAGGGAAGGCAGCAGCGGGCACTCCATGAACAACTCGCTTCTGTCTGCTCTTCCTTGGCACGGGTGTCCGGAGCGGTGAATCAGTGTGTGCAGCTTGGTGACAGCCACCACGCTGGCTGCTCCCTGCAGTCAGTAGCTGCTAGATGCAGACATACCCAGTGGGCAGCACAGAGCATTGCAATGTATTTTTGTTCTGTGTTAGATTATAGAAATCCTCTGCAAAGCAGGTTTCTTTAGCATCAATGTTCATGGCTGGAAAGGGGGCAGTGCTGTTGCAAAATTGAAATGTGCCTGATTTTGCTCCATTCTTTTTCTTTATCCAATCTTCTCTCTTTCGCTTTTATAAAAGTAAATATTGGATGCTCCTTAAAACAGAATTTTGAGTTTCTATAAGTGATGAGAGAGCGAATACTGTTTTTTAGTAAGTGACCATGATGGTAAAAATTGCATATGTAGCTGATTTCTGCCTTCTTCCGCCATCATTTTATTCTTCGTTAAGTTGCTCAATGAATAGCATGTAGGGAATAAAGATAAAAGCCCGAGTATCGAAATAATAATGTGCTGGGGTTGTTTGGTCATTTTTAGTATTTCTTTACTCAAACAATCATCTTCTCCAATGTTTTCCTTTTAAACTTTACCAGAAGTTTATAGTTCAGAGTATAATACTTTTTTTTTTTTTTTTTCCAAATGAACTTGTTGCTTTGTTTTGTGTTTAATAGGCTTCTTGGTGATCATAAACCTTTAAATTTAATAAAACTATTTTAGGGAGTCCCATGCAAAGACTTTCATGGTCTAAGACTTTCATGGTCAAAGACTAACATGATCTTAAAGCAATGTTTGAATATTAAAGCTTTGAGAACCTTTATTTAAAAAGGATGAGAGAGCTAGTGTAGCTGCCTTGAACTGATATAACTTCCAGTATATACTCAGAGTGAGAAAAGATCAGTGACAAACGGTTAATGAACTTTACTGCTGAGCGTGAAATAAAATATTTAGAGGGTTTGAATCTTCCGGATGGACCTTTGAGCACCAGGCCCTATTTAACTCCTAGTTGTAGACTAAAAAGAGCCAAATTTGTTAGTACTTGTTTAACTGAAACCACTTAAATCAACATAACTTACACAAATGAATACAAGAAACATCTCTTCATTGGTACTGTTGCCAGCTGCTATTACAGAGACCAAGTCATTAGTAGATCCTCCATTGATAAGGCTTTACTGCTTTGTTTTTATTTGAAAAAAAACTTTCAACTTTTACTGTATCTGAATATTGTATCCTATTAATTTTTGTGTGAATGAAATGTAGAAGTTATACAGCGATAGGAGTGGTAATTGGGAATTGAGCAAGTATTGGGAATAAAATCAAGAGATGCTTCTGTGGGAGATTTTTTGCATGCAACATAAACGCTTAACTTAATATTGATTTGTTTGTGGCTCTGTGGGCTGTTTCAGGTCTGTCTGGCCCTCTCTGATCCTGCATGTGAGTGTTCTTGCTTTAAGGTGACCAGCTGTGTTCTGGACTCTTATGTGCAAGAGTTATCCAGCAGATTGTGGGAAGAGATTCTTCCCCCCACCTTTTAGAGACTTGCAGGATCACATCTGGATGCTAAGTGCAGTTATGGCCTCTCTGAAAAGGGAATCGGGAAGATGGAACTTCTCAAGGTTGCACAGGGATAGGACAAGGAGCAAAAACTGCAAGTTGTAACTTGGCATATTCCATTGTGATATTACAAAAACCTTTTTCATCATGCGAGTGCTGCGGTGTTGGAATGGGGGCCTGGAAAGGCTGTAAAATCTCTGCTCTTGGAGATATTCAAAACTTAATTCTACAAGACTCTGAGCAGCCTCATCTAATTGCACTTTTTTTGAGCAGTGACCTGAACTAGGTGATTTCCAGAGGTCCTTGCCTACCTAAATTACTCCATGATTCTGATTCTGTCCTTTCTTATTCAATATACTATTAACTTTTGGATTCCAAGCCAAATGCAAACACAGAATAGAAGGCCAGAAATCCCAGGGATGATAAATCTTCTACAAGCCTTATGGGAGAAGAATAAATGACTAGAAAAATGCAAATCAGTACTTTTGATAGCTCTTGGTTGTAATGTTTCTATTATTTTCATTTGACCTATGGGCAGGGAGGCTTTATGCTGTGCTGGTACTTGTGCTCTAGGGAAGAATGCTTGCAATATTTGGGAAATTTGGGCAAGGGTAAGGGGAGTGAACTAAAGACAAACTTTTTACTCTGAGGGTAGTCAAGCATTGGACTAGTTGTCCAAAGAGATTGTGCAGCTTCCTTCCTTGGAGGCTTTCAAGACTGGAATGGTGCAAGTCCAGAGCAATCTGAGAACTGGGTGGGACATTGGATCTCTTGATCTACCATCTAGCCTGAATTATTGTATGATCCTAAACACAACTGTACAAGGTTGGAATATTTTTAGGAAGTGTGTAGAAAGGTCTGTGAGATGGATGTGTTTATAGTAACATAGAATATAAATCATGGGGAATGAGGTTTTACAAGTTTTGACAAAGAAAGAATTTTGTATTTTTTTTTATATGGTCTCCTGACTGTGTTCCAGTATCTTCTGTTCATAGTGTTGTAGAAACTTCAAATACTTTGCAATTCATGTTGAAGACAACTTTATAGTATATTTAGACAGTATATTTGGATAATCATTGTAATTTAAATTGGAAACTGTGATTCTTTCATTTTCCCTCTTATCTTGAGCTAAGTATTATAATTTGGAGCATTGTAACAAGGCAATTGGTTTTTGAAACCTCTCATTAGGTTTGTTCCTTAGTTCCATGTTGCCTACTACCTGGACTTTTTTTTTTTTTTTTTTTTTTTTTCCTCCTGATGAGTCAAATATTTGTTAATTATTGTATTCAGTTAAGAACTAAGTGATTATGGGTGGGCTATGAAAGTGAATTTATTATATTAAGAGCAAGCTAAACATAGTTTTCTTTCTGTGATTCTGCAGACCTGCCTGGGTAACGCAATGCCAGCTGAGCGAAAAAAAACAGCCAATATGGAAGAAAAAGAATCTTCATTAAATAATAAAGAAAAAGATTTTAGTGAAAGGCGACCAGTGAGCACCAGGGAAAAGCCAAAAGACGACGTCAAGGTTGGAATGAAGAGAGAGACTTTAAAAGTTCCTGAAGATAAAAAGAAAAAACTGGAAGAGGAAAAAAGGAAAAAAGAAGACAAGGACAGGAAGAAAAAAGAGGAGGATAAAGTAAAGGCTGAAGAAGAGCAAAAGAAGAAAGAAGAAGAAGAAAAGAAGAAACTTGAAGAGGAAGAGAAAAAGAAGCAAGAGGAAGAAGCTAAACGGCAACAAGAGGAAGCAGCTGCTCAACTCAAGTAAGTCACTTTTTAATGGTTTAGTTGTCCTGTGAGGATTGTGGACTGTGTTTATAGGTGAACTGTTGGAATTATTTATGAATTGTGCCTAGTATTATAAATTTTACATGATTAACTAAGTACGCTTTGTGACTGCTGCATGGTTAACCTGTGTTACTTTTGGGTCTTTCGCTGGTGTTTCCTTTGTAATGACCATCTAATGCACAGAAATGGTTGAATAAAGAAGTACATTTTATTTTGAGGTGAAGAAGGATTAGTGTTCTTAAAATGGGAATTCAGTGTCAAAAAAAGCCTGGAGAGTATAATGGGAGCAAACATGCTGTGTGTGATTGCTGTAATTTATTTTTAATCAGTCACAGGGCAGTTGATTTCGTGATGTCAGGCAAAAAATGTAGTTCAAAAGTTCAGTATGCAATATGTCTTAGTGTGTTATCAAAAGGAGCTACAGTGTTGAAAATAACACCTTTAGAACAGTAAAGCCAAGATTCTGGTCATTCTTGTGTGTGAAATAATGTCACTTGTAAGATTGAAGATAATATACATGAAATCTAGTTGTATCTTGCAATTTTAGTGCATGGAAATCTTTGAAATTCTGTTTTGTACAAAGTCAGACTTGCCTTTTGCAGAAAAAAATCAGAGTAGTTTACTGAAACAGATAACTTTAGTTTATTGGAATTAACTTGTTAAATATAGGAGTATTTGAGTATTTTAGAATAATAGATAAAACTTGTGTTTTTTAACTACTAGATTTAGAGCTACTGGATTTCAAACATTTTTGAAATTCTTAACTTTTTTGTTACTCTGAAAAATAATAAGTAAAACAATATTTTTTTTTTATTGTGGAAAAAGTTAACCTGAAAATCAAGTTCTGTAATAAAATTAGTAAAATATATTTATTTATTTTAGAGAAAAAGAGGAAGCACATCAGCTCCATCAGGAGGCTTGGGAACGCCATCAAGCAAGAAAAGAACTTCGCAGCAAAAACCAGAATGCACCAGACAATCGACCTGAGGAAAACTTCTTTAGCAGACTTGACTCCAGTCTGAAGAAGAACACGGCTTTTGTTAAGAAGCTAAAAACGATCACGGAGCAACAGAGGGACTCCTTGTCCCATGATTTTAATAGCTTAAATTTAAGCAAATACATTGCAGAAGCAGTAGCTTCAATTGTGGAAGCTAAACTGAAAATATCAGACGTGAACTGTGCTGTGCACTTGTGTTCCCTCTTTCACCAGCGCTATGCTGATTTTGCTCCTTCATTACTTCAGGCTTGGAAAAAACATTTTGAAGCAAGGAAAGAGGAAAAGACTCCCAACATTACCAAGTTAAGAACTGATTTGCGTTTCATTGCAGAACTGACAATAGTTGGGATCTTCACTGACAAGGAAGGTCTGTCTTTAATCTATGAGCAGCTTAAAAATATTATTAACGCTGATCGAGAATCCCACACTCATGTTTCTGTGGTTATCAGCTTTTGTCGGCACTGTGGAGATGATATTGCTGGTTTGGTACCAAGGAAAGTAAAAACTGCTGCAGAGAAGTTTAACTTGAGCTTTCCTCCTAGTGAGATAATTAGCCCCGAGAAACAACAGCCCTTCCAGAATTTGTTGAAGGAATACTTTACGTCTTTGACCAAACACCTGAAAAGGGACCACAGGGAGCTACAAAATATTGAAAGACAAAACAGGTGACATTTAAATGTTGCTTTTAATTTATGGAGAAAAAATATATAATTATGAAATGCCTAAATTTGTTTCAAATTTGTCACCAGACAAAAGTCCGTGTTAGTGGTGTGTGAAGAGAAGGATAGCTTGCAGTATATCTTCAAAACAACACTCTTAAGTAATGCTTTGAATAGTCAAAAACAACAAGAAAAAAGTGAGACTCTCCAAATGTATTTTAAAGGAGGTTGGGCGGGGGAAAAGAAATAAAATCTTGAGGTTTAATACTCAGCTTGAAAGTAATGCTTCTTTTCCAGTTGTTTTTGTCCCTTTTCCATCATCGGAATCTGGTTTCTCCTTCTCCACCCACATGCATCTCATGGAGGAAATGCCACAATGGCTTTGGCTTGATTACTTTTTTTTATTGTACTTGTGTTGTTGGTGGTATTGAATAGTGAGGAAAAAATTAGTTAAAGTGTAAAGATTTCTTTCAATGTGAGCATATTTGCATTAAAAATTTCATATGTATTCCCTTAAATGTCTATATGAAGTATTAGTATTAAAGGATCTGAGCAAACACATCTGAATGACTTAATTTCCACCAGGACCATAATGTTTAATAATCACTTGCTTTTCTTTAAAGTTTCCTGAATTGTTCTTGGAGCTACTTTAAAGCCAGCCGCTGGTCTTAATTTTGTAATTCTTACATTTTTTTTGGAAGATTTCTAAGTAAACAGATGTGGATGCATTGCTGTGTAGGCAGGTTTCATCCAAAATGCTCAGCTGAAACATCAGGCCAGATGTTTAGAACACACTGAAATCCAGTGTTTCCAAACCCAGAGTTCAAACACTTAGGTCTGCTGTGATGATAGGTGTTTTGCTGCTGTCCTGATCTGGTTTCACTTTGTTGCATGTTGCATTTCACAGGACTGAACTGACTTTTGACCAGGCATTGCTTCTTCAAGTACCTTATTTCTTTAAAGGGGATTGGCTTATTGCCATTTTTTAATTTAACAAATATAAACTTTTATACTTTAACAATTATTTGTTTGGGAAATAAACGTGATATAATTGTGAATCAGGACTGTGATATAGTAGGAAACACTGGGATAACTGAATTTGTTTCTGTATGATTGGCCACCAGTGTACCACTTCATATTTGCTTATAGATATCTGTTTAAAAAATGGGAATTTCAGCACAGGAAAGAAAATACTAATGATTTGGTTCACTGGTATATTTTTTTTCTGCCAGCTACTTATAAAGCAAATACTTTCATAATCATTTGGAGAATATTCTGTAAAATTGATGTGCACGTGTGTGTGTATAAAGTTTTTTTTTTTTTTTTTTGAGTGAATGATGTAAAGTCTATATGATAGGAAATTAAGTGAAAATAATCCCAAAGAATGTGAAGAGAACAAGAGAAGAACGAACTTGAGTGTTTTAGGATAGGGAAGCGTACTCATCATTGACCTACTTGGAGCAGGAGACTGGACTCTTTGGAGGCCTCTTTAGGTATCTTTCCAATCTGAAATACTGTATGAATTTAGTTGCAAAGCTTTATCCTAGGGAAGAAATGTGAAGAATTATTTATCACCGGATGATAATTCTATCTTTTTTTTTTAATATCAACTTTTAAAATCTAGCTTAGTGTCTTAAAAATTGGCGAATAGGCTTTCCTTAAGAAACAAGATGTCAAAAGGCTTTTCTGTCTGATTTTATGTGGCTACGGTCTGTCCATAGCTAAAAGATATAATAGGTAGTTGTGTGCTTTGGATGTGCAAGGCATGAAGTCAGAGAGAGAAATTGACTAGTTAGAGGGCTGTAAATTCCACCGAAACTTTCCTAAATTGCTGATTTTTGAAAAGTAATTGTAGGAAGGGTAATAATCCTGTTGAGGAGACCTGTCCTCTGTATTCACTGATAAACAGCTTTAATTCCCACTGCTATTTCAGAACTGATGAACTGCAGAAAGGGAGTGAGCTGCTCCCCATTGTGCATCAGCAGAATCATTTGTTCAAGTTATGATTTTTTTTTTTTTTATTCTGATAAATAACTCTGTGTCAGGAGAGTTACTATTGTTGTGAAATGACTTGAGCTTTATGCACTGGTTGAATTAATTGTAGATTAATATGGTAGTGAGAGCTCAAGCCTTGTGTAACATGCTGAAGTGCTTGGTTAAAATTTAAAAGCATTATTACGTAAAGTGGTTTCTACGAGTTCATTAGGAAAATCTCTGTTGAGTTGCCCTTTGGCAGCAGAACCTTGGAGTTAGCTGGTTACATAGCTATGGACACAACAAGGGTCTTTGCAGACCTTATTAGAAAGAAATTTGATTCTGAATTTCCATGTTGGATTTTCAAAAGTGATCGTTAGATATGGAAGAAATCCATCTAAATTAACTATGTTTTTAATGGTGCGCTTGCATTGTGGCACTTCATAAAACTTTAAAGAGATTTAAAGTAAGATTAAGTAGCTTGAATGATGCTGTTAATTGTATGCACAAATGCCTTGTGCTTTTTAAAGCTTGTTTGGTCTGTTTTATCTTGCTTTAATTTGTTAACACTTCTCTTGGAGTGGGAACCTGAACCTCAGTTTTAATGTTACTACAGTGTGGATTTTTTAATAGTCTTTTTTTGTTGTTGTTTTTTATAATAGCACAGAGCCATGTTTGAGACTGCAGGTAGATATTTAAACTTAATAAAATCTGTGTTTAATGGATAGCTGTCTCTGTGGAAAGGTCATGTGTTAGCACTTACGTGTTTATGTGTGTCTCCTTAATCTCAAGTAAATTGATGCATTTGGGAAATTGTCAGGTGTCTGCAAGCCGAGCTGCTGAGTATTATGTACGTAGGTTTTTGGAAGAGGCACAAGAAGTGGAGCTAAATGGGAAAAAGCAGCTACACTAACAAGAAAGCTGTACTGGGCATTGCTTCCCTACAGGCCTAAGGGGTTTTGTTGCGTGCTGTATAAATGTGTTGCATACGAAGATGACTTTGTTTAGATCCATTTAGTTTATGTTTATTTCCTTTATGTTTAGATCCTTATTATATTCCTTATTTTGTTCCTTTATGTTTGGATCCTTAAGGAAAGGCTGCTGATAATGTGATGATACAACAAGTTCATAAATTGGGGCGTTCAAATCTCACTTAAATTTATTTTCTCTTCTGGTGCCTTCATATCAGTACAGCATTTAAGGTGCATTTGTCACTAATTAGAGCTAGTAAGTCTAAAGTTACTGCCACTATTCAAGCTACTATAAAATCTGAGACTTCCTAGCCAAGTATATTCTGTCATATTTCTTTTAAAAAGTCCCTATTTTATCCGAGCCCATTAATACTTTATTTGGCCCGGTTGTAGTCAGCTCCCAAGTGGATCCAGAAAATCCCTTAGCGGGAAAGAACTGACTGGGCTGCCTTGTCTGCACAAGAACCACTGATGCAGAGCGGAAAACACTACAGATGGAAGATGCTTTTCTTGGAAACCTTACTTGGAAACCAACAAGAACATCTCTAATAAGCAACCAGTTTGTATGTAGCTGACCAAAAAAAATCAAAGATGAGAGAAATCTTTCCACAATCTTCTGTGGCAGGCTTTGTACTATCAGGGATTAAAGTGCTGTGTACATCTAGTTCAAAGTACTGGAAGTTCTTGAGTTTTCTTGTCTAAAATCCAGCATACTTTGTATTTCTGCCTTCTCTAGGAATCCTGTATTGTAAGAGGTTTGTTTTGTACTGTTTTGGTATTTTCTAGAAGTTGTGTTGCATCCTACCTATACCACAAGGAGAGCATTGTTTACGTTACTATTTTTAAAAAAAAGTCTATGGTAATTGGGCAGTATTTATCAGAATTGCTTTAGTCCAGGAATTTTCAGGAACTGGAGGAAGAAGAATTTTTTACAACACTTGAGTTAGAAGTACATTAGAAAATATAAGAGCATGTGTAGAGATAGAGCTGTGTTCAGATCAGATTTGTTTTCCCTAAAATAATGGAAATTTTTGGATTATTTCCATCTTGTAAGAGTTAATCATCAATGCAAGAGTTAAGATCAATAAAAGCCAATAAAATAGGGAGTAAAAGGGAAACATTTGCAAATTGACATTAGGATTTGCCCTTCTGAAAGATAGGTCTGTAACCTGCAGACATAGTAAGTACTGTAACTAAATAGTAACTAAATTATATCAAAGTAATTACATGAATTTAATGATGGCCTTTTAAAAAAGTATTTAAGAGTAACATTTTTGAACTACCTGCTATTTAAAAATAAGTGAGACTATTTTTAATCTGGTACAAAGCGTTTTGAGAAATCATAAGTTATTGGGCCTTAATTGCTGTAAAAGTGGTAAGAAAATAGTACTGTTCTGTATGGAATACTGAAATGACTTCAGTGTGTAGAGCACTGCTAAGCAGTGTTTATACTCTTTCAAATATGAGTTGCTTTCAAAACCAGATTTCAATTAAAAAAAAAATCACAATTTCTAACTACTGTTAAATAGTATCGTGAAATCACAGTGCATGTGAAGGAAAAAAAAACAAATATAACTTAATTCCAACTGAAAGCTAATCGTGGAATAATTACTTGGGAAAATTAATGAATTCATCTTAATGTGGCACTGTGCTTAACCTCATGGTGATTGTCCAGTTAGCCATTTGAGCAATATGAAAACATTATTATGGATGCAAAACAGCTTATATTGACCCTGCATGCAAGTTGAATGTTTTCTTTGCTGCAGGAGTTGTCTTTTTTTGAGTGCAGGTGACACTGCAGGTGACATTCTAAGAAATAATTTTTTTTTTCCTTTTTCAGATAAACTTTGTCTTTGGATATCCAAAGAGCTTTTCTTGCTGTATTGCACTTGGTTATGTTGAAAATGGTAATTTGGTACATTTGGTGAAAAGCATTACCCCAAATTTTGCTGTTACCACTGCAGTTTAAAGTAGAACATGCAAAATTCTTTTAGGGCAGGAAAGTTGGCTTTGCTCTGTGGAGGGATTGGTTATAGCTGATTATAGCTTAAATATCTTTAATGAAAAAGGTGGTCTAACTGTACTCTTAAAATTTGATCCGTGTAGGCGCATCCTTCACTCCAAAGGAGAGCTGAGCGAAGATCGGCACAAGCAATATGAGGAGTTTGCAATGTCCTATCAGAAGCTGTTGGCAAATTCTCAGTCTCTGGCTGATCTTTTGGATGAAAATATGCCTGAGCTCCCCCAAGACAAACCAACGCCTGAGGGTAGGCCATCTCCTAAAGCAAGCCAGCAGGGTACTGGAGGGAGGGGTGGCCAAAACCCTCTCACTGAGGTGTTCTTCCTATTGATTTCTTCTACTTAGGGCTTTTCCTTTAAACACATTAAAGAATAATAAACACCAAATTTGCTAAATGTATTCTGGGCAGTTGTGGTAGGATTGCTATTTCTTTAACACTTTTCAGGTAATAGAAGAATGAATGGAAAATAAAAACTGTTTTTCAATTTATTTCTATTAATGCAAAGAATTTTCTTTAATACTTAAACAGCTAAAATATATGCTAGAGTTTTATGATCTGATATTGTCAAATAACTTAATTTGAAGAATGTTTTGGATCATATTGTCGTGATTAGGAAGATGCTGTTGTTTCAAGCCACTAGGTGGCTCTCTGTGACAACCTGCCTCATTATTTAATTTGCAAATGAAAGACTTTCAAATTTTAGATTTACAGAGACATTATTGATATCTTGAGTGTACTTTTGCCCAAAGTGATATTGAGCCTAATAAAATCTTTTTTTCTTGAACTCCTAACTTAAAATATTGCACTTTAAGTTCCTCTCTTAAATTATAATGAAATACCATTTGTCATGCTCACAGCGATTGACTTTTTATATTAATGTGGTTAGGTCTGTTATAGCATTTTATTCTGGTACCACAGAATGTATTCATTAATTTTCCTTCTTTCAGCTTTCATTCTGTTACTGTCTTTTTCTGTCAGTGTCAAATTTACAATTTTTAGAAACCTTGATGCATATAACATTAGATTATTAAAAACATACCAAGATGTATGTTATAATAATTAAATGGTAGGCCCAAGAGTAGTAATAAATGGATTAGGATGATTTTAAAGTTTTTTTTTTTTTTTTTTTTTTTTTTTTTTTTTTTCCCTTATTGATATCTTTATTTTTAAGGTGTAAACTTTGTGGAAAAGACTTTTCAATGGTTTTACTGCTTTTTTGCAGAGCATGGGCCTGGTATTGACATTTTCACACCGGGCAAGCCTGGAGAATATGACCTGGAGGGCGGTATCTGGGAAGACGAAGATGCTAGAAATTTTTATGAAAATCTCATTGACTTAAAGGCTTTTGTACCAGCAATTTTGTTTAAAGATAATGAAAGGTGTTCCCAGAACAAGGATTCCAGCAAGGATGAGTCAAGAGGTAAAATGCATGGGTATTTTTTTTGACTCTTCTTTTAACATATTTATCCTGTCCAACAGATGTGGAAATTGCATGGAGATAATGCATCTATAATGAAATAATTTGTAGTGGTCAGAACAGTACACTGAACCAGGTGAAGTTTTAGGGAGGGAAATATGTGGAATGGGATTATCCGAGTATGATATGTAGTTTTAGCTACATGAGTAATTTTGTGTTCCAGTAAAGACTGAATGTATTTTAGTAATTTGTTGTTTTTCCTTAACTTTAACTAGATTCAAAAGATGCCAAAGATAATAAGGAAGCACCTGGGAATGAAGATTTGGAGTTGGAGCTAGAGAACTTGGATATTAATGATGATGCTCTGGAGTTAGACTGTGGAGATGAGGCAGAAGATCTTACAAAGAAGCTTCTTGATGAACAAGGTAAAAAGATGGTTTTAGGAATTCTTTGTTACTTTCTGCCTTGCAGCTGTTTATTGGACCTTATGTTAGTCACTAAATAAATAGATACTTCAAGGAGATTTTTATATTATTTTTAACTTTAGCTACTAGGAATTGTTTAGAATTCTGCTTCTTGCTTCCTATTCATCTTAAGTTAAATGCTTTTTTGACCTAGCAAGACAGCTGCATACTAGTGAAAATTACAAAGCTTTATTTATTGAAAGTTGCTAGATTCCTTCTATCATTTTCTAAAACACAAATATAAAGGCAGCTCTGAAAAGTGACTACGAAGTAGTATGTAGGTTTTTGTGCATGACTTCTCAACACATATGGTACATTTAAAAATGTAACAAGTATAGGTTCAATGTACGAGTAAAATACCTTTTTTTATTTGTAACACATCTTAAAATCTGGTTGCTTTTCCTCTTTGTCCATCGTGGTCAGTAACCGTTTTTTCATGATTTGGCTTTATAGAGGAGTCTGGTTAGGCCTTATGTGTTCTAAATATGCATGAGGTGCTGCAGGTTTTACACCTGTACTGTCTACATCTGTGTTAGATTTAACTAGGGGGAACAGCAGCAAAATGTTTATTGAATTTCTTTTGAGAGTTATGAGACTTTTCTTTGCTGTGCTGCTGAATTTTGGAAACCTACTGAAAGCAGCATTAACTGTTAGGAAGCAAATTGATGGAGAAGCAACGGAGGCATTGTCATTTTCTTAGATCACAGATACTGCCCTTTATTTCCAAGGATCCAGTGCAGTTTCTGCCCTTTGATTTCTGAAGCAGGAAGCTCATCTCTGCCCAGAATGCAAAAACATCACATATTGAGTCTGCAGAATGGAGATTCTCTTTCATAAAAATGAGAATTTTTATCTGATTTCATCATTGATATCCAGTCATCTTCCTGCTTGAAACTGCATTGAGCTTTAAAAGCCACGAAGTCGAAGTCAGAAGTTTTAAGTCATAGAGTTTATAGCAAAGCAAAGTAGTTTAGGTCTTGAAGACTACATCAGTGATTAAAACATAGATTCATCTAAACAAGCTGATCCGTGGGTCTGCAGGTTTGAACATCTTGAGCAACCTCTGAAAGTACCAGTCTCTCTGCTCACGATAGATGCGTTTTAGGGCATCTAGGTTTTTGAATTACATGACTGTTGTGTGCCAGAAGCTAGATGATAGAATCATAGAATCATTACAGTTGAAAAAGACCTTCAAGATCATCAAGTCCAAGTGTAAACCCATCACCACCATCCCTGCTAGATAAATGGGAGTTAGGGCCAGGGCCACGGTGGTCTGTGAGGCCTCGCAAATTCAAAATGAAGACAAAGCTAAAAATATGAGGGTAAGACCCTGAGAAATGTTTAAGTGAGGAAAGCGAGTCCGCACTTTTACAAATGTATAGAAAGGGTTGCTCATGCTTTTCATTGCAACGGGTGGAGTAACCTTTGTAATACTGCAAAATGTTGGCCATCAATACCGGAATATTTTTTTAGAAGCAGCTATTGACTTGTTAAACAAAATCTTATCTGAAAGGTTGATTTACAATATATCAGAATGGGAATTCTTTTGTCATAAAAGAGCCAGCGCTTAAAAATAGCCTTACGGCTTACGAAGGTAATGCCATCTGGTTCATGGTGCAGGATTTTTTTAAGAGGGAGAACTATTGCTTCATGACTGCCTTTACTCATGAGCTTATTTTGTGAAACAGGTAGTAACTGGGCTTTTCAGACTTATATTTCTCTGTCAGATTTGCTTCAGAAGTCATTGATGGAAATACAGCTTTTATGATGGCATTTGCTGTCATTTCCTCAGAAAACTAGGCTAAAAGTCAGCATTGTGAAAGCCTTACTTGAAACACAGTGAAACAGTGAATTCTATTGTGGCATTCTGAATGCTTTCAGCTGGCAGTACTACGTACAAGTAATTAGTAAAGATATAAAGTGAGATGTTGTTACAGGTTCTGTGATATATTTCCATTCGAGGCATAGCTGATTAACTCTCCTCCCTCCCATCCTTACTCTTCCTAATTAAAATTAATTTTGATTTGAAATGGGGGCAAGTACAGTGCAATATGCAGTGTTAACTTTTTCATATAAGCTTAAAATTTTTGTGTAGATGTGTTTGAGGTAAATCAGTAGGAGCATTATGTGGAAAGTCAATGAAGAATGAACACCTTTTATGGTTTATATTTCTCAGAATATCTTAACACTATTCCTAGATCAATATGAGTTTTCAGGATAAAAAGAGAGGATAGATAAGGTATCACAGGGTTTTGAATGCAAGAGTTGGGATGAAGAACAGTATTTTTAGTTGTGATAACCTGGGAGTGTGGATTTCACTGGCAGAGGGATTAAGCTAAATTATGAAGAAGAGTAAAAAGAGAAGGGGAGAACAGGCAGGCAGTAGTTGTTGGATGACTTCTGTTACTTCTGCAGAGCTGGAGGTTCTTTTCTTATTTTTCCTGCCCTGCCCAAGATTGAGGGAGATAAGATACCACCTGGATTTCAGTTTTCTCAAGTGCACATTTACTAGCAAGTCTGTTCTTCTGCAGTGTCCTTCTCTGCAATGCCTGCTTCCCCACTACTTTTTTTTTTTTTTTAAAGTGAGAGGCTATAGTCAGCCTAAGTTTAAAATATGACATATAACAGTAAAGTTGGCGCTCTTAAAGAATATTATTTACCAGGAATTCAACTAATTAATTTTGTTTCTAATTATGTTTATTTTGAGTGAATCTTAATTTTCTTATTTTTAATATGCTCAGGCAAGAGAGAGGGAGCAGATAGCACCGGAGCTGAAAATAGTGACGGAAAACAAGCTGAAAGAAGTGAGTTTTGAGGTTGTTAAAAAAAAAAAAAAAAAATAAAGAAGAGTAAATGAAATAAATGAAGCTGTGTAAATGGAGACCAAGTTAAATGAGGAATGCCCAGAATAGAGGTTGTCCCAGAATACTGGGATCAGGGGGAGTTTTCTTTGATCATATTAACATATGATGTTAATATAGAGAACATCAGGTAGTTGGCAACAGAGAATGCTCAGAAGGTGAGTGTGTGTGTGTATGTATATATGTATTTTTTTAAAAATAAGATATTTGTTTATTAGGAAGTATTTTGTGGATTTAGATGACCTGGGTAACTGGGTTCTGGGCATGTTACTTGGTGAGGCCTTGATTCAACAAGGTGTTTAATATTAGGCTTTTGCTTAATGGTTCTGCAGGAGGGGGACCCAGGCATGATTTTTCTTACAGTATTGCTTAGTAACATCTGAAAGTTGCTATATAGTGGCTTCTGCTTGATGAAACTAATTACAAAAGCTCTTTGCACAGAGGGGTAGATACTAGCACACCAAAAACATTTCTGTTGTTGTCGCTTGTCTGGATGATACTCCACCAAGGAGGCTGAAGCCTTCTGGCAGGATGGAGTTTCTGGGGAGGGGAAGAGATCAAATGGCAGGTCCTTCTGTGCAGTTAGAGCTCTGTAAAAGTAGAAAAGATGTTGATGGAAAAGAAGCCAATGTTTTCTGAAAAAAATGTGTGTATAGTTAGAATGGAAAGCAAATAGCTATTGTTATTGAAGTAGAAGATTATTTGGCACCAGTCACTAGAGGAGTAAGGACTTTAGAAAGTCCTTGGTGGCTTCTGCTTTTTTGGCTCTGCTCCTTGAAAATTGAAGGCTTGCATGAATTACTGGTTAAATAAAAATTAAAAAGCACAAGCAACAGATAAACAGCAGTCTTAAGTGATCTTATACAACAGAGTTTAAAGGGATCTTTTGGCATGATTTGATATCTAAATAAATAAGAATTTAAATGTTCTTATCTCATTTATTAGATATTGCAAATAGTGGTGCATTTTAAAAGGAGTTGATGTGTGACTTTTAAAATGGGGTGATTCTGAAAGACTGGAACTCAAGAGCAAGAACCAACAGAAAAATGAGGAATGAAATTTTTTTTTTCCTGATTTGCTTGCTTAGAGTAGTTGTTCCCCTGGGAGGAGGTCCTGACTTTGTCTCTTCCTGTCATTATCAGATTTTTTTTTTAATTTTTATTTTTATTTTCAGTCTTAAGTTGCAAACATGCTGCAGATACTACAGCAAATTATGTCTGCACAGAAAGAATCCAATAACTGTGGTGAGAAAGAAGTACATAGGAATTTGAAATGACAGTATCTATAGCCTTCCAGTAAAGGAGAGGACCAGTCAAGGAAGGGAGATATTTGGAACTGTGGTTGAGATTGAATGAGCACAGTCTTCTGAAAGATAGTCTTGAAAAGTGTCTAGGTTGGCAAAGGCTGTTTAGCTTTGGTCTAATATTTTGATACATGTCAAGAGTACTATATCTGGTGGAACAGAAAACTGAAAGGAGGCCAACAGACAACAGTGGAGGAAGAAGGGGAAGATAAAAGAACCTTAGAAGGAAACAGGAAGATGTGGCTGCAAATATCTAAATGTTTTTGAAAAGATTTGGTAATGTCTGGCTCAAGAGGATGTGTGCTAAATCTAGATGAGTGTGGATGTTAAAATCTATGATGCAAGTGCATGCCTCTGTGTGTATATATAGACACAAAATATAAATATGTTGGTCAGTCACTGTTCCATCAGTGATTTAAAACTCCAGAGTTCTCTTTTCTCTGAACATTTGAAACACTTTTCTTCGTTTTTATCCTTTCTTAGAGCCTTTCTATGTTGTTCTTTCAACTTCTAAACACTGGCAAGTGAGGAGACACTCATCTAACTTCAAGTCTAGCAACTTGGAGGTGGGGTGGCCAGCAGTGTTCCTCAGGAACAATTCTTAGCATTTCCTGAACTGAGCGCCAATTCCTCCTCCAAAACTGAAGTGTTTATTTCTATCGACGTGTTCAGAGAGCAGTAGGAAACTGTTCAACCCGGTCTCATTCAGGACCTGCAGTATAGCATCTTTGTCTCTTGTACCTTTTCAGTAACCTTTTCAATAAAAAGGAACTTAAGAATTCCAATCCTTTATACTATATACTGCCTGTAAAGGCAAAGTGGCCTTGCCAAAGGGTTTCTTGGTGGGCTTTATCTCCCTACACACAAATTGTCATTTGGAAATTGTACCTGTTTGTCTTTTAAACATCTCCTAAGTGTTCTCATTCTTGCCCACATCCGCAGTGAAACTGAAGGGAATCTGCCTTTTACCATCTTCCTTCTTCAGGAAGCCAAGTTCCCTGTATTGCTGTGGCCAAGGGCAGATATTATCCAAGATTTCTGGCTCATATTGTGCTGTGTAGCAAACTAAGTTGTCCGCTAAGATTTGTGTAAATTCTGCAACTTAGAAGCATATTCCTTGTTTTCTGTTTGGAGGGTAGGTGTAGTGGGATCAGTCTGGTGAGGTTTTCATGGCTGATGTCAAAATCTGAAGTTCACTTTCCTTTCCTGACCTATTCCATAGGTAGAGGTCACTGTCACTGCTTCATACATTGCAAATCACAGTGCAGTGTTTGCTTGAAAAACAGCTTGCACTCACCTTGCTGTTCCTATGTGCTCAACTCTGTTCTAGCTGCTCTGTGGTTCGGTACCTTTCATTTCATAGTCAGAGGAATTAAGTTGGCCTCCTCCAACTTTTCAGGTCTTCAAATGAAAAAGTGTCTTAGTGGATATTTTTGCTCAAAAATTCTGGTTCTCATGCAGAATACATGCGTAAAAATAGAATTCACAATTGCAATAAATGTTTGCTTGCTTGTTTTTCCCCCATTTTCAGGCCTCATTATATCATCTAAAGAAATTACCATATAGTTTTCTAGGAATAGGTATTTGTTGTTCCCCACAGTGTAAATTAGGAGGTAGGGATCTTTATTAGTATTTCAGCAATAGGTGAAACTTTTGAGTTTTTGCTTTTTTGACTTTGATCTGCATAGGTAATCAATGGATCAATCAATTGATTTTTTTTTTTAACATAAAGATGGATACATTGTTTTATATTTTGATTCTTTAGATGAGATGATATAACAGCTATACATTATAAATGCTTGGGGGATGTAATAGTAAACCATGGTGTCACAGCTTAAAGTTGTGTGTTACTTCTTTGTTCCCTTTTTTTAGAACAAGAGGATGAGGAAGCCAGTACTGGATCTCATTTAAAACTCATAGTAGATGCTTTTCTTCAGCAACTTCCAAATTGTGTCAACAGAGACCTCATAGACAAGGTACAGTCATTTTTTTCCCAATTTGCAAGCATCTGGTGCTAGTTCAAATAAATTGATCAGAAATACATATTTAAACCTTTGAAGTCTAGTAGTAGCTGATTTCACTTTTTAGTCTGGAGGAAATATTTTTTTCTCGTCCTTGCCAAAGTATCTTCTGATATAAGAGTTTGATTTCCATCTGCCCGTTTTCATAACTTATAGTTTAACAGAAATAGACTTATTTTTCCTCTATTATTACCTGACAGATTTATCATTTACTTAAAGGTTCTTTTTGCCTTGTGCCGATCAAAGGAATCTGTCCAATTCCAGTATTTGCATGTTTTCTAACTGTGTCAGTTCTAGGCAGAATTAAGATTTTTTTTTTTCCCCGCTTCCCAGTTGTTCTAAAAACAGCTCTAACACGAGCCTGACTGTGTAAAAGATACTCTTCTAGAAGCATGCTTTATTGCTGTCAATATGAACACTTGCATTTAAAGGTGAAATTTTGACTTCTCCCTTTATAGGCAGCGATGGATTTTTGCATGAATATGAATACAAAAGCCAACAGAAGAAAACTGGTCCGAGCACTTTTCATAGTTCCTAGGCAAAGGTAAGAACCAGAGGGGAGAAATGTAAATGTAAACCCAGCCTTGGCTATAGCCTGTGTTGTGTGTTTGTCTTCTCCCTTCTTCCCCCAGGAGTAAATTCCCCATTCTGGAGGAGAAAAAAAAAAAAAAACTAAAAAACAACAAAAAACAAGGAACGTATATTTAAATCAGGAGAACTTGCTTTTTTTAGAAACCTGTGAATAGTTAAGAGCACAGTGTAGTTTAGGAAAAGGGACATCTTGTGATGACTGTGGTACGATGGATGCAGTCAATAGCCATTAGAGTTGATTTCATTGCAGCTCCTGGAAGAGAGCTGGTTCTTGGCTGACCTGCTTGGAGAATGCAAATAGAAGAGTTGGAGCGAGGCCTCTCCCATGTAGATGTGTCCATGTAAAGTTTTGCTATATTTTTCTCAGCTCCCTCTTTGCATACCAAAGGTTCCTGCTCTCTTACTTAAGAGCCTTGCTTAAAGAAATAATGACAAATACATAAGAACCATAATGTACTTCTCTACTCTGCTGAACTTAGACCTTAAATAGATGCAGTTTACATAGATGTAATTAAAAGGAGTCACTTTTCTTGCGTTGCTTGGTCCTGTTCTTAATTTCTCCTGAGAGGTTACTCTGATGCAGTTTTCAGTTTCAGGGGTTTCATCATCATGTTGGATTTCCTGTTATAGTTCACACTACTTTGATTCTCTCCCTTTTTAACAATGTGGGAAAG
Source organism: Crypturellus tataupa (assembly GCA_034781795.1). Lineage (NCBI taxonomy): Eukaryota > Metazoa > Chordata > Aves > Tinamiformes > Tinamidae > Crypturellus > Crypturellus tataupa. The sequence continues at coordinate 1,152,708 of JAWLRI010000001.1, read as the reverse complement.
AGAATCATGTTTTGAGTGCCTGTTTCATAGTCTCCAGGAGACTCCTGTGGACTATTAATTGTTTTGAATAAACAAGCTTGGTGTTTTTTTTTTCCTTTTATTTAAACCCTTTGTTCCTACATTGTGTTTTCAACCTTATTTCCAGCCTGTTTCTGCAATCCATTGGTAATGAGTGTCTTCTATGTTAACACCCCTGCACTTCTGACTGTCTTAAAGCAGTGGTTTGTTGCTGAATCACATTAACCCAGATCTACATTGGTATCAGTTATAGAGTTGGAATGAAGTTCTTAAAATCATTCACTCTCTTACTCAGGAAAGTATTGATTTGATTAAATGGTTTTCCTTTATCACTATTTAATACTCAACTCCCAGAGCTTGAAATATATTCTGTGTTAGCCTGAAGAGCACCTCGTTAGGTCTAAATTTATGATGTAAAGGAAATAACTTTTATTATTTATCGATGGGCTGATAATCACATCGAGAGAAGAGTATTTGCTCAGGACTTTAGAACCATACTATATGCAGCAATATAAATCAGCAGGATGATTTAGGCTTTTATCTTGAGCTCTTCCTTAATATTTTCCATGTATGTCTGCAAAATGGAAGTGATTTAATAGTTGACCTTTGAATGTACAGTAATATTTGTACTACTTCCCTCTATTTCTTCCTTGTGCTGTAGAGGCCAGGTTGTTCAGATTGATCATTAACTCTTGGAACCTGTTAGAAAATATATTAGGTTTGGTTTGCATAAGCTGAAGTGTACTAGATGACAATGACCTGAAGGAACTTGTTAACATTATGCACAACAGAAGTAGTAGCTTGAGAACAGAACAAGACAGTAGCTTGTAAACTTAACAGTGTGGTTTCACAAATCCAAGGAAAGGTAAAATTCCCAGCATACTGTGCCGTTACAGCAAAAGGAGATGTTCCTTGACCAGGGCTGTATGCTCTCCACTTTGCCACTCATTCTTTGTCTTGCTGGTGATAGCTATCCCACTACATTTTTTATTTTTGTTTAAAAAAAAAAGAGAAAATGGGATCAGCTGATCGATGTTTGTGTGGGAACTCAACCCATGGTAGTCTCAACCCATAGTGTAGACTCAGCCTGTGGTTAATTCTGCTGGCTGTCATCTTAACAGTCCTGTCTTCTCATTAGGAGCTAATCCTGAGGCTGTTTCTCAACTGACTTCCTCACTATTTTTCTTCTGAATATTTCCTTTCTTTGTAAAATATTTTCTTTTCCTTTTTGTACATTTTTTTCTCCTGTCTACTGAGACCCACTGATCTAATGAACTCTCCAGTTCCAGCTGTAAGATGTCTGCTCTCTGACAGGGCTACTAGGCTAGAGAAACAGGTTTTACTGTTTACGTGCCTTCTGGACTGCAGGCACGATGAAAATACCAGCTGAACTGCCTGTATATGCAGATGATTTTAAAGGGCAGTCTGCATATTTGTATATTTTTAATGCAGTTGGTAAAGCAGCAGTTCTGCTTTCTATCTTTGCTTCAGTACTTGTATTACTTGTGGAAAAGCTCAGTTTGTACATAGAATACAGTGCTGGCAGTTGCTATAAAATACTACAAATTGTTTTAGGGAAAAATACATAGCACTACTTACCTTCAGAGTTTGCATGCTGTGCACTAATTTTGTTTACATCCACCTCTTAAGAGAGCCATACTGAATATCTTTATCCTCTTATTACTATACACACACACACACACACACAGAGAAAGAACATTTTTTTTGTGTGTTCTTTGTTGTTTTCCTCAACCCTAAATTCCAGGAATTTCTACAGCATGCCTCCAGCTAGTGGAGGAACAGAATGCCAGAAAGCATGTTCAGGATTTTTTGTCTGTTTGCTTTCTTTTAAAGGTTTTGAGGAGCAGTGTCCTCATAGGATGCAGATAAGTTATGTTTTTCTAATGTATTTAGTGTCCAAGCATACCAGATAATACAGCTTAGATCTAGCTATTGCTAGATGAGATGAGATCTTGGCAGCCAGGATGAGATACATAAATAACAGTAACTTGCACTCTTGTGACACTTCTAAGAAACATACAGGCACAACAGCTGCACCAAGAATTTACAAAACTGTGTTTTGCAGTTTGAGAACTACTGTAAACACTTCATTTTAGGTCTGTTATCATGCATTGCTGTCAGGGAACTTTCTTGCTCCCATTAGGGTTGGATAGATTGGGAGAAATAAGTGATTCTTCAAGAGAATCAACTTCATTTTGGGGGAGGAAAAAAAAAAAAAGATGACTTTTCCCCCTCAACTAACTGTAGGTTAATGTTAGAACAGTACAACATTACATTGCTCTGTTGACTACTTATGAATGGATTATGCTTAAATCTTCAGCTGCAATTCGTACCTCTAAGCAAAGAGAACAGAAAGCCCTTCTTAAAGATTTTGAAAGCTGGTATGCAAGCGACTTTTGGACTTGCGTTGAAGAATTGATTTAAATTGATTTAAATACTAGCATTCAGAGCAATATGATTTGTACTGAAGCGATGGCGCAGTGATTTAATGCGTACTGCTTGCAGTCTCCGGGCAACTTTGTGTAATTCTTGTTAGCCTAATGAATTATTTTCTTGGACAAACAGACATAATTATGACTATTTATTTGCCTTCTATAACCTTGCTAGGTGTTTTGGTTTTGTTTTGCAACAATATAAGAAGTTTGAAATCTCTTAAATACTAAACAATTTTAGTCAAATGCTAAATAAGATATTTGGTTTGGGTTATTTTTTTCCATTGCCATATGTGGTGGTCTATAAAATTAATTGTTTACTAAGTGAGGAGGTGTTTTTAATGGTATGGCAGTTTTAGCACTGTCACTGCCTTTTCTTCATTCAGAACTTAACCGCTTTTTGAACATAAAATATTTGAGTCTTTTAATGCAAGTTTGCAAACCTCTCTGTATCTGTCTTTCAACTTGTGACCTTGAGAGAATCCTCCCTAACAAGGTCATTTTTGTTCAGCTGAATTTGTCTTATCAGTATTTCAGAGTCCTCCTTATTTGAGGATAAAAATGTTTAAATTGGGGAGTTTATGAAAAAAAAAAAAAAAAAAAAAAAAAATCTTAGCATGCAAGTTAAAAGGAAG
>JAWLRI010000001.1:1137294-1149592 GCA_034781795.1 Crypturellus tataupa | reverse complement strand
TTATTTTATTATAAAAATTTTTAACTTGTGTCTTTTTTCAAAAAAAAAAAAAAAAAAAAAAAAAAAAAAACAAGAAAATCTCATTTGATAGCATGAAAGCTCCATAGCACAGCTTCATTCCCACTGAATCATTTGGGTGGCCATTTGTGCCTGTTCAGGACCTGTGAATATGTTTTTTTTGTTTCAATTTTGGCTGTGCTCACAAGGCAGGAGCGCTGTGTCTTGCTGTTCCTGCATTCTTCAAGCTGTCCTTCTAGTATGACTACAGGTAATGAGTACCCAAAATGTCCCTTTCACTCTTTGTTAATCCCTTTGTTAAAAAATTATGGCTCCTGGAGTCCTGGATAACGTGCAGTTAGGGATTTAATTGAACAAAATTGTTGCATTGTTTATAAACTAGTATTTAACATTCTGCAGAAAGCAGTTCACTAAAGCTTGGTCCATGTGGCCCTGAGAGCCAAAGTTGACTAGATTTCAGTCCAAGGTAACTGGGCAAAAAGAAAATAGTCAAGAGTGGAGGCTTCTAGTTACGTTACCTGATGTTCCCGGTGGTTGAGATGGGCTTCACAGAGCAAATACCTCAGCTCTTGCAAAGCACAGAATGAACTTCATAATGAAGAACAGGAGCAGAAAGCCATCCTGTGGCTTTTTTCTATTAACTTCTGCCCCTTCTTTATCAAGAAATCCAAAATCTTTTAGAAGGAAAAAAAAAAACAAAAATCAGGTTAGAGGAGCCTGAGCACAAATACCAGTAGATGGTGCCACTTGCACTGCAGTCTCTCTGCTTTTAAATGCTGATTTCTCTCTTGTGGGCGAGTGCAAACACATTTAGTCTCTGATTGCCAGTTTCACAGTAATTGACCCAAGGCTTTTCCATCTTATATTTCACCTGTGTAGAATTATCCAGTCATAGTGTTTTCCCTCATGAAGAAACCTTTTGTGTTCTGAGTTGGAGCACCAACAATGGGCTCTCAGATTGAGTTTTTCCCCAGGTGTGTTCGGTTTACAGAGATGAAATTATGAGCTCTCAGCAGGCAGGTACATGCTCAGATCTGAATACAACTTTCTGCTGTTTGCTTTGAAAGAAATGCCATAAAGAAATCCCCTTGATTAAAACATGCCCCTTAACTCGACCAAAGTCTTCCTTTAATTTAATTTGTGTGTGTGAAGCAATGAGACCTTCACTTCTCTGAGTTAATACCTAGACATTTAATAACATGGTAGTAATTTGCAGCAGCTGGTCATCCTTGACTGTGATTTTTCAACAAGCTTGAAAAATGTAAATACTGGTTCTGTTACTGGTTAACAAGAAAGAATGAAACCCTGTTAAATAGGTAACTGGGATACCTGTAATGTCTCAGCAGGAATTTTATGTGTTATTAGCAGGCCACTTTATACCTGGACAGGACAAAGCTATATTCCAGTTTTACCAGTCCATCATGTAAATACATAATGATCCTTTCTGTATATGGATGCTGAAGATCTCAGAAACATGCTCCAGCATCGTTCTCCCCTCTGCTTGCTGCTGCTGTTGTGCAATATGCTCTTTATTTTGAGAGGGTTGTCTTGCTGCTGTCCTTGTCCTTGGCTCTAGCCTCCTCCTTGTAACAGGGCAAGCTCAGTGTATATTTATTTCTAACCTGCTTTGCAGATTTTTCTGGCAGTATCTTTTTTTTTTTTTTATTTTTGTATGATAGTAAAGGAAACTTTACATTTAATTAAAATGAGAAATTGTGAGTTTGGGAAAAATGGACCTTTCTTCAGGTTATACTTTATGAAGGATTAAATTTAAGATGTTTCTTTCTAGTTATGACAGTAGTTTTTCCCCTTGAGTTAATTTTCCATTTCCACCAATATGATGTTTGTAAATAACTTTTTTTGATAATTTGCTTGTCATACTTGTGCATGAGACTTGTGCAGTTGGTTTCTGCATCTAAAAGTGGTATACATGCAAATTTAGGCAAAGCAACTCTGGGTTACACTCTCTTTCCTATTATGTGATGCCATGAATCGGCATTTAAAGATATTTCTCCGATTTTTGCAAACTGATTAAGTCTGTGTTTGGGAGAAACAAGTACAAACTAAGGAAAATATAAATAGTTTCACTTGAGAATTTCACAGGCTTAAAAATAAAGAAGTTCTTACCTTACTAGTATATGCTAGTATATATGCTGCTATATTTTTTGAGTAATAGCAAGTGCAGTTGTCAGTATGCAAAATGACAAAAACTCTTGAGACAGGCATCTTTTTTTGTTTGTTTTTTAATTTCTGAAAGATAATAGAGTGGTGAAAAAGCTACTGATTCCATAATTAAGACAGTGACTTACATTTCACTTAAAACAGTGAATTTGAAAGCAAATCAATTATGAAGCATTCTAATAGGATGGGGTAATACACCCTTTTGCATTGTTATTTTAAAATGATACTGCAACTTAGAGTTTGAGCTAGTGAAATATATATACATAATTGTCAGTATATGCCCAGTCATCCTCTAGAACATAAACTAACTTTGTATTTTAACATCACAGTTTATTCATTTGTGTAACCTTCGTTTGCAGGTTGGATTTGCTACCATTCTATGCGAGGCTGGTTGCCACGTTGCATCCCTGTATGTCTGATGTAGCGGAAGATCTTTGTTCCATGCTGAGAGGGGACTTCAGGTTTCATGTATGTTTTGTTACTTTGGTTATTTTTGTGCTCAGATTAATCAATCTGAAAACTTTTTTTTTTTTTTTTCCCTCTTCCTGGGGAAAAATAGTTTTTTTTGTATTTGGTTAATGCTAAAATTCAGCAGTGTAATATTTTTTTATATAACTTATTATCTGTGCATCTATAGGCTTTGTTTATAGTGTTATCTGCATTCTCTAATGTTAAAATAAATAAACCCAAATTGTTACATGACAAACAGTGACAACAGAACTGGCAAAAAAAATTGAGCTCAACTGCTCTTGTATATTTAATAACTTACAATAGGATCAGATTTGGACTATACTAATAGCAGCCTCCCCCACAATGTTACTGTTGCAATATAATTAATGAAAATATCCATTAATTCTAAAACATCTATTCTTTTTAACAGTAACAGTTAATATTCAGCTGTGTGATGAAAATCAAAATTTTCATTGCTTGCAGATGACTTTAAATGTTGATTCTTCCACTATCTTTTAAGTTTTTTTTAAATAGTTAGTTACATTACTCAGTGATGACCCCTTCAGTGTTTTCTGAGCTTTACAGATTTTGAAATCCTTTTTTCTGATAGTCAGTGGAGTAATACATGAATTAATAGTTCAAGTCCTTTTTAAGCTATCTGAAATTAACTATTTCTCTTCTAGAAAACAAGGAATATTGTGGAAGAATATCATAATTTATATTTTGCTGAACATGATTACACTTAGAAGTAGAAGAGCAGTGGTCTTACTGATTTAGAGTCTACAATACCTGACTGGTAGTTCACCATTGTCAAAGGGGAATGGCCAAATTAGTGTGTTGCTCTAACTCCTCGTATGTTAGAGGACCAAGTTTTCTGTGAGGCGGAGTCGGGGGGGAAAAACATCTATTTGAAGGAACAAAATAGCAGAGTAAGTTTTCAGAAATCCAAAGATTAGAGTACAAGAAACCAAAAATTTCTCACGTCCCAAGCTTATGAAGTACTTTGAGGTGAAAGTAGTCTTGAGAGAAAGAATGTTTGCTGACCTAAAATCAAATGCATTGTTATTCTTTTTTTAGGTGAGAAAAAAGGACCAGATCAATATTGAAACAAAGAATAAAACTGTGAGATTTATCGGGGAGCTTACCAAATTCAAGATGTTCTCCAAAAATGATACTCTCCACTGTTTAAAGGTAGGGTTTGTAATTTTAGTGTGTTACTGTACCTGCTGCGGATGCATATGCATCCCATTCCCCTTTGCGTTCCCACTGCTGGTGTTATCAATTAATTCATTATACATGGTGTTTTAAATCTCTGCTGCTTCTGTCTATAAAGATGTTTTATTATAGTCATTCTTAGAAATTAGGATGCTTTAATTCAATGATAGCATAAACTATAATAAACTATAGCATGATAGTTTATTAAAATATACTTCTGTCTTTAGACAGTAGAACCAAATTGCTAATGATTTTTCCATGTGAAGGATGATAGTTTCTATTATACATCCATTATTTGTTGGATATAATATTAGTGATATTATCCATATATTACTATTTTTTACAAAGCTGCAATTGGAATTTCCTTTTTGTTGAGTTCATTTAAATTGATGTTGTAACAAATAACCAATAGAGGCAGAGTAGAAGCAGAAAGATTTTCACTGGTTGCAGAGAGAGCTTTATATGTTACTTTTGAGGAACAAAATCAACCTTGCAAAACATTAATTTCTAAGTATGTCATCTTGATTTATATGCTGATAACTATTCAATTGTATCTTGAATGTAAAACCCTGAATTCAAAATGGGCTATCAAAAGTGGAAATGGAGTGGAATCAATTTGATATTTCATATTCCTTTTGAAGAAAAAAGAGGGAGGGAGAAAGTGTAAAGTGGAAGAGAGAAAAATAATTTTCTGTAGTGCAAAAAATATGTTTAACACAATGTTTTCTACATGAATATGCCCCAGATGCTTCTGTCAGACTTTTCTCATCACCACATTGAAATGGCCTGTACTCTACTGGAAACCTGTGGAAGATTCCTGTTCAGATCACCAGAATCCCACTTAAGAACCAGTGTTCTTTTGGTAAGAGAAGAAAACTCTTATTGAGAGGAGAGCATGTACTGAACAAAACTATTCATTTCTTTTATCCTGTCACTTTGTGATATGCTCTGACTGTCAGAGCAGTCACTGCAATTAATATCTTAAGTCATTTACAATATTTTATCAGGAATAGATGAAAACCTTTATTAAGTTTTATCATGAATGCTCAGGGAACATAACCATCTTGATGCTTTTAAGATCATACTAAACTTTAATACAGTTTTAGTGCCATAAGACTCCTATCTTACCTTGGAGATGCATAAAAACTGAGTCAGATGCAAAGGGAAAAAGAATCATTCTTTTCTGAAATTTTCCTTTCTATGGCAGGGAGGATGGTCTGTTTTTCAGATACGTTCAAGCTCTAGGCCGCTTTGGTGGTATCAGCATTTACCTGCATTCCCGTGGGCTTGTATCATCTTACTTCATACAGGCTGTCCAGTGCTGTCTCAGCTCTCAGACTGCACCTCCAGGGAGAATGGCGCTCTCAAAATATTCTAGAGAAATGCAGTTGCCCTATAAATCTGTTCCCCACTTCAAATAAAGCATAAATAGAGGATTAAGTCTCTGAAGTAAAAGGATACTGCATTCCAGCATTTGGATGATGTGTAGCATATGGGGCAAAAAATGAGGGTGCAGTTGAAGGAATATAAAGGCTGAATCTGAGTGCTATATGAGGATGAAAGGACTAGCTGATAAAAACAAAGGATAATGACAGCCTCTTTACTTCCAGTTAAAATAACCCAAGTAGGAGGTTTCTGTTCTCTAGGAGCCATAATCTGGGGTTCTAAATACGAAGAACAAGTTTAAGTAGGCTTGAAGCTGTTATAGAAATTAGGATTTGTACTTACGGTGAGAATAGAAGTGTTATCTGCATGTCTAGGTAAGTACCAGCAAAGATTTAAACATAATGAAAGGATTAGCGTTGGGTCTCTGAAATTTATAGTGTATGAATTTTAGCCCTGAACAATGCTTCTTAGCTTGAGAGTGGGTCATAAAATTTGGTGTCCAAAGCAAGGGACTGATTCAAACATGGTCCAAAAGATGGATATCAACAATAGCAAACTGCATTAAAACCAGAATCTGCTTAAACTGATGCAGACAAGCTAATAAACCACTTTATTTATATTAGAAGTCTGACTAGGCTGTTCAGAGTTCCCTTCTGACCTTCAAATCTGTGCAGTAGACTATAGATGTATCAGCAGTATCAACAGTAAACAAGCTATTTTTAAAGAAATTATTCTCTAGCCTTGGAGAAGAAAGGGAATTATGTTTACTCTTGGGGAAGTGAGTGGTTTAAGTGTGAGGAATCTGTGTAGAGGCACAGCTCTTCAAAGCTTTAAAATACCACTGCATTTCTCCTATCCTCATCTCTTTAGTAAAGACTAGCCTTACACCTGATAGGTCTTCCTTGTATCCATGTTCTCCCTACTCATTCTGCAAAGTTAATAGTAGCAGCTTTTGCTGCATACTATGGTGTATTGTCCTTTTTTTTCTTTTTCTCCACAAAATTCCATTTCTTTCTGAACCTTTTGTTCATCTGGTTATAACCTTGACTGTGATACCATTTACTGCAGTGATGTATTTGCAAAAAGAAAGGGTTGACACATTAACTCCAGATTCTTGGCTCACGAGATTGTAAGGGGATTCCTGCCAGTTTATTTCTCCAGCCTGTCAAGGTCCCTTTGAAGAGCAGATCAACCATCTGCTCTGTCAACCACTCCTGCCAGTTTTGCACCACCTGGGCACTTGCTGAGGATGAATTGAGCCCCATCAGCTCTTATCTCAGTGCATGTGTCTTCTAATACTGCCCTACAGCCAAGACAGAGACCTGATTTTGACTTAAATGGTATTATACAAATTGGATCATAGGTTTATGGTACTGATCGGTGTGGACTGTTGAAAACATGATTTCTAAGGCAAATTAATTGGGATCTTGTGGAAAAATGAAGTGGATGTAAAGCCAATCTTACCAATGAGTGTTACAGGTGGAGTTAAGGCATGTTGATCTTCCAAATAATTGTTAGCCTTAATCTCCCCTGCAGAACAGGCAGTATGTCTAATACTGAAGATAACATTACTTCATCAGAGTGTGCAAGAAAGTCATAGTTAAAAGTGGCTTTTATTAATTTTTTTTCCCTTCAGTTCATTATGTTGCACGACAGCTGCAGACTTTTGAGGGACTACCTGATTTCATTCTAGGATTCTAGAGAAACTCTTAATAATTCCATTGAATGATGTGGTGTTTTGGAAATTATTTAAAGATATCTTAACAGTGGGAATGGAAAAAAAAAATTTTAGGGGTTAACAATATTTCTGTTAATACTTATTTTTATTTCGAACAATATTTTATTACTCTATTATTCATATTTCTTGGAACATCTTTCAAATTTTATATCCTTTATGCAAATTTAAAATATTACTGTGAAGCCAGCGTGGCTGTCCGATTGGTCTGTTGATAAGTGGATTATTTGGTGCTTCAGTAGGAAGATCAGCACTATATTAATATATGATTCTCATTACTTAATCGTGTTAAATTACTGTGTTAGGACATTTTTATTTAAAGTATTTTTGATACAAGAATTTTTTGATAAGTTTCAACTCAAACAGCTGTATCAAAATGTCTTTTTGCAGCTTTAATACAATGTGACATTTATTACGTTTATAATTCAAGCTACACAGTGGCTCAATGGTGGGGTGCTTCTGTTTAGATCAAGTGGAACCTGTGAGAAAATGTGATTTTTTTTTTTTTTTTTTCACTGTAATTTGTTGTTTACAGAGTTAGAATATACCAGTTGGGTCTTTTATGTGCTATGTGCAGACAGGTTTTGTGTCCAGTTTCCCCTTCCCACCCTCCCAGGTATTTTAACCTGGACACTTTAATGTTTTCTATGACCTATTCTTATAAAAGGCTGCCTTTTTTTGTCTATTTTGTCTTTTTTTGTCTATAAAAGCAAAGGCCCAGAGTAGCTGATTAGCTTAAACTATTTAATCTGCAAGTCCTAGTTTTCTCTGAAATGCAACAAATTTTTGTTGTTATTTTAGACATCTTACTGCTATTCTCTCTTTCTGTCTGACCATCTGTCTTGATACCTGAAATGAAAAAGGATTGAAAGGAACATGATTGCTTAAGAGTGATGACTTTTTTAGAGGTTAAGACAAATGATATCTTAATAACATCCACTTAAAGGTACCATACATATTTGGGAATCCTTGAAAAATAAGAATTTTTTGAACAGGAGACTAGCACATTCTCTTTTCTGAGAAGGAAAAAAAAAAAGTTGTTTATAGCCTGTTCTTAAAATGTAACATATAACTTCTATAACACCAGAAAATATATAAATGATATAGTTTTAGTTTAAGATCTCATTTGTGAGCCCTTCTGCCACCTTCTTTGTCATATTTTATTTTCCTCGACTTCAATTTTCTGTTTGTAGTGCAGCATAAGAAATGTCATAAGGCAGCAAAGAAGCGTTTTCTCATGAGGTATCTAGAAAAAAACAAAAAAAAATCTGAAGTAATAGTATGTATGTCATGTTAAGTTTATAGATCTTTCTGTTGCAATTGACTTTTCCTCACTGAGTGCAAACAGCACAAAAAACAACTTAGACACTTGCTGAAATGCTGTGCACCTGTTAAAAAAAGAAAACATAGGTAAATTTGCTGTTCCTCAAGAGAGATGTCCTATTTGGAAAGAAAGAGTCTTATTAGGGAATCAGAAGAGGTCATTTGTGTCATGGAAAAGGTTAAGAATGAGATGCCTTGGGGTTTGAGTCTGATTCGATACTTCCAGGCAACAGATGCACACAATCTAAGAACAACAGTCTCTTTTCTATGTTGGGTTACAGGGTTGTGCAAATTTTTCTTCCTCATGGAATTAGCAGCCTAAAATTGACAGTTAGAAGCAATTTGGGTACACTTGCGTTTCAGTTTAGCTGAACTGTTGCCTCGCAGAAGAAACCTGAATTTATTCAAGTTTGGTAGAAAACTCACCAGGACAAAAAATGTACTTTTTAATCAGAGGTGTAAGGAGAATTGTAGAGCTTTAATCTACCTGATTTTGCTGAAATGCATCTTTAAGGTCCTGTTTTTGTTGCAGGCTCTTCTGTTTGGGTAAATGGCAACAGTGGATCATGTAATAAGAAAAATGCTTTTGCTTAAACCATCAGTATGAACTTTCTTGAGCCTTGTACTGCTGTAAGATGTCATCTGGCTTTCTTGCATTGATTCGTTATGCTTGTGCACAGAAATCAGTATTTTAGCTACTTAATGTTAGTCAAGTGGTTTATAACTCTAGTGAATAAAATCATGTTTTGTATAAACAGGAACACTTAGATTTCCAATTAAACTTCAAATAACTCTTTTGAAACCTTTTTGGGGGGATTCTTTATAAAAACAGGGATTGTAAATAAAAGTGATCTTGGAAATAGCAGTACAGAACTATATATCTGCTTTGTCCTTTCATCTCTCTACTCAAGGTTTTATTTTTTTTTCTGGAACTCCTCACATTTCTTTATTCTAACCTCAGCAGTAAAAGCCTTTGGTTTGAAAAATGTTGCATCTCAGTATCTTAAACTGGCTGTTTGGATTTGTTTCCAGGAACAAATGATGAGAAAAAAACAAGCCATGCATCTTGATGCACGCTACGTGACGATGGTGGAAAACGCCTACTACTACTGTAACCCTCCTCCAGCTGAAAAAACTGTGAAGAAGAAGCGTCCTCCCCTGCAGGAGTATATTCGTAAGCTGCTTTACAAGGACCTCTCCAAGGTCACCACAGAGAAGGTATATCTTTGGTATCTGTTTCATTTTTTTTTTAATATGAACTGATTTCCTCTTAATTTTTGGAGAGGCAGGGGCGATATCCCTTTACCTTGCAATTAAAAAAATCATTTTTATCCCTTTATGGTGATTAAGGTAGTTTTATGTCTTCTCCTGTGCCACATAGGTGCTGTAGCCGTGGACCTGAATTCTCCACAGCATTAAAAACAAATAGAGAATAAAATAACAATCTTTATTGATATATAATCTTCAGAATAAAAGAAGAGACCACAGTTATAGAGATATAAGAGCAAAGAAATTCTGAAACAGATTTGAAAAGCTTGGTTAGTAGCCAGAGGACAGCAGTTTTATTGCAAACCTAAAGTTTTCCATAGCTATTGTAGAAATGGAAGATGTTTGGAAAAAGGACATCACTTGTAGATGCATGTAGGGATTTCATACCAACAATGCGATAGAGGAAATGAAGGTAAATAACACTTAAGAGGTAAAATTTCAAATAAGCTTATCTTAAAATTCCATTCAGGTCCTGAGACAGATGCGCAAGCTGCCTTGGCAGGATGCAGAAGTGAAAGACTATGTCATATGCTGTATGATTAACATCTGGAATGTGAAATATAATAGTATTCACTGTGTAGCCAACCTCTTAGCTGGGTTGGTCCTTTACCAGGAAGATGTTGGGATCCATGTTGTGGATGGAGTGCTGGAGGATATTCGCCTAGGAATGGAGGTAAAAACTATCTTTTTTTTATAATCCATCGATCCATTTTATTTTTTGATTTTATTGATCAATTCATTATGGAAAGGAAGAAAACAATAAAATAGTCATGCTTACAGAAAAGATTCCTTAGATTTTGGGTTTTTCTGACCGATGACTTTTCTACCTGTCTTTCAGTTGTTTGCTTTAGTTTGGTTCATTTAAAAAAAAATATGAAGATTATTGGGATGGTTGTTTTGCCCCCTTGCCATAGTACGGGGTCCAGTTTCTTCTTTCGCAATTCAGTCACATTCATGCAGCTTCAAGTCACTTTGGAAACTAGCCCATGTTTTGATAGAGGTTTTAGTTCATTCCCCAGAAAAAAATTAATTATCACAGGCTTCAGATTGTGTTACATGCATTTGAACATCTGCAATACTTTCTAGCTGGCCATATTTTGTAACTCTCTTCACTTCTAAATATTAAATTATGCAGTGCATATAGGGCTACAAGTCTTTTATCTTAAATTCTAAGAATTGTTTATACTGTTTTTTCCCTAAAATTATGTTTATAAAGATTCTGTTAAACGTCTTCTCTAAAATAAATGTGTGTTTTTGGTGGGCTTTTTGTTTTCTTTAAGGTTAACCAACCAAAGTTTAACCAGCGACGCATCAGCAGCGCCAAGTTTTTGGGGGAGCTTTACAACTACCGAATGGTAGAATCAGCTGTAATATTTCGAACTCTGTATTCGTTCACGTCGTTCGGTGTGAACCCTGACGGCAGCCCCAGTCCCTTGGATCCTCCAGAGCATCTTTTCAGGATTAGACTAGTCTGCACCATCCTGGATACCTGTGGACAGTATTTTGACAGAGGATCCAGCAAACGCAAACTTGATTGCTTCCTTGTATACTTTCAGGTATTTGAGGTCGTTATGTACTTGTCTACTTTTCTGAATGCTTTCTAGAACTGTAATTTTTAAAAACCTCTCAATTTTATAGCTGTTTAATTTCAAAGTGAAATACATCTTCAGTTGTATAAGTGAAGTGTTGGTCCAACAACTGAAGAAAATGGGAGTAGCAGTTCATGCACTGAAGGTTTAGGGTGGCCTTTCAGGGTTTTTTTTTGCCAATTGGAGAAATAGGTTGATGGAAATAAACAGTTTTGTGCAGAAGGAGTTGGATAATTGGGTGCTTCTTGGGTTGCTTCGGTTGCCCAGTACAAGTCACAGCAGGGCAAGTCATGACTTAGACATTAGGGTGGCAGGGGAAGGTTTCACAATAAAAAAAGTTTAAATACTGGAACAGGTTACCCTGAAAGATGTGGTGTTCCAGTCCCTGGAGCTAATGCTAGGACTCATTGGACTTGCTTCCTTTTTCCTTCTGCTTCTTTCTTTGAAAGATACTAATACAGAGATAGTACAAAAATTACAGTGGTGGTGGCTTATCTTGCACCTTTGGGGATGCATATGCTTTGTTTTCTGTATAATAAATGAAAAAATGTTTAAGTACTGTATTTTAAACCTATAATAAATCATTTTAAACTTAAAATAAACTTGGCACGAAAGAAGTTGTATTTTTGCTACACCTTAACATTTGAATAAGTGTATGTCTTGACTATGTCACCTTTTAAATATTGTTATTCATGTTCTATTTTCAGATACAGTTTTGTAGCTTCTTTGTTCTCAAATTCTACTTTTTGTGCTAATTGGTGGAAAATCTTTGCATAACTGGATGCTGTATCTTCACTTTACGATAGCTGAAGTCTTAAACCTCTTGCTCTCTGTCTGGTTTCTCCCTTTCCTTGCCCTCTTCCCACTTCGAGGGACTGAATTTTCTTTAAAATGTGGAGAGAGGATATTTGAAAGCTGAAGTGGATAGTTGCTAAGGACACGTCTTGTCTAAGGAGTTTATCCTTAGACACTTTCACATCAGCACTTTTTTGTTCTGTCTTTGTATTTTCAGCGGTTGTTACAATATCCTAATGTCTGTGGCTCCAACTTAAAGACAGGATTAAAATGAAAATCCATGTTTTAAAACCATAAGAGATTCATATAATTTATTAAGTGCCTTCAAAATATCTAA
>JAWLRI010000001.1:1118917-1137194 GCA_034781795.1 Crypturellus tataupa | reverse complement strand
CAGGATTAAAATGAAAATCCATGTTTTAAAACCATAAGAGATTCATATAATTTATTAAGTGCCTTCAAAATATCTAATAGTTACATGAAATGAAAGATCAGTGATCTGAGATCTTCTATATTTTCTGCTGAGCAAATGTGGCTAGACATAACAAGGTTAAATAAGTCAAGCATCTTAAAATGTCTACACACCTAACTTGTTTGAATACTTTATATTCTAGCGCTATGTTTGGTGGAAAAAGAGTTTGGATGTTTGGACAAAAGACCATCCATTCCCTATAGACATTGACTATATGATCAGTGATACCCTGGAACTGCTGAGACCAAAGATAAAGCTCTGCAATTCTCTGGAAGAAGCTATCAGACAGGTGCAAGACTTGGAACGAGAATTCCTAATAAAACTAGGTAAGGATATGTGGAAGAGTAGTTGTCTATTTGACAAATCCTAGATTTCTTAAAGTTTCATTTCCATTTTGTTGATGCATAACTTTTGTTATACTAAGGAGCTGATCTAGCTTGATGAAGTGTTTTGGTTTTGCATTTTCAGTTCTCCTGTAGAGTCTCCATAACTCTAAATTGGTGTGAGTTAAAGAAGAAACATTGTCAATACTGTGATCATTTGGTGCATTTATAATATGTCGAAAAGAGTGAGAAGGAAAACTATGAACCTTTGCAGGAAAAAAAATAGAAACTTTTACTACCAAAATCCTGGAGTATCTGCCCACCCCATTCCTGGGACTGTGGGTTGATGAGCACTGATTTAAGCCACCCTAGTGCCCAGCTAACTTGGTTGTTTGCAACAGCCCTAGTTCTGG
Organism: Crypturellus tataupa; assembly: GCA_034781795.1. Lineage (NCBI taxonomy): Eukaryota > Metazoa > Chordata > Aves > Tinamiformes > Tinamidae > Crypturellus > Crypturellus tataupa. The sequence goes on along the minus strand of JAWLRI010000001.1, from coordinate 1,136,380 downwards.
ACTTCACCAAAGCTGCTGATAGAGACCTTTAGCATGAATTTTCAGTAAAATGAGGGGAAAAAAACAAGTTTTGCTTTTAAAATGATGTCAGATAATTTTGTGTCTTCTATTTTCTTTCAAATATATATTTTTTCCTCTTTTAGCAGCAAGTGGATGATGTCTTTCATGTAACTGAGCTTTGCTTGGATTATTAAACTGTCTTTTTTTTTTTTTTAAATATATGTAGTAGGCAGTGTGTTAGCTAGTAAATCCTTCAATGATGCCTGCTTATGAACTGTTCTAAAACATCTGTGTTACAAGTGGGTGTTCTGGGGATCCAATGCCAGGTGTGGAGCACAGTTCAGGTGACGGCAACCTGGTTGCTGTTAGTGTAGAGCACTTGTTTGGCTGGGGTTTGTCGTCATGTTAACCTTAGCCTTTCGTACACAGCTTTGTTAATAGCTATTGGAAACAAGAAGCTCATTTCTTATTAAATGGATCTGTTTTTCTAATCTTTTTTTATTTGCAGACCTATTTTTTTTCTTGGCAGACTTTTATATGTAAATTTCAGATTTTTGCAAGTGTTAATTATAGCCTTATAAGCACTTCTAGTTAGGTCCAATTTTCAGGATGATGTTTTTATTGACTGTGATGAGTTTATGTAGTTGTCAGGTTAAATGTTGCAACTTGCATTTTAGGAGGAATTTGTGTTTTAAAAATCTATTCAGTTAAACTGCTTCAAAATTAGCTATATAATAAGTGAGATGCAGGTAAAAAATTAATTATGGTGTGATCTGAATTACTAGCTTTGATCTCAAATGTAGCTGAGCAGTAACTTGAAACTGGCTACATAAATTTTAATATTATTTTGAAAGATGTTCAGCATTTTCTTCATGCAAATCATGGTGGTTTCTCCTTTCTGAGTCACTGTTATTGCAACAGTAGAGCTCAGTGTCGCTTAGTGGGGATTCCTTACTATTGGCCAGTGTTGAAGAATAACCATTAAAAAAGTTGGGTTTTTTTCTTCTCATATTCTCGTTTGCAATTAAATCCTTGCATGTGCTGGGCTGGTGCCGGGCGCGTGGTGGCTTTGAGCCTGTTGCAGAGCAGCACAGGTTGTGAAGAGTGTGAGATTTCCAAACTGGAAAAAAAAGGATGCTTTGAAACCTGTGGTATATGAAGAAGCAAGTGCGTGTGTGTTCACACAGAATTGAAATCCTCACTACATACCCTATGGCCATACATGAAGTTATCTTATTTCTGCTTACCTTAAGCTTGGCTGTAAAGACTCACCTCTTCCTAAAGCTTATCTTGGCCGTTGGATTTTGAGATCTTTGAAAGGGATCTGGCTATTATCTGCATGTCACATCCCACTAAGGCACCTGGAGGTGACACAGAAAAGATCTAACATCCCCCAAACAGCTTCTCTGCTGAGAATGTGGATTTATGGTGAAGAATGGTGAACATCTGTGCTTGCTTGTGAAGCTGAGGAATGATTTGGGCTGTAACTGCTTTATCAGGGTGCATAAACAGTGCCATTGTGTACTGTTTTGAACTTAAAGGATTATTCAGTGTCATTCATAAATTGAGTAGAAGCAGATTTGAAAGCATAGTATTTGATTAAACAGATCCAATGGCAACTAGATACTCTGTTGTTGAATTCATGATATATCTCTAGATAATAATACTTGTTTGGTAGCTTGTTTGGTCTGAAAACCTCCAAAATGTTGAAATGTTTATACTGTATGTGCTACTAGTGACACTGTTACAGGGTTGTTACAATACAGAATTGTGCAATAAACTGGGTTTATCAAAACAGGTTTCTCTTCCAAATGATCTGTGAGTTGATAGCTGTTGAGGACTTTCTCCAAAGGAGTTTAACAGTCCTACTTCTGCTGGGTTTTTTCCTTTTCTCTCTGAAAACTTTGAGGACAAGTCAGCAAGGGTTAGGAAGCAAAGACAGGATGTTCTCAAGGGCCTGATTGGGATCAGTGTTCAGTGAGCCAAGCTCCACTACAAGTCCCCTTTTAGAGTCATAACTATTGTAAAACCAAGACATTCTTCCCTAAACATGGGATATGGACACACATGCAGAGAGTGAGTGTGAGTGGCCGATGACCATGGTCTCCAAGTCTGTTTACTGCATTAGAATTTTTTTTTACGTTGTAAAGGACAAACAAGGAGTGCCAGGAGCACACAACTTAAATATTCTTTCACTGCGCCAAAGCTCTAAGCTAACCGTTAACCCTAAGTACAGGGCTTGCACATTTTTGAAATGCGAATGACAACATGTATAGGGAGTATGTTTACTCCTTAACTGAATTTTTGAAAAATTACTGGCTTAAATCTGCTCTGTTGCAGAAGGCTGGCATGAGCCCTACTTCCTGCCAGCTCAAGCCATGATCCTCTGGAGGATTAAGTGGCTTCGGAGATTAATGTACAAAATTTAAGTGTGTATGAAAAGAGTACTGTGTGCTGGAAGTTTGCTGTGCCTTGCATTGATGCCAGCAGTAGGTGTTTTTTCAAAAACTGTTTTTCTGAATTTCAGAACCATGCTCAATTCTTAAATATGTTCTCTGAAAACAATTTGATAATCTATCCCAAAGACTAAATTGGACACTAAATGGTGCCTAATTTTCTTGCAGCTGTGTAATGTAATGTGATGTTCTAAATCAGAATTAAAATTACTTTTCATCATGCTCTCCAAAAACCTTTAAAATTTCTGATGTTAGAGTCATGATGTTAAAACCTACTTTTCACTTACACACAGGACCATTCTTTCAGTAAGTAGGATGAAGACACTAGATAATATTTTTGAAAGGGGTTCTAATTTCTCACTGTTTATGCAGGGAACTCTAGTTCATCCTCACAGATTTAAATATGTAACAAATCTTTCTGAAAGGCTTCGTTATGGGCTGAGTAATTGGCTCTTTCAAAATGGCTAATAGACCTATAGCAAGTTAAAGTACCGTCATCTGTGATTTCTATATTGACAAAAACATTGGAAGAACTTGAATACCTACACTGTTTTAAAGAAGCATTTCTTTGAATGCTTTGAAGTAGTTTTGGAAGAACTCGAGGTATAACACCATTTTAATGGTACAGGCAAAGATTGTTATTTGTTCTGATTATTTTATTGATTTTTTTTTTCAAATTTCAGGACTTGTGAATGACAAAGATTCCAAAGATTCCATTACAGAAGGAGAGAATATAGAAGAGGATGAAGAGGAAGAAGAAGGTGGAGCAGAGACAGAGGAACAATCTGGAAATGAAAGTGAAGTAAATGAACCAGAGGAAGAGGTGGGCTCAGACATTTTCTTTGCTTTGCATTAGCCTTGCATTTAAAGAAAAAATCATCAGTCAGTATTTCAGACTCAAATATAGTCACGCATATATGCAGAGTCAATACTCAGAAAAGTGAGGCTTATTCCAGAAAAAATATAGCAGAATCTTGAACCTGGCACTATGCTCAGGCCACCAGGGCTTGTGTTGCCATACATTTTCTGGTGTAAATCACTTCCAGAGCCCTTTCCTGTAACTCCTGTAGCAGCGAATGTATTGACTAGATGTCAAAGCCATCGTAGGAAAAACAACAGATGTCCAAAGTATGCCTGTATAATATGAGTAAATAAAAGATTTATTGTGTGTATCAACCTTCCTTGTTTACTGTACCAGTAATCTTGTAAATTAAAAGTGGTCTAGCCAATAGAAAAAGCAGGCGTATACGGAGAAATTCCCTCTTGTCACTGTGACACAGCAAAGTTGACGTGCTAATGGTAGTGTTATGGGAAAATGAATTTATTAAGGAAATAGGGAGCAAACAGAACGCTTTATTGTGGCAATTGAGACAGAATTTACTCGATAAGATGATTTTAATATAGCTGCTTATTTCTTGCAAGATTTTTTTTTCGATTAATCTTTAGTGACTTAGCGTGTTTCTCTTTCCTTCTGTCTTCTCCCAGTTTTGTAATGTTTATTCTCCAAAACACCAAGCAAGGCTGAGTTCAGGCTCTAAATTACTAAGAAACACTCAAAATAAAACACAATATGCAACTCTGCTATATTTTGAACAGCTATGAGGGGGAGATGTGTGCGAGGAATTGAACCCAAGTAGTTTTTTTTCAAGCAGAAGGGTGTGTTTGGGTGTTTTTGTCACTGGAAATGGACAGCAGCACATTGTCAATGAAGATGAGTAAATCAGTTGTAAAGTGCTTTGTATTCTAAGGGATATAAATAATAAATATGTGTAACTATCTTTAAAATAATCAGAAATTATATTATTGTCACATGATTGAACTTGGTGTTCTCAAAGTTCTTTTCCAACCATAATGATTCTGTGATTGTAAATTATAAATACTGAATATTCCAGGAGGGCTCTGACAATGAGGAAGAAGAGGGTGAAGAAGAGGAGGAAGAAAACACTGATTATCTTACGGACTCCAATAAGGAAAATGAAACAGATGAGGAGAATACAGTATGTACAATTCTTATTTATTTTTTACATTTTATTTTTTAGATAATTGTTTTTGGATCTTTCATTTACTGAATCTTTTTTAGCCAATGCTGTTCAGTTTTCCTTGGAAAAGAACATAAAAACACTCTCTACTTTTCTTTCATATGCATTTTTGAGCTTATTTTTGTATTTACAAGCTTTCATTATTACATTCTGTAAACATTCATGCCATAATGACACTATTACAAGATATTCCGGTTGGACTCTGCATTTTAGCAGGACTAGACCAAATTGTGTGATAGTTTTGCCATGCCAGGAATGGTGGCAAATTGATATGGTACAATGAAGTAAATTGGTGGTTCTGCACTAGATCTCAGAGGTGAAAAGGAGACAAACTCAGAACAGCAAAATTCTTGGAAGAGGCAGATCCTAACATCTATAGCAAAAGAACGTGACAGCTCCTGACTTGCATAGGACGTAATGATCATCACAGAGCAACAAGCAGAGGTGCTAACTTGAAGAGCTGCATATAAAGCAGGATTTTTTGTGGTCTGTGCTGTTAGTCAGTGTTCTGAAGAGACTTCAGTGTTGCTTACAGCATGGGAACAAGCAGTATTGCTGTGAAAAGCTGCAGTGGGTGAAGTGGGAAACTAATTCCGGTATCTCCGGAATGATGGTTTTTGTTTGATACTCGTCAGCTGTTGAAACTACAAGGGAATGAAACTTCAAAGCTAAACATGATTTCCAAAGAACTTATGCAAGACCTTCTTGTGCTGACAAATGCTCGCAGCAAGCCGCCCCGCTCTATTCTAATGTCTGTCCAGTGGCAGGTGTTGCTGACTTAGGAAAACATTTATTTGTAAGTCTTGGGATAAACAGCGATGCAATTCCCACTGTATAAGCGTTATCTATGTACCAAGAGGCATGTTAAGTGCAATTTTTGTCAGATGGGGCTTTCCAAATGCTGAAGAATAGTCTTCTTCCTAAGGAAACTGGCTCATTTATAAGAACTTCAAGAAAAAAAATATTTAAATTATAGGTAGGTGGAGGAATAGAGAGACTTTTCTTTGTCATATCAAAGATGGCATATACAAGTATGTCAGAATATCTTCCATGGTCCACCTTTGTAATTGTGGCAGTAAACTTCTGAAAATATTTTTGGCATAAAACAGTCCAGTTTGGAAGCCTTTTGCTCTATTTTTTTTTTTTAATCTTGATTATATGCCTCATGGAACAATGAGGTTATTTTTTTCTTTCATTTCTAGGTTGAATGTTCTTGTTTCTGAAATGACTCTAATGCAACTTTTTTTCCATTGTACTAGGAAGTGATGATTAAAGGAGGAGGACTCAAGCACGTCCCCTGTGCAGAAGATGAAGACTTCATTCAGGCCTTAGATAAAATGATGCTGGAAAATCTGCAGGTACAAATCTGAATTTGGTTCCTCTATTACATAACTGTAATTTACTGCCTAATGGGCTGTTGCTGATATTTTAAGAAAAAAAGTGTTCAGTGCATAGCTTACTATACCAAGCAATATGGATTCTTTTATTTACCTCAGGCCTGTTCTGTGCCTTAGATTCCCATTTCTGCACAACTGCTGTCTGTTGCTGCCTCTCTGAATAAAGCTTTGTGCTGTCCACCTTTTGTAGATAAAGTCTCTTTTGAAGTGGGAAAAAAATATGAAAATCAGACTAGGTTGATGGGGGCTGCTTTCCCTTCTTCTTTTTTTTTTTTTTTTTTTTGTTCTGCTCTCCTTATAACCATGATATTTGTGCCAGCTGAGGTACAAAGAGAAAAGCAGAGATTGACTTGATTCTTCTATCTGGAACAATGTCAGTGTTCTTGCAAATATTTTAAAAGCCCCAAACAAACAAAAGCCTCAAAGAAACAAAAACCAATAAAATCGATATTTCATCTGTGATTTTTTTTTTTTAAATGGACTTCACATTTTTCAGACAGACATTTCTTCGTTTTTAAAAAGGAAAAAGATAACTCAGTCCTTAATTAAATCTATCCAGTAAAGCATTTAGAAACACCTTCATGGCAGATCTTTGCTACACTCAGTTACAGGTTTTTTTCCCCAGCCCTGAAAACATGAACATTGCCAGGCTTTGGGGTATTTCTAGCATGTGATCACTTGCATGTTTTTTTGTTTTTGTTTTTTAAATAGCAACGGAGCGGAGAATCTGTTAAAGTACATCAGCTGGACGTTGCCATTCCTCTGCATCTCAAAAGTCAGCTGAAGAAGGGGCCCCCACTTGGAGGTGGGGAAGGAGAGTCAGAGTCTGGGGACACGATGCCATTTGTGATGCTAACACGGAAAGGCAACAAGCAGCAGGTAAGCCTTTACATAAATATTGCTAACATTAAAAAAATCACAACACTGACTTTTGAAAAGTTACTCTCTATGACTTTTAAAGCCCCAGAAATCTGCTGTAGCCACCGAAAGTTAAGATTTAGGAAGCAAAAGGAGATTGGATAACTCTGCAGATTTTGCCGAAAGCACTTTCAACTTCAAATCAAGATACATGTTTTTTTGCTATATGCAAATTTCTACACAACTGCCACTTGGCAAAATTTGCTCAGCTTGGAAGACTTTTTTTTTTAAAGGGATTTTTCTAGAGTGAGTCTCTCTAAGCAACTTAAATGGAAATCAGGTTAATAACCTTTACTTCAAGCAGGCAAGCTTTACGTTTGTCTTGGCTCTTCTTGCATGTGTTTGAATTTTCTTGGGTATGCAAATGAGTAATACACAAATAAATACCTAACACTTGCTGAAAATGCTTTTGTCATCATAATTAATGGTCTTTAAAAAAACCTTTTTATTTCATTTGTGCTCATTGATGATGAGTGAGTGACTTGAATTAATGGAGAAAACAGAAGCGAAACTTTATTTTATTCTGTAGGTCTTCACCTTTCAGGTACTTAAACCTATGGCATCACTGCATGCCTTCTGTTACCTGAAAATTGACCACAGTGTAGAACAGTTGAGGTACATGAAGCTGCAGTAGAATCTTTCTTGTGAATGAAAGATATGTATAAAAATATAATTAAACCTAATCTGTGCATGAAACTAATTTGCATCCTCAGTTATATCTGTACAGTTTTGCAGATAAATTGGATTGTAGAATCAAAAGTACTATATCAAAAGCCTATAATACTCAAAAGTACTCAGAAGTACTATTGAGGATTGCTCTATCCTCAATATTAGTAGCAAGTGTTTGGAAGGAAATGAGGAAAACGTGTCCTGTGTGAATACAGACTAGCTCTTCTGAGCAGGTAGTTATAAATTGTTTGAAAATAGTCATGTTTTAACTGAAAAAATTGTAAGGAGATAAACCTCATGGTGCTATTCTAGACACTGTTTAGGTTGAAATTAATTTTTAAGGTAACCATACGTTACAGGATATTTTAGCTTGCATGAGCTTCAACTTATTTGAAATCTACCTTTGTGCTTTGTTGTATTTGTTGCATTTTGATACACACAGAGATCCACAAAACATAGGCAAAAAGCATCCCTAAGACTTCATTATTTTACTGTGCAAAGGTCTAGAAAGAAAGGCCTATTTGACTGAAGAACTGCTACCATTAAAGCTGTGATGTGATAAGTGGGGTGAGGAATGGTTGCAAATTGTCTTTTTTTTATTAACTGTAAAACTGCCATTCAGTTTCTCTGCTCTGGGAGAGACCTTGTGCATTTAGAAAGCACCTTTGGAAGGCTTGTTTATTCTGCGTAACAAGTAGAAGTCATAAAAACAGTAGTTTAAAGTAGGATAGTAGCAAAGTAGTAGGGTAAGCTTCTGTAGTCTTCTCAGAGTAGTTTGGGTTCCCAGCTGCAAAAATGCTGCACAGGGTCTGGTTGACCAGCAAAGGATGGAAAGTTGTTCTGGCAAGTGCTGCAGAAATAGGCAGGCTTGCAGACAGGGAACAGCTGCTGAATGCCCAAACTTCACTGCAGTGTGAAGGTGCAATGAAACAAGGACATATCTGTAAGAGCTGGTGTGTCAGTGAGGAAAAATTCTTATAAAATGATGGAATGTTAGTCATGCAAAATGACATTTCATCTATGAAATGTTTGTTGAGAGGAAAATACAAGGGCCAGAGTTCTCAAACTAAAAATATTTTACCTGATCATTTTCTTCCTAATACTTTCACCAGCGAGAGGATGAAAGAAAACCTTTTTAAGCTTGCTTTATAACCTCATGTTTTGTGCAAAAGCTTGTAAGAATTAATACTTTATCTGTACAACCTCTCCCACATTTGGCTGTCTGTCTGTGCAGAAAGTGAGAAGGTTGGTTATCAAAAAAGCCTTGAACCAGTCAGAGTTTGTGATTGCACATGTATGTTTTCAAGGAGATTGGTTTTAAAAGCTTAATTCTTCTCTTTTGCAAATGGTGCTTTTGAAGTTCTTTGACTTGGGTACATCCATACTTGGACCTAATAGTGACGATTAATCGATTTCCTTATTGCATTTATTTGGTTACTCTGTTTCCTGAGACTTGAACGGTGCATTAAAATTTTGTAGAAGTTTTGACTGGGGAGCTCTAACTGTTGTCATCGAGCTGAAAAGGGATTTGGGAGAACTATATTCCCCCCAAACTGCCTTTGGCATTTTGGGTTTTTTTACTGGAAATATCTGCAATCGTCAGGAATTTTAGGAGCTTCTTAATCTGTGTGAGGGGAAAATATTACTGACAACCAATGACCTGGGGAAAAAAAAGCAGATCTTGTTTGGGAATCTCATCCCCCTGCCACTTTCCCCCAATATTTGCTTTTGGGAGTAGGCTTTTCCTGCCAAACCTCTGTTTGGTGTTTCTAGAAATGTAAAAAACGGTTGTTTTATAGAATACTTCAGTTCCTGAGTCAATGAAAGGCTTCTTTGTGCATGGTTTGTGTTCAGACAAAATACGCTAGTAGACAGCTTGAATAGAAAAAAATAAGCAGGAAAGAGGAGGTGGAGTTGAGAGGAAAGTAGTTGTTTCTTCTTGTAGTACTGAATTTTAAACACAAGCAAGCAGAGCGTGCACTGAATTTTGAAGCAGTAGATGTGTTTTTACTCTTAACCAATAGCTATCCAATTCCAGCTTTTAAAAATGGCAAACAAAATTGGCTGACGACCTGGATGGCTAAAAGATATTTCTCAACTTGGTCATTGCTAGAAAAATAAGCAGCACCACCTCATTCATGTCAACCTAATCGATTCTCACGTTTGCAGTTGGTTTGATCTCCCTGCTGTTTGTCAAAATTGCCTTGGAAAGCAAGAGCCTTCACTATTTAAAAACAAATAAAAAGAAGAAAGAATGTGTGTGTTGGTGATAACATGTGCTGCTCTTAATTCCAGAGGTTAATGTTTGTCAAGAGAGGTCCAGGTACTAACTGCTCGGTTCCTGTACTAGTGTTGAGGCCGTTACAAAAGCAACGTTGTGTAGCCCACATTGTGCCCTGTGGCTCTTACAACCTCCTGACACCCCAAATTAATGATCCACTGCGGGTTGATAGGAGCAAGACACCAAATGTACCCTATTTTGTCACACTGTGATTACAAGAACACACGATAGCCAGGATATCAGGTAGAGCAATGTCTTGACCTGGCTGCTTTGTGTCGCACAACACAAGATGTTGTGTGACAAAAATCTGCACAGCTAGATGCAGTAAAACCGTTGTCCAAATGGTTGGTGAAATGAAGCTGCAGCATGATGAGTAATCCCCAAACTCCAAGCAGACAAAGGGAAATGCAGGAATCTAGACCCCATCATAAGTCATCGGGGCTGAGGTCTCTCTGCTGCTCATTTTATATCCATGTTCAAGCAATTTTCTGCCAAGGAGTTGTGAACCAATAGGAGATTTAGATATAGTAAGGGACCCTGATAGCAAACAGATTGCCTTTAGTTTGAAGGATTTTAGGAAGATTTTTTTTTATGTTAATAACCATCAAAAAGTATAATCTGTCCTTGAATGTTAAATACTTATCTCCTTCACATTCTTTATCAGTATTTTAATGTAATCCAGTCTCCTGAATGCAAGTGTTTTCAAATATTTTCAAGTTTGCCATCTTTTCAGGTGAATGTGAAATCCCTAAATTCTTTCCACAGTTTTTAAAAGAAGTTTTTAATATTAATATTAGTAAATGGGAAATATTTCCCTTGCTCAATAGTCATCAGATACCTCAGTAATTGTCACCAATGGTTTCATTTCACATTGCAACCCTGAGCCAGACTGCTGTGAGCCTAGTGATACAGTGATGTCTTCTGAATCTGTCTAATTCCCTCCTCTGTAATTCATGTTTTCTTTATTTTGCTTTAAGCATTCTGTCTGAAAACAGATTCCATTAAGCTGACAAATGCAGAGAATGGGCAGCAAATAAAGGATATATTAAGATAGCCACATTACCAAGCTTCTCGCCTGGGAATTGATTGTTGCCCTGAGATGCTGCTAATGGATTAGATGGTTATTTGTGTAATTGCTATAATATTGAGAATACGTGGAATCTTGTTTAGTTTGCTGAACCATGAATAATTACAGCTTACATTTTGTAATTCAGAGAACTTCCATTTTATTCCCATTCTGTCCTAACACATAAAAAGCTTGTGTTTATATTCAATATAACTGGTTGATACCTTGCTAATGAGCAAAAAAAAAAAAAAAAGTCCCTTAAGTCTTTTAATTGATAAAGTTTCACTGCATTCAAGATGATTTTTTTTTTTCTTCACATCTTTCAAGCAGTTGTTTGCAGTCTTTTTCAGGGTTTGCGTTTCAATTTACGGATCCTCTCGCGTTCCTCATTAGTCCACTGCCCGTGGGGTGCTGCTTTCTAAATAGCTAAGCTGAGGTTTCACAGTAACTATTACATGAAATAAAAAGATGCCATGAGGATTTTGCTTTTGCTAGAGGTTCTTATAATATGTATCTTTTTGTTAGCAGCTTTTGTCAGCACCATTCAAAGAACACCTACAAATTTGCCTGTTTCCATTTTTATGGAAAAAAGGATTTTTAGATGGCAAGAGCAGGTAGCAGGATTAATAGCAGTTCCTACAATACAGAGGGTGATTTATTTCTAAACACAGTAATCGAAGGGGAAAGTGGATTTTTTTTCCCTAACTATATTCACAAAATTTAAAGAGCTTCTGAAAACTATCACTTCTCTGATTTGGGATAATTTTAAAATATTTTTTTCTGTGAAAATAGAACCTTGTGCTTTTTGAAGGAAAGACGAAGCATCTACCATTAGGACCTTTCCTGAAAAGTGTTTTGAGACATCAGGTTTGCCTTTGATGTAACATAAATCGGAGGTAGCGTGTTGATTGTCGTATGAAGGGAGGAGATGAAGAGGGAAAGATTAAATTTGATTAAATTTGACACTGCAACTGTCTCTTCACCATAAACACAAAGGAGATGGAATCATTCATAAAATGTGAAGACAAGGAATGCCAGAGGGTATTTGAAAACTTTAAAGCATTTTCCTCTATTGCTACAAGAGGTAACAGTAGAAAATCTGATTGCTCTGGCTGTGCTGTGCACCTTGTAACTAATTAGAATTAAAATATACAGCAACCTGTTCCTCATAAAAATGGTGCATTTTTTTTTTCCATAAACACCTGGCTTAATCTTTTATCTTCTGTGAATAATATGCATATGTCTTCAGCATATCTAAATATATGTTGTTTTCTCATGCTTCACTTTATGGAGTAGATTTTTTTTAAAAAAAAAAACCCTTCCCAGTTTAAAAAAAAAATGGCAGGAATCATCTCATCAGAGCAGCCTAGAAATAATGAAACCGTCTCTCTTGTCCTTCAGTTCTGTGATGGGTCCTTAAAGTCTTGTTTTACTTTGCAGTTTAAGATCCTGAATGTACCAATGTCTTCCCAACTTGCTGCGAACCACTGGAACCAACAACAAGCTGAACAGGAGGAAAGAATGAGGATGAAAAAGCTCACCTTGGATATCAATGAACGGCAAGAACAAGAGGACTACCAAGGTCTGAATGCAAAAATATTATTTCTGATAATTTGCAGTTTGTGCTGAACGTTAACTTTTAATATTTTATGAAAAGTGTGTACTTTATTTTCAGTAATTCATACTTACTCCCTGTATTCTGGGATTGTTGAAGTTCGTATAGCTTTTTTTATGAAAGCTTTTAATTGGGCCACAATAAATCTCACCATTTCTACTCAGTTTTGGAAATAGGAGGAAATGAGACTTTTTTTCTTCAAAAGTAAATAATGTAGCACAGTGAATCTGATGCTGATGAAATTTTGTCTGAATTTCTAGAAAAGTGAGTCAGACATAAAAGGATTTCATTTTGTGAAATCTATCAAAAAAAAAACCCTTTAACTTACTACTAGAAATAGAGACTTATTTTTATGCTAAGACTAGCAAAAACTCGGTAGTAAATTTTGTCTCAGTAATAACAAAGATCAGCTCAGACTCATATCGCTAAAGTTTCTGGAAGTCTGGCAAATGCATAGCATGAGAATATAATTAATAGAATAAAGATTTAATACCAATTACCAAATTATTTGATCTGAGTTGAAAAAATATATATTTGTGTTTGCATGTATGTGTGAATGTCGTGTGTGTGTGTGTACATGTGTGAATATATTGTTGATAGACGATATAAAATGTGTAAGTTAAATGGGGTAATTGAAGCAGATGGTTAAAAATCAGCTGTAGCCAGTGTACCTGATATGTCTGGTCAGATTCAACCTTCCTGGCTCTACCCTGATGATAAGCAAAGCCAAACCAAATAAAACTGATAGTGTTTTCAGTTCCCTTTTTCCTTGCAATGATATATGTGGTAATCACAATACAAATAGCTAATTATCAGGAAATCCCGTGTAGTGAAAGGTCACTGTTCATCAAGAAGGTTTAAAATTAAAGCAGCTCTGATTATGAAAGCACTATGGAATCCAACGCTTTCAGGATTTTGAGCAACAGAAGTCCTAAATTCATGATTTTAGAAAGGATATTTCTTCCAGCAGGAGTCTGTGCAGAGCTCTAAAATGGGAATAATATTTTTAGGGTTTTTTTATTATTATTTCATTTTGCAGCCTGACTGAAACAAGTTGTATAAGACCTCTGAAAGAAATTTTTATTTCTTCTCCCTTGGTAATTTCAGATTGAAAGTCTATTCCAAAAATGCCTTAATGCTATCCTAACATTTCTGTGAAACTTTATCCTTACAAGATAACTAATAAAGTCTAAAAAACTCACCTGCCACTGAAAGCAGTATTAAGTAATCATTTAATATTTCAAAGTATACTTATTAGTATTCCTGAGATATTTTTGATTTTAAAATATCATCAAAGCAGCACTTGCTTTGAAGAACAGAGTTTCATTTATTACCCTCGGTGCTGTGCAATGGCAATGGACTTGCTCCATAAAGGTCCTCAGCTCGGAGACTCTGCGAGTTGCTGCCGGGATGGTCGGGTACTCTTTCTAGCAGGTGATGGGTGTGTGTCTCCAGTGAGATTAGCAGAGATTAGGGAGCCAGACGGAGCAGACTTTCAAACCTAATCTGTTTAACAGCTTATTCCACTTTTCCCCTGCGTTGATTCCGTGTGGCAGGTTTTGCTGAGCGTGGAGGTTCTTGTGCAGGTGGGAGGTCTGCAGTGCTTTCAATCAGATGTGCCAACATATGGCAGTAGCTTCTGGAGAGAATCCTGGGATAACTTCCTAATTCCATCAGATACTTAATAACCACTAATTTAGTCCAGTCAGGAGCCTTTTTTTTATCATAATCATTTCTCATTCTTGGAGAAGTGCATCTTTACCAAATGGCAGAAGCCTGATGTTTCTGCCTAGCTTTAGCTGCCCAAAGGTTGGATCTCCAGAGCTGAGCTGGCGAGTGCAGGCTCCCTTTGAATCAGTGGGAAGAGCTGGGTGCGCAGAGGGCCATGAACTCAGTCCTTCAGCTGGCTGGCATGAGATGGGTCACCTTAGCCACCGTCTCCAGGTGTTGGTTTGTCCATAAAGGGACCCTATTATGGATTTAGGCTTAAATACCTGCCTCCTAGATGCCTAAATTAGGACAAGTCTCTCCCGAGTGTTTTAGTTGGCAGCAACCCTGGGCGGTTGTTACTATTTTGGAGTAGCTTTACGCTGTGGCCTGTCATGCTGCCTTTATCCCTGGGAGTCGGTGGTGGCTTATACATAATAGAAGAAAAAAGGTCATGCGTGCTCCTTGCTGAAGCACTTGTGATGAAAACCACTCCTTTCCGTGACTCCTGTGGGAACATGCAGGGACATCTGGAAATGTAAGTTCACATTACAGGGTAGCTTGAATCCGTCAAAGCTCTCTATGCAATTTTAATAACTTTAACTGTTGCGGATATGGAGTATAGTGTAAGGAATGTTAACCTGCAAGGATAGGAAAGCATACGTAAAATGTCTTAATTCATGCCCCTCAAATGGATTTATTTAAGTTTCTCCTTGGAAAACCTGCACAAAACTTATTTAATTTTGTTTCTTTTTGAAATTGCAGAGATGTTGCAGTCCCTGGCCCAGCGTCCAGCTCCTGCGAACACTAATCGTGAGCGACGGCCTCGTTACCAGCATCCGAAGGGAGCACCTAATGCAGATCTAATCTTTAAAACTGGTGGGAGGTAGGACAATCTTCCTTTAAATGTGGCAATTCCGCTTCTAGGCAAGTCATTACCTTCATAATTGAAACAGATAATGATCTGCATAGTGCGAGTCTGTTAGCACTTTCCATTTGGAAGTATTCTGTCAAAATACTAGCAGGTCTGGGCTTTGTGCTTCTAATAATCCATCTATAATTATTCATTGACAGGTTTGGAAGATGCAGGGTGTTTTAGATGTTAAGTGATTAGTAGAGTTTGAGCCAGTGTTGTTAGGGGGAAGGAGATGCACATTGTTGTCTTTCCCCTTTCATTCTGTTCAAAAATTAGAGCAATTCCCTTGTGATGTTTCAATTCTTTGCGTTTGGGCTTCACAGAGCTAAATGGGGAGAAAATGCAGTGCAGTGGGGAGAAAACCTTTGATTTACAGTGGGCAAAAACATACCAAAATCTCTATTAACATTAAAGAACCATTCCAGGTTGCTTTTTTTTGTCCAAACTTCAAATAAATTAGAAACTAGGCTGGCATTTTATGAAATGATCCTGATTCTGCAGATGAGTGCGTAAGAGCTAACGGAAACAGAGATCACTGAGCAGGAACACAAACATCCAAAACACTCCACATCTGGGAAGGATCACTCTGGCAGTTAGGGTAAATGGAACTCGGTTACTGCTTCTAAAACAAATTCAACACCCAAGAGCAGCAGCCGCCCATCAGGAGAAGGTTTAAACTGCTATCAGAGTTGTCTTAATAACTTGTTGGCTGCTAATAGTCATTCTGCAGCTTACATTCTCACGTACATTCTCACTTAGGATAAACCCACGTATAGACCACTCAAATTAACATTGCAGCAAGCAATCAGAATAGTTGGAGATGCAGGTGAAATGCAGTGTTTGCATGTTTTGCTTCTGCTTTTAAGTTAATCCTGAGGGGAGACATTTTCCTGCTATACTGTCTTTGGAAAGAAGTTCAGCACTTAAATGAACTAACCCTGTGTTCTGGTAACATTGCCAGCTTTTCTTGCTGGTGTGTTTTATAGTATCTTGATGAACTCATAAGAATTCATCAAGATGACTCTGAACATCTTTACAGGTACAGTATGTATTTAAAAGCAAGCACTTTTTTAGAGCAGTATTTTTAAAGTCTTAACCAACTATAACTCAGTGAAAGTGCTCAGTGCTGTCCACATAGCTTTTTTTTTTTTTTATTATTATTATTATTACAGCCTAATAGTGTCATCAAAATGGCAACTCTTCAGTTAGTGACTTGCTGTAGCATGTGCGGGTGTAATAAATAACTCTCCAGTCATCTCTTACAGCTCCATTTCAGTCCCCTCATACCAATTTCTTTGCACACGTGTGAGAAGCGCATTGCAGTTACCCTTCCAGTGCGGCAGCCAGGCCCCTAGAAGTGTCACTCGCCAATTTTTATGCAGTTCCATTGAGATCTTTACTTTTTTCAAGTTTTAGGGAAAATAATTTGGGGCTTCCCTGTAAACTAGGTCAGGCAGTGGCTGGAGAACAGCCCAGCAGTGTGTGCTGCTCCTCGCAGTCCTGCTCGTGGTGCCGGTTATGCAATTTGCTCTTTGTCCCTGCTGATCGCTAAGCTCCTTAGAGGGGGCTGCGAGGCGGCATTTCACAGTCACAGGATGCCTGAGGTTGGAGGGGACCTCTAGGGATCATCTAGTCCAATCCCTGCTCCAGCAGGGACACCCAGAGCACGGGGCACAGGGTGGCATCCAGGCGGCTTTGGAAGATCTCCAGAGAAGGAGACTCCACAGCCTCTCTGGGCAGCCTGTGCCAGGGCTCAGGCACCCTCACAGCAAAGAAGTTCTTCCTCACACGGAGGTGGAACTGCCTGTGTTTCAACTTGTACCCATTACCCCTTGTCCTGTCCCTGGCTACCACCGGGAAGAGTTTGTCCCAAAGATTGTGCTCTGACTTCGAGGGACAAACTTTGAGGATCCTTGTTCCGGCTGCTCTTTGCCAAGGAGGGCACCACGGAGGATGCCAGGACAATTTCATATTTGCTGTGAACCAGATTTTCCTCCTATGAGCTATTAATTTGGGTAGCTCTTTCAGGAAGTCATCTGTATTAACTTGAGATTTTATCACTCATGTGTTGAGTGAGATATTTTGGGCTTCTTCTTATATATGAAGGTAGGTTAGTTTCCTGGAATAGTGACTCAAAGCTAAGTAATTTTAGTATTACTGGAAATAACTGCTAGTTTCTTTAAGGCTCGTAAGCTTTTGTTCTGCATTCCCAGAGGTGAGGGATGGCCTGAACCGGGAAACCTCCTGGCTGATCCCGTAGCAGCTACAGCCCGGCCGGTTCTGAAAGTCAGTGTTTGGATGGGGAGTTTCTAGAGCTCTAGGTAACCTTCAGAGCGTAAGGAAACAGATTAAGGCTCTCACCTTTTGTATTAGTAAACATGGCCTAAATATCAAACATT
>JAWLRI010000001.1:1104676-1118177 GCA_034781795.1 Crypturellus tataupa | reverse complement strand
TTTGTGTCTGACCCTTACTTCTCTTTAACCCATTTACTGAAGAAAAATGAAACATAAAGGTAATAACAGGATGCTAAGATTTTATTAGCAAAATATTCTCATAATAGTGATTTAGTAATGCTGAAAAATCAAAGCATGGGTAATAGGGGAGATGTGAATTTAACATCCAGATTTCCTGCTTCTGGTGCAGGGCAAGATTGCTTTAAACGTCACTCGCTGTCTAGTTAGTATATTGAGCATTAATATATTTGAATCTTTTTCATTTCAGTGATTACTGAAATACTGGTAAACCCAATTTCTCCTGTTCTGTGAGCCTGAGTGAGTCTGACCTTCCCTGACCTGTCATCTGCCCTGGCAACAGACTCTTGGGTGGGGGCACAACGTCCCTTTGAGCAGTGACAGACTTGATTCATCCTGCTGCTTCTAAAATCTGTCTGTGCTTCCCCTTCCCATCCACCTCTTGCCTGTTTTTTTCAAAAAATGGATGGGCCCTCACAGCAGTCACACAATTTAGCTCTGGCAGAGAAACAGGAACCTCCTTTTTCAGGTTTTCAAAGGGAAGAAAAATGGCATTTTTTTTTTCCCGAACTCTGCTCCTTTTGGCAGCCTCCAGTGCAGCTGAGCAGGATATAAGGGGTAAGAGAAGGGACCGACTCTTCAACTCTGTGGTGCTTTTGGGCACCTACCCTGCATGTGGGGGAGATGAGTCCAGGTGAAGTGACCTGAGGACAATAATAATTTAGAGGGAGAACAAGCAGAATTATATTTTTATATTTACAAGCATATCCATTCATCAAAAATGTTTTATTTATTAAAAAGGATGCTTAAACCTACCTATAGGCTCAGAATGGCAACTTTGTGTCCATTTGGGAATGACCAGTCCTTGAAACACCTACTTGATGGGGCTGATCTATATACTGTGATTTTGATTCAACTTTATTTTAGATTATTTTATGGTTTGAAGAGAGTATAAAATTTGCACAACATAAAACTCAGATGCTTAGGCTAGTCTAGGTTTTCTGGATGCTCTGGATCTGGAAAGTTGACAGCACCAAGTTTATTAATCAGGATGCAGAAAATGGCCAGGGCACCTTAAGAGTTTCAGTAGTGCAGCAACACAACTGAGAAATGCGGCTGGAGTGTATTTTTACACAGATAAATTGATAACCTTTAATTAAAATCCAATGTTGCTGTTCTCATATGCATAAAATAAAATGGATGTAGATAGATATAAACAACGTTCCTCGTAGCAACAGTCGTGTATTCAGACCAAGTCTGCAGACATTCCCAGTTCTTGACATTTCCCTGCCATCCTCGTTGAGGTACAGTGTGTTTGTGGTCTGTGTCATGAGATATTTATTGCTTTTGTCACCAACGACCCCAGTCCCCTCGCAGGGCTGGGTGTCAGTTCACTTAACATCCCCCTGCCGAATAAAAGTGACTGTTTGTCCAGGTTCACAGGCCCAACAGGACCCGAGCTGACACTTTATGGCATGGGAGATACTTGAATTTAAACTTCCCAGGGTGTAAGTTAGTGCTCTCTGCAGCATTTTCCTTGCATCAGCATGCGGAAATGCCTCTGAGGTATTTTATTGTGCAGGGCTGGGTTGGGGGCACAACTGAAGGCAAAGATCAGTCTCCTTGAGTTATCCGTGCTGTCCGTGCTGGGAGGCTGGAGCAGGAATCTGGGGCTTCAGGTGCTCCCTGGTTCTCTGCTGGGCAGGGAAATGGCCTTCCCTACCCCTAGAGCTCCTGCAGGAAAGCAAGAAACTGTTTTGCAAAGCAGCACGCCAGCAAGAAACCTGTCTGTGAAAGAGCATTGTATCTAGAGCAGAAAAAAATGCATTTTAGTTATTCACTGTGATTCCATTTCATGCTCCTGTTTTTCTTTAATGTGATTAGGAGAGAGAAAGGGAGCAGACAGCAGCGGAGCTGAGCTTAGTCGTGGCGAGCAGAGCAGCGAGTGAGTTTGAGAGCAGGAGGTGTTTGGAGGAGAAGGAAGAGCCGGAACGCGTGAAGAAATAAGTGGCTCCTGAGACGGAAAGAGCTGTTGTGGGTTGGTGGAGGACCTAAAGGGCTTGAGGAGACTAGAGCTTCGTCTTGAAGATCTCCCATGTTGAGAAATTAGAAGAATTCTTGTGTGATATTGCCAGCAATGCGCAGGAAGGACTTGGTTTCCTAAGTCAGAGAAACAATCCTGGACACATCTCCGTTTTTGAGTCGCTACCTCGCCTTGCTGACTTAGTCTCCCAGCCTCTAATGAACTTTTCATTGCTCCTAACCTAGAATGTGCGTTTTCTGTGCATATTTCTGTGTGTTTTCACAAGTTCCAGTTCTCTTTTCCAGACGGGGTTAAGTTACTGTAGTGGGTGAAATGTATTTGAGTTCCTCAGCCGCAGAGCAAGGTTGTTAAATACTTCAATAAGGAGGTTATTGGCAGGGAGGGAGGTTGGGAAATGAGTTCAGAGATTTGATACATTTTGCACATTCAGTTTAAGGGATTTATAATTATGTACATCTGTAATTACTCCCTTCTTGCCCAATACAGGTTTGGGCTAATTATTTTTTCATTGAATGGAAAGAGAGTTAATTCTTCTTTTTCTCCTCTCTGCTGGCAAAGTGCTATGGTGGTATAGGCAGCATAGGCCCAGCTTTTCCTTGTCTAAAACCTAATTTTTGTTATGACTCAATTTTAAACCACAAAGCTCAGGAATTTTGTACTTTGCAGTGGTTAAGGGAGACACCTAATGCAACATGTGCTTTTGAAAACCCCACTGCTAGTTTCTCTTTCACAGGCAGCATCTTGCCCTAATCCTTTGAAACACAATTTACTGCCTTATCCACCACCACGACCACGTTGTGGCAGCTGCTTTGTGCTGAGAGCAGTTAGTGCTAAGTTAGATCCGTGCAGCCAGGCCTAACCCTGTTCCCTGCCTTCACGTGGACAGGGAACGTCATTGTAAGGGCCAAGGGAGAGGTAAAGCCCGTGTTCTGTAACTCACGGTGGTTCCAGTTTCTCAGTTTTAGCATTCTGCTAGTTACATTTCATTTTTCCTGAATGTATCAAAATTAAAGTTCCTTGCTTTGCGACCCTGTGGCCAATGTTTTTGATGTTTTGTGTCCCACACAGAATCAGTGTGATGTTGTCTAATGCTGACACAGGTAAAACCAACCAGGAGCAGGGAAGACAGTGCCACAGCTGAGGCTGCAGACATCCAGCCGCTCAGCACTTCCTCCCAAAATACATAGTCTGTTTAATTAGACACACGGTCGTGTTCGGGCGTGATGGCTGCGGTAATTCAGCACTTACCTTACTTGACAGATTCGAGCTATGGGCAGTGACGTAAAGAATCTGGGCTGTTGTGTCTGTGTGGTGAAAGGGTTTATGTAGCCCTGCTCATTCTTTATGACTGTAAATACTGGCTAATTTATATTTTGGTTTCTACCACTAAAATTTAATTTACATTCTACAATTCAACCAAAAACAACCCAGATGGAGGGGCTGGTGGCTCTGCTGAAGTTGGTGCCACTAGATGAGATTTCTTCATATCACGTTTCTGCAAATGGGCACAAGGGCTCAATGCACGTTTTTGTTCTTAAAAAATATGAACGTTATTTTTCCTAGATAGAAGTGTTTTCAATGTACCAGGGATTACTAGAGATTTAATAGAGCTGTTGTCCCTAAAAATGTTGTACCAAACAACTCTCTGACTCCAGAAAGCCCCTTCTAGCCTTCTGAAATCCTTCGGAGCATTAACAAAACTTGCAGACAAACAAAACCTGTTGGAAGTAAGTTGCATTTCTACTAATGCCCAAGATATCCATGCTCTCCAGGTAGCTCAGCATCTCCCTCGGGAGAAGGCGGCAGATGAGCGTGAGGAGGCGCGGAGATGGAGAGGGAGATTTTCTGGCGCAGCTGCCGCCCTGGGCGGGCGCAGGGGCTCGTAGAGCTGAAGAGAAGCAGGAGCCTGACAGCGGGGAGGCGGCAGCTGTGCTGTTTCTGGTCCAACGCCGATGCGGGCTGCGCGGTAGCGCTGCGTCGCGTTAACCCGTCTCTCTTGTGCTTCCCTGTCGCAGGAGACGCTGACCCGGCAGCAGACGCCGTTTCCTTAGGTCCCGTACGTGACGTTGTGGATAGCGGAGTCCTCGGCAATGGACACATCTCAGCATGTCAGTGTAGAGCGTTCAGAACCGGCACCTGGGCCAGGCTGGGGCCGCGCGGCGCCGACGCCGCCTCTTCCCCCTCAAACCCACCCGCCGCACGGACCACGCGGGAGCTCCCAGGCATGGCCCACCACAAACCAAACTAAAACCAATCTGCATTTTGTCCCGGGGACTGCGCGAGGGCTCGTCTTCTCACGAGGCAGGAGGGACGCGGGCGAGATGGTTGACTTGACCGGCGCAACCCGAGACGGACTCGGAAGGAGGACGGATGACGCTGGGGCGGGAGAGCGCGGGGGAAACGCGAGTCCTGAGCGCGGCGCGAGCTACGGCCTCTCCCGTCGAGGGGGTTCTTGGGGCTCCAAATCTGCGGCAGAAAAGCGTAGAGCAAACAGTAAAATCCAACAGAAAACCCTGACACGTGGGACGGCAAAATTGCGACGTTACCAAACATCAGATTCTCCTCAGAGAGAGTTTTTGGTTAAGGAATATATAATATATTTTTTTTCTTTTTTTTGCTATAAGACAAGCAGGAAAGAGGGGTTGGGGTGGGGAGGGGTGAAAAACCTAAGAGCCAAGGAGGTAAAATACCTAGAGCGGTGTAAAACCAGATGTGAAGTTGGTGAACGCGGGGTGCTGACCCGTGTTGCTTAGAACAGCCTGACAGCAGCCGGGGAACAGGGATAAGACGGAGCCCCTTGTAAGTACCACTGAAAACCCAAAGGTGCCGGGGAGCGCGCCGGGAGGAGGGCAGGGAGCGGATCCCAAGGTTGTGTTGATCTTCATGGGTTGATAAAGCCTCTGTGTCTATTGAAACAAAAAGTTTTAAGGAAAGATTTAAATAAGTCTGGAAACGAATAGAATTTCTATTTTTTTTTTTCCAAGTAGAAATGAGGTTTCTTGGTCTGTTTCTGATGATCTGTTATTTATTAGCATAGGTTTTTGTTTGCTTTCATGTAGAGGTAGTTCATTCAGTTAAGGAGCTCATCTGTATGTTACTAATTCTTTCTCTTTTTTTTTTCTAGCTCTTTTAAAGTTCTTTTTACCACTGGTTTTGGTTTCTGCATGTAGGAAGAGACGTGTAAAACTGTAACATTTCATACAGAAATGCCGCCCGATCTTCACCAGCTTCAGAAATCTGACCTTTGCCAATGCTGCAATAAAGTGTTGTCATTTAGCCCTGGCGTCCGTCTCGGTGACTGCGCCGGGAGCAGCTCCCGTTACCCAACTCGGGGCGTTGGAGCGCTCTCGGGGGCTGCGTTTGTCCAGGTTCCTGCAGAATCCGAGTCCTTGTTGCAAGGAAGCGGGTGCTGGACCCGCAGAACAAGCCGCTGCTGCTGCTTCCGTTGTCTAATTTGGGGCTGCTGCATTAACTGGTGGTTCTGACCCAGCTCCCCCAGCTACGTGTTCTGCGGCACTAGGGCTCTATCCATTGGGAAAATTGAATCTTGACTTTTTCCTGCTGGAAAACTGCCAATTCCATGACTGCCAATTAAGCATCTAAATCCCATCCAAACTAATGGGGACTTCCTTCTCTCCACATACTACTTGCACTGGAAGCATTCAATTTATCCAAATCCAATAACTGCATAGAAATGAAATACCCACGTAAGTGTTATCTGTATGTGGGTTGTATCAGTGCAGTGCAGTAGCTGAGGCTGGGTTTGGACTGACGGGAATATTTCTGCAGAGATGTTTTTCTAAGGAGAGGGTGATCTTTTTCCTTGGGGATTTTTTTCCTTCCTGGGGCAGCCTCCCTGGGCTCCCGTATATAGAGGCTCTTGTTGCCCCTTGGAGGCACTACCAGGCAAATAGGAAGTTGTTTGGGAGGGAATCAAACAAGGGAGTAAATGGCAACACCTCCCTCATATTGTTGGAGCTTTTATGGGCTTGGGAGGTGAAAACCCTCGGTGTTTGTGATCCTGGTGTGAAGAACAAACCTGGGTTTGCTGAAGAGGCCCCTTCCTTCCTCCTCTCCATTAACTGGACCCAAGCAGGCGGGCAGTAAAAGAAACATTTGTGACACTTCAAAAAGAAAAAGGGTGGAGAAAAACAAACCTTGGTCTTGGGGGCTTGGTGCAGGATTTGGTACCTCCTGCAAATGCAGGGCTGCCAGGGCCAGCATCTGGCCAAGCCAGTTGTCCTTCTGGTCCCACCAGCAGCCAGTTTTATTGTGGTTATTTATACATACATATGTGTATGTATATGTATATATGATTATCATACATGCATACACATCTGCAATACATCTAATCACATATATGTATTAATACATCTGTATTCCCATTAAGCTAAGGGTGAGGGAGCCTGTTGCTCTGCGGGGAGGCAGCCGTCCGCCCCAGCCTGCGCTCGGCATCGCCCTCACGCCGATCCAAGAAGCGGCCGCTAAACGGAGAGGAGCCGCTGGGAGCCGCCCCGGGCGGGATGGGGATGGGGATGGATCCCGCGGGGCCAGCGGCGCCGCCGGGAGGGCCCTGCCAGGTCCTCGGCTCTCATCTCCGCGTGCGGCGACGGCCCCGGCTTCCTCCGCAGCCGGATGCGGGAGGAGGCTCCTTCCCCTGCAGCCCCACGGGCCTGGGAGGGCAGTTCCGGCCCTGGCTGGGAATGCAGCTGCTCCGGGAAGACACCGGATCCCGGTCCTGGCTGCACCAGCCCTGCTGCTCCAGGGGACGGTGCTGCCGCCGGTGACGGCGCTCGGGGAGCTCTCCCTTCCTCAGCGGCACCGCTGCCGGGGTCGGTCATTCACACGGCTCCTCCCGACTATCCAATCCCTACCCAATTCCCTGTTTATTGGAACTGGGAGTTTGCCGTCCGTAAAATTGAACCGTCCTTTGGTTTCCGCCAGGGAAGTTCCCCAGCGCTCAAGTGCAGAGCCCCGAGGTTTATTACAGGCTGTAGGAAACGCTTTGCTGCACCCACAGTGCCCGTTTGCTGGCCCGAGCCCCCTGGAAAACTCGTGTCAAATAAAGATGAAGCGTCATGAGGCACCCAAGTTGGTTGGGGAAGGCAGGAATGTTCCACGGGGATGAAGCTGGTTTGTGCCCCCAGACCCTGCTGCTCTCCCGCCCTGGCCCCGGCTGCACCGAGCGGAGATGGTGACGCGTTGGAGGGTGTTTCATGGTGGAGAGGGAGCTATGAGGGCTCCCTCCCGCGAGGGCTTGTGCGGCTGCTCCTTGGGAGCAGCGATAAAACGTGGGCAGCAGCTGGAGGCACCTCCCCGTGCTCAGAGCATCCCTCTTCCTGGCGCTGGAACCACCAAACTTGGTGATTGAGCAAATGTGCTTGGGGAGGAGGCTGTGCACGAGCAGAGCCCCTCGTGCCCGCGGTGCCGGTCTGTACCGAGGACGACGCGTGAGGAGGGCGCTGCCGAGCCCGCTCCCTGTGCAGCCCCAACACGAGTGCGCGCGGGTGTCAGCCCCTGGGAACGGCCCCTCGCTGCCGCTGCGAGCCCGGCGTTTCTGTGTTGCCGCTTGCCCTTTGCCAACAGCCCTCAGGTGATCCCACCTAAACCAAGTCTTGGCGAGGGCCACGACGCAGCCACCCAGCCCCAAGCTCTGGGGAGGCTCCAGGCAGCAGCTGGGGGGTCCCGGGTGGGTGCAGCAGCCCCGGGGCAGGTCCAAGCGCCAGGCAAAAGCGCCCGCGGAGCTGGGCTGCCCGCGGCTGCCGGCTGCTCTCGCGCCCCTTCTCCCAGCTGCTCAGTTGAAGCCTAAAGTTACTGACGCTGCTGCTGGTTCCATCGCGCACCTTGCAAAGAGCAGCTGGCAAACACGTCCTGCTCGGAAAAGAGATACGGAGCCGGGGACGCAAGGGCTCACCCCAGGCATGAACGAGCCGGTCTAGCCCTGTCCTTGAGCTGGGGCCTCATCCAACCATTCGGCAACGCAGCCCAGGGGTCCCGGCTGCTGCTCCAGCACCTTCCTGCTCTGGGAGGGTTGGGTAGAGAGGGAGGGAAAAGGCAGACCCCTTCCCTCCTCGGAGCGGGACAGGAGACCCTGCAGGATTTAACTGATAAACTGCCCGTCAGCGCTCTAAGGGGCACCCACAGGCGGCTGAGGGGCTTCGGCCCAGCTACCTCCAGGGAGAACTTCCCTCCTGGACGTCCATGAAGGACGGACTCTTCCCTGAGGCACTGGGTGTTCCTCCTGGAAGAGCCCCCTCTCTGCTGCCAACGCGCGATGCAGGAGAAGGGGCTTTTTAGGGACTATTTAACACTTCCCTCCTACAAGGAAGGATGTGAGGACCACAATTCCTGAAGCCTCCTCCTTGAAAGGAGGATTATTTCACACCCCTATTACCTTTTGCCCCCCGGGGCAGGATGAATCCTCGGCTCCCAGCTCCACAGTTGCAGAGACGACAGTTATTAAATTAGTATCAACTGCTCAAACCAGCAACCCCACTGCTCCTGCCTTACCCAAACGGGCTGCGCGTCAGCGACCGCCGGCACAGCACAAAAACCCACTTCCAGCCGCCACCGTTTCCATTGGTTTCATCCCAGTTTAATTAGATGATTTATCAAATTTGTGCAAGACAGTGACATACAACACCAGTGGCGGCGGGCGAGGGAATCACAGCAACATATACACACAAAATAAGATACACAAAATAGAACTAAATATATATATATATAGGTTATTAGCAGCTATAGTCTTGACTTCATATAGTAAATGGCTTTACTTACTACAGTGTCAGGCACAGTGAGGGCTTTGCTACTGGGAGGGCAGCAGGGAAATCCTCACGGCGGCTCCTCCTGCAGGAAGGGATTTATCCCGGGAAGCCCAAGCGCTCCCTTCCCGCCCAGGGAGGAGGCCGATCCGGCTCGCTCGGCACCTCGCACCTCCGCACTGCAGCCGTGGAGCATCCAGAGGGATGTGTTTGAGAGGGGGCTGTGCCACAAGTGCTTGGCCAGTGCTCACATTTTTAATCACGGGAGGAACACGAGCCCTTTCCTGCGAATAACACCCAGAACCGAGGCAGGTGCCGCAACAACGCAGTTAAAAACATAAGCAGCAAGCAGATAGTTTAAAAAAAAAAAAACACGGAATACTTCAACGTTTGAGGCGGGCTGACAATTCCGTGGATTCTCCTCCACAACAGCGTCACCGGGAAGCGCAGCCCGGCCCACATGGGCTGTTATCGCCGCTGCGGCAAGGCCAAGGGCAGGCTGGTTTCTGCCCGGGCGCTCCCCACCGCTTTTCCAGCACTTTTAGTACCCAGGGAGCAAGGGAAGGACACGGGAAGGGGGTTGCTGGAGGCCTTGGAAGGTGCAGGAACAAGTGAGGGTTTTTTTTTTCCCTTTAGCAAGAGGTTTGAGTGCTCTCCAGCATGCAGGGGCAAGGGGGATTTAGAGACGGGTGAGTTTGGCATTTTGTCTTTAAAATGGCTATTTGTGAGGTGCGAGGGTGAAGGGTAAGAGAGTTTTCTTTGGGAAGAACAGCTTTGCCATATCAAAAAAAAAAATCATACCAACCAACCAACATGTAAATACTTTGGGGGAGAAAGGAGACTGTCTTTAAGAGCACATGTACTGACAAAGGCAAAGTGTGCCAACCTGCACCACGCGGGAGCTATTTGCTCTGTAACTCCTCTTAGCCCCAGAGGATTTTGGCCAATTCTGTCTGTACTGGCAGGGCAGAATCGAATAAAGTTGTCTATACAACAGGGCTGCAGCGGCTGCCAGGCTACCGGGAGGACCGCGAGACAGTTGTTAGAAATAGCAGAACTCAGCGCTCCGCTCAGGGGAGCACGGCCCTTCCTTGAGGAGTCTCTTCCTGCAAGCCCTGGGGTGAAAGGCAAAGCTTTTGACACGCGTTTCTCACATTTGGTACCAGAGTTGCACTTGTTCCTACGGCTTCTCCGCTCGCAGCGTCGTGGCCGGCGTGGAGCAGTGGCGGCTCCGGATTGTCGGAGAAGGTCAGAGAGAAGCTGCCTCCGTGGAGGCTTCAGTGAAGTCACGGAGCAAGGAAAGGGGAGCTCCCAGCACAGCCAGGGAAGAGGAGCCGGATAACAGAGACAGGACAAACGGTCACAGAGGTTGGTCACACTGGGCAAAGCCTCCAGTCTTGACGCATCTCGAGCTGCCACGAACAGACACCCACGCGGGTGCCGGACAGACGAGCTCTCGTTTTTGGCTTGAGAAGTGGAGCGAAAGGAAGATTCTCCCTCCGATCTGCTATGTACAACAATACTGCACTGTACCCTGCAGGGACAGGGTGCCCTCTGCTATCGTCCAGCCTTGCTTAAATAAAGTTCTTCACAGTCCCGAGGAGCGACAAGCGAGCGCGGCGGCGGGAGGAGGGCTGGGACCCACCACGCGCCCGGCCCACGCGCAGGCTTGGCTGTGGGTTCAGCACTAGCTGTCAGGACACGGTGTCCAACACCTCCCCAGCTGCCCGAAGCAGAGGACTGCCCCTTCCTCCAGTCCCTTCACTCCCAATCCTGGTGGGATTGGGCTAGCACAATCCCAGCTACGACCTGCCCCCCGCTGCTGCAGGATTCCCGCGGGGATTACGCCGTCTCCTTGAGCAGTCCCAGCTTGCGGAGCGCCTCCCTTCTGGCCTCCTCCGTGGAGCCCCGTCCGGAAAACCTCACCGTGACGCCCTGGGGCCGGAACCCCGAGGGCCGAGGCAGCGAGCCCGACCTCCTCCGCATATCCAGGGCTAGAGCAGGCTGTTTATGATCACTAAAATCCTTGGCCGTGTTTGGCTGAGCGACCTTGTTTGCGGCGAGAGACACCTCTGGTTGGATTGCTACAGTTTTGCCCAGAGGAAGGAAAGGGCTGGGCTCGTTCCTTAGAATCTCATGGATGTTCTGGTATCCGTTGGGAAGAGCGTCTGCCTGCTTGGCTTGCACGTCACCCGGCTGCCGAGGTCCCGGCGCGCGCTCCGCGTGGCCCTGAGCCGGCCTCCCCTTCACGAGGCCGAGCTTGGCCAGGGCCTCGTATCGCGTCTGCTCCGAGGAGAGGTCCCTCAGCGAAGAGCTCCTGTTGCGCCCCAGCACGTCGTTCCTGTGCAGCTTCTCCTCCAGCTCGGCCGCCAGGAGGGCTCCCCCGTTGATGTTGGCCAGCACCTGGGCCCGGCGCTCCTGCACGTTCACCGCCGCCTTGGAGATGGTCTCGCTGAACTCCCTGCCGCCCACGTTGGTGATGTTGATGTTGCTGGGGAAGCGGGGCAGTCTGGCTGCTGCTGCAGGGGCCTGTCTGGATGCAGGCGCCGGGCAATCCCTGTTGGGTACCGGGGTTTTCTTCCGTTCGGGATTCCCTTCCTTGGGGGCGCCGGGGAGGCGCGCCCTGCTCTCCCCCTGCTGCTGCTCGGACATCTGCTGGGCCACGACGAGCGGCGTGGGGACGGAGCGGAGCAGCTTGGGGTGCTGCACGGCGGGCAGAGGAGGAGGAGGAGGCAGCATCTCACGTGTCACTGGTGCTGGTGGCGGTGCAGACGGGAGCTCGGCAGGCACCGCTGCTTTAGGGCCATCGGATCTCCAGGCAGAATCCAACACTTAAAAACACAACAGCAATAATCTCATTAAGTCCTCACACAGGAGGGAATACAAAGCTTTCTTTCACTAGGATTAGCAGCCACCTATACTCTCCTCCCCGAAACTTGCTGCTCAAAAATTGCCCACAATGCCAGGAAAACATATCTCAGAGGAGAGGCTACAGTTCAGATTACCCAAGTTTGCAAGGTACTTGCTGGAAGTCTTCCTCTTTTTGCCATTAATCCACACAGTGTGTATTGGCATCTCTGTGTTTCAATGCCTTCACTACCTATGGCGTTTTTTGCATTCTTGTGGTGTTTACAGCAGCCAGGAGGTGCTGCATCACCCAACAGAGTGTGCACTAACTCAAATGAACCCTCAGAAGTGGAGACACGCTACCCACGGTGAGGAGAAAAACACCCCGGGTGCCCCTTGTCACACTTTTTTTTTTTGGATAGGACCACATGCCTTAAGCCCAAAACGTATCACTACAAACGATCCACTATCTTAAAGGCACTGGAGATTTCCTAAGGGGTCTTTAAGGAAAAAACAGAGTGTGAACATGTAGATAAAAACTAGCCTGCCTTGCTGTGATGACTCTGTGTAATACTCAGTTTTGTTGCAACTTAGTCACTGAGTAGAGATGGAGGTGGCAGCCCAGCAATTTAACCATGTGCACGAAGGACTGTGCCGTACAGAGGAGCAGGAAGCAATCAAGCAACCCCTCAAAGCCAGTGCTAGGTTAATCACACTCCTTAGGGCTCCTGCTATGAGGCAGAGTCATAGCAGCAAGGCAGGAAAGGAGCCACGGAATTTCCTTAGCTGGTTCTGATGAGAACTTGGAGGTGCCAGGGCTAAATCACAGGGAAAGCTACACTTCCAAGGGGTGCCCCTACCTGGCTCTGCATCTCTGGTAGGAGGTTCTTCGTGGTCGCTGCTGTCAGGCGTGGACTGCACCAAGTCAATGATATCCTCGGTCTCGGAATGGCTGGAGACGTTTTCCTCTGTTGACCTTGGAGACTGGGAGTGGAGGCCGCTGTCAGGCAGGGCTGGTTCCTCCAAGGCATCATCTAAGGCCTCGATGGTTTCTTCGAAGAACATGAGAACATCCTTCTCTTCGTGAGTTAAGTACTTGAGCCCCTCATCGTCCTGGTGGGAAAGGGGAAGGAGAGAGCAGGAAGGAAGAAAAGGAAGGAATACCCATATAAATTACAATATTAAGGACAATAATGGGTAGTACAGCTATAAAAACACAGCCTCCTCTTTACAAAAAGAGGAAGGATGCAACAAGCACCAGTGGCATCAGAAGCACCTCGTGCTTCCTGTTTCTTTCCCACACGGACGGCCAACGCAGGTCAGCAGAAGTCAAATCACAGCGTGTTACTTTTGGCTGAAGAACAGTGATAGATATTTTATTCTTTAAAGAATTTATTCTTTTTAGTTCACCAGACAAGCATCCATTTGTATATTTTTCTTATAGAAAGATGTATAGACAATAAATACAGAGGTGTATTTCCTAGTAGTAGAGTACCTTGGGCTATTTTCTCCAGCAGGAAACCATTCCATATAGTGCAGAAATGACAAATAACTACTCAGATCATCCAGTCTTCATGTTCTACGAGTCACTGCTCTCAATTAGCTTGATTAACCTAACATTGGTATGGGAGACTAAGCAGCAGTGAGCAAACTGCCCCACCACCTACACCCTCGGAAACACTTTTCCAGAAGTTCGGAGATGACAAAGAATGATTAGGAAAGGCCCTGCAGTAAGACAATGGATACAGGAAAGACTTTTTCCCAGGAAAGCTATGTAAGCTCCGGAGCTCAAGTACTGTTGAAAAGCAAGTGAGTCTTTCCCTTTTCTGCA
>JAWLRI010000001.1:1088224-1104469 GCA_034781795.1 Crypturellus tataupa | reverse complement strand
TCTGGGCAGCCTGTGCCAGGGCTCAGGCACCCTCACAGCAAAGAAGTTCTTCCTCACATGGAGGTGGAACTGCCTGTGGTTCAGCTTGTACCCATTACCCCTTGTCCTGTCACTGGCCACCATCGAGAAGAGTTTGGCCCCATATTCTTTACATTCTCCTCTCAGGTATTTATACACACTGATCAGATCCCTTCTCCGTCTTCTCTTCTCCAGGCTAAACAGGCCCAGTTCGCTTAGTCTTTCCTCATACAATAGATGCTCCAGTCCCTTAATCATCTTTGTCGCTCTCCGCTGGACCCTCTCTAGAAGCTCCATG
Source organism: Crypturellus tataupa (assembly GCA_034781795.1). NCBI lineage: Eukaryota > Metazoa > Chordata > Aves > Tinamiformes > Tinamidae > Crypturellus > Crypturellus tataupa. The sequence goes on along the minus strand of JAWLRI010000001.1, from coordinate 1,104,153 downwards.
TCCCTCTTGTCCTGGGGAAGCCCAGAACTACCCCCAATACCCCAGGCAGGGCCTCATCAGAGCTGAGCAGAGGGGCAGGATCCCCTGCCCATGCAGCGGGCACAGCGATTTTTGTTTAAAAAGGTGCTGCAGGGAAATACAAACCCAACTTCAGGAAGAGTTTCACACCGCAGCTCTCTTTCTAGGGACTCAAATTTATTGTCATCAGGGTGAGCATGGTTCAATGGCAGGGAAATACATGTAGCTGTGAGTGCCCATAACTGAATTTTACCATCCAAAGGGCACTGTCAGAACTTACTGCAACTTACTCCAGCTTCAGGGAAACCGCTGCAAAACCTTTCAGCTGGATGTCATGAGAAATTGGTTATTTAAAGCACTCACTTCAAAGGCTGACGTATTCCACTGCTCGCACCCACCACATGGCAGAGTTCAGTTTTCAAAGTCCAAGGAAAGTTTTACAGCTGCCCTTGAAAAAGCAGAGAGACAGACAAGCCTTCTTTTCTTTCCCTGATGGATGTTGCAATCTCCTTCCTTCTCCACCCAAATACTCATAGGGCTGCTATGCCTCACCAGAGAGAATGGCAGGAAAAGAGTCTTTGTTGGGTAGGTCTGAACTTGAGGCCAACAGGGTGCAAAGAGGCTTTGGCTGCGGCTGAGCTCATTTCGACAGCCAGATTTCAGGCAAAAAAGACAAAGAAGGGAGTAAGAGGTCTGTGGCTGCAGCATTTCTGAGCATGGTGCAGTTATTTGGTGGCTCCCACACTGGCTCTTGTCCTTTGGGCAAGAGCTGGGCAAAGGCAGCACACGGACTGCAGCCTTTGGAAGCCCTTCGCTCCGTTCACGTCGCTCCCCGGCCAGGCCGGACTCACAGGGCTCCGTTACCCTCCCTGAGCCTGCAAAGGGGGCAGCTTCCCTCTCCATGAAGGACCTGGAAGGAATTCCCAGCCCTTTACCCTTGGATCCGTGGGAAGTGGCTTTCCTAGGTTGGAAAGGCCAACCTCGTGTCAGACCAAGACCAAGGAGCCCACCTTTCCTCAGAAACCAAAGCGAGTGGCTCCCTAAAACGGGCAGATCCCCACACGCGACATCCCACCCAGCTAGAAACCATGTCATGAGAGGAGGTTTCGCTAACAGACAGGAAATAATTCCATTTTAGCCACCCTGAAGGTAAACCTGCCCGTATTCAAGTCTGCCAAACCTAGGGAGCACAGAGAAATAAAGCAAGCAGCGACAGGTATTCACACAAGGGCTGAGAACAGTGGGATATTATTAACAGCCCCCTCCTATAACTGAAATCATAGTAGAAGCCTTCGGAAAGATGGAATGAATTTTATTATGGTAAGTGGTGCCAGTTATAACAGAGGTTACCAAGCCCTTGCCTCCCATCCACCACATCACACACACGTAACACAACCCAATTTAAAAGCTACTGTCATCAGAGAGACAAAGTCTGGAACTTGAAAAGCGTCTTAGCTGAGGATTAAAAACACTGCTTGGACACCAGAAATTTGGGACACAAACAGCTGAAATAGCCGAGTGTGCTCAGCTGGTATTAATATTTTAGAGCTCTGCAGCCAAACATTTCCTGCCCTGGCCTAGCAGGAAAGAGTCTGCACCGTGATGGAGTTTGCTATGGAGAGAGCCCATTTCACAGAAAAGATCCCCTTTCTACCTGGCCTAGAGAAGCAGTGAGTACCCAATGGCCACAGAAAGCTGTGAAACATCAATTCTCACACTGGGGACATCACAAAACCTGCAATTTCTGCTGTGCTTCAGTTCCCATCCAGAGCTGCCTCCAGCGCCTCTCCAGGGGAAGGGAAGCCAGAAGCTCCTGGGGCTGCCTCATAGTCACAGTCAATTAATTTGAAGTTAGTTTATACCCAAATTGCTTTCTAATGAAGCTGGTTGCACCTACGAGCCGTTGAAGAGGAGGGATGGAGCAGAATGAGAGGTTGTGTACTAGAGTCTGGAAATCTCCATGCATATCCAGACCCAGAATCCCAAGGATTGGATGGAAAACAGAACAGTGGGAGAAACCCCAAGACATCTGAAGGGGTTAAAAAAAGCCTGAAAATTGCTAGGGAATCAACGATTACATTTAAATTAACAAAATACCCCCAGAACACTGGATTCAACTGATTCAATCATTTCAGAATGCCAAAGATTTCCTAGGCACCGTGCCATGGGTGAGCGAGGAATGACTGGAGGCTTTGTAGGAAATGTGAAGGGAGCAAACTGTTCCAGTAGGTAGGATGAGGCAGATATTAGCAGGCTGGAATCTAAGTGCTGCTTTAACATGGTAGAAAGTTCCACTTTGGGGAAAAAAATAGAGAACACAAAATCCTGCACGCAGGAACAGTATCAGAACAGGTACAAAAGCTTCAGAGCAAGGAGAAAGGAAAGTGTTTCTGTTGTATTTAGAGAAAAGGGAAGCAGAGTGGACTGTGCAGCTGCCTGGCTTCAGCTGGAAGCCAGTGAATGAGGGGTGAGGAGGAGGCTCACAGGATCACGCCAAGAGTCCATTTAACTCGTGGTTCTGCCGAGAGCCGGCAGTGACACATGCACAAGTGGATGTGGAAAGAGGTAGATGGACTCGTGTCCCGGCCCCCATCCTCCCCATTTCCAGCATCCCAGGGGTTAAGGACTGCCCAGTTGCATCCGCACCTGTGTGTTTAGCAGTCTGTAATGAGCTTCTCTAGCGTGACATCCTCTTGTTGTTCTGGCCCACTGAAGCGGCTCCTGCCTTTAATCGGGCACCGTGTCCAACATCACCTCCTCTGCAACCCTCTCTCCAGTGATTTTTGAGAATACCTTTTCATTTGGCACAGATGTCTGTAATACTGTGCACCGTTTTCCTTCAGTTTATGACCATAATTGTACCTGTGCGCTTCACAGTAGCTGGCAGTTATGACCTGTTTACTACATACTTTGCTGAAACAAAATTATCAAAAAATATTTCCAGACTAAGCTAGCTTTAAAGTCATAAAGGACTAATTAGGGACCAAGTTCTGCTTGGTTTCTCTGAAAAAATCTAAAGCAATATGTAAACTCTGAAGAGCTCTTTCTGGTTATCAAAAGGTCAAGTGATCAATTTCTGTTTTGAGAGAATACTCAGGAAAATTTGGAAAGGCTTCCAGACAAGAGCCTCTAACATCGTTTCTACAAAGCTAATTTCTCCCAAGATAATTACTGACTTGAGCGATAGGTATAAGCAGCAGCTGTGATATAGACCTTGGTTTAAACCTTTACAACACGATCCCAAACAATACACTCGCTGATAAAGAAACTAAGCTAGATTAAGTTATTAGAAAATGGTGGCATAAACTGGGGGAAGAAAAGGGGGAAGAAATCATAGTTTTTGAGAAACAGCACTATGTGTCCAAAATTGGATAATGAAACAAGAGCAGCCCTGAGCCCCACTCGGGCAGCACTTGATGTGTCACTAACAGAGGCTGGGAATTTACTTCATACTGCTGATGTCTTATGCTGCAAGAACTGGGTAGGACAGAATATTTTTTTTTTTCCTGAGCCACATCAATGTGCTGGTAGCCCCCAAGATGAAACTCAACTGAAAAGCTACAAGCATGAAAATGCAGAGTTGAGGGACAGTTACCCAAGCAGCAATATAAGGCACAGGATCTGCAGGTCAGTCTAAAATCTGCTCTGAAGAGGGGCAGGGAAATCAGTGCTGTTGAGCTTTGCAAATGTTGTTCTGGGATATATTAACTAGGTGATGAAACAGCATCACATCTTCATGTAGAGCAGAGTTCAGATGCAGTAGCTGAACTTGGAAAGGAGGCAGATGAGCTTTGCAGGAAGGTTAAAATGCAATATATTACATGGAAAAAAGCAGGGAAAAATGGATGGTAGGCAGACAGAGCCCTGTATGTATTTCAAGATGTGAAAAGCTGATCACTGGCTTCATTATAACAAGTCTTCTCCATGTCCATTGGAGGGGAAACAAGTAGAAGTCCCCCTTGGAGAAGTGCCAGAACACTGGGATGGCTGCTCTGGAAGTTCAGGAATGTTGACCAGGGATGGTTAACAACAGAGCTGCCTTCCTGCTAGAACCTGCTTTCAGCAAGAATGACGCCATTTATAGTTCCTAAAAGCAGTACAGACCCATGCAACACTTAAGAACATTTGCACCAGCCTGTTTTACAGGGAGGCATCGTTCCTTGCTAGGAGACAGGCTAAATCTCACCCCAGGTCTGCAGTCTGGGGTCACAGCAAGTGCTCCTCAAGCTCATCTCCTTCTCCACTTCTTGCCCTGCTGATAGGGAAAGTGACTCAGTTATAGTTCCAATGTCCACATCTTCAAAGTCATATTAGTATCAGTTTAAAGAGGATGCAGTGTCCATGCTCTCACCATCTGCTGTAAGGAATGTCTGCCCAAAGACAGTCAGAAAAATTCTTCTCATTTTTGTGCATCTTTATTTGGCAAAGTGTGTGGACATGATGAAAGAGGCTGCACTGAAGCAAAACCTGCAGAGTATCGGTAGCAAGGAGAAAAGAAAAAACAAAATCCCTTACAGAGGCCAGGACAAAGATATAGCAACAAAGTACACTTAAACCAAAGGAAATATATACATATATATATATATATATATATGCATATATATGTTGCATTTAAGTTATCTGTGAGCCTCCAAAAAGGATAGAGGCCATAGCAACTAATTTCTAGTTTTTAATGGGATACCAAGCCAGATGAAACCACTCAGACACCTTTCATATTTAACCAGTCTGTACTATAAAAGGTGGTGGAGAAAATCCCTTTCCAGTAACTGAGTATCATTCCTTGCTAGAGCTACAGACTACAAAGGCAGCTGGTTTGTAGACAGTTCGACAGTCAAACGCTTGATCACCCCCCAAAACACCCCCAAAGAGTGGTGACTAACAGTGACAGTAACTGAGCATCCATTTGAGCAAGAGGCAAAAAAGTACAGCACAGTTTGTTAGCAGTAATAAGGAGTTCACTAACACTCAGAAGACATGGCCACGTAGGTGAGGTAAGGACTGAAGTCTTATCAGCAGATATAACTCATGTAGCTGCTTATTAATGCAATCCTGAGCCAGCACAGCTCACTTGAGGTCCACCCAGCACTTTCTGGCATGACCTCAGCAGGTGACACTATTTTCTTAGTAACTTATTCACACCTAGAAACTGCAGCAGTTACTCCCTGCCCAGCAGAGATAGGCAGAGCAGTTACAGGAGGGAAGCACTGAAACCCAAGGCCTGGCTTTAAGAAGTGACCCTTGTGAGTACTGGGTCTGTGGAATGAGATAAATGGCTCCAAAAAAGCTAAGACCTGGTTTTATCTCCACATTTTGTGTCCTCACCTGTGTTCTGTTGGCAGAAGTCAGAATTCCCAAGCAGAGTGGAACAAGTTTGTTTACATTCCCACTCGGATAGTGCAACTCGGACAGATTCCACGTATGGAGAAAGCACATTTCCCTCACACCTTTGCCAAGAATATGTTTAGACACCAGCTCTATTAAAAAAAAAAAAGGCTAGTTGTCTGTGCAAATTTGTGTTCTCAAAGACCTTCTATGATCAGAAGTTACATATAAAAAAAAAGAAGGGGGAAGAAAACCTAAGTGATGGCAGGAGACAAGACCGTCAGTGAGAGCATCCTTCCCATCTCAATGTAGGATCTTATTTGCTCTCGTCTTCAGACGCTGTGATAAATTTAGCAGCATAAATGCAGACGTGAACATCTATCATTTATATGGAAAAAATTCTACTGCAAACAAGAAAGGACACTGCCACCTTGTTTGCGCTTCAAAAATAGTATTTTGCTTCAAGGACTGCAATTGTTCAAGGATTATCTCAAAGCACCATCATGTAGAAGATGGAGCTGAGAAATCTGGGAAAACAAAACCAAATTGACAACAACCAATTAGTCAAAAGCCAGGTGGATTTAATTCTGTTCTTTTAAGCCCATTTTGGCACATGGGAATTCACGCCTGTCTCCTGATCATTCCTGACCTGATAACCAGTCCCACAGCACGCAATGCCAGTGCAGACTTGCAGCAGGCAAGAAACAGCCAAAGCAGCTCTAAGTCACTGGCGTGGGCTAGAGCCAGGCCAATTATTTGTCTCCGCTATCACTTCCCCAGGTTTGAATTCCACAGAGATAACACGTATGTTTTATTTGGTGACTAACGCAGGTTGACACTCCGAGAAGCCCAAGAGCTCCCCTTTTTTTTGTAATCAAATAAAAAGGGACCTGCAGCAAACCATAAAAGCCACTGCTGCACTTTTCCCCTTTGCAAGGCCATAACCAGAACTCAAAATAAACCCTGAATTTCCTTGTTGTGTCTCTAGATGAGCAGATCCATAAAAGCAATAAATGAAAAGACAGATAAATCTGCAGCTGTTTCTGTTTCAAACCTAGAAAAAATCTGGCTTGCCTGAAGAAAAAACAAAACAAAACGGTTTACCTCCTTTCTTACAGTTGCTCTAACAAGAAATTATTTTTCCATGCAAACTTACCTTCTTATATCAGAATTTGTGCACGTTTTGGACCTTTTTTAATAGAACTACTGAAGCAAGAGGTTAGTATCTCCTAGAACATGTTCTAGCAATCAGGGTTTTTTTCTTCTCCCTTTTACCAGTTCCCTGATCTGCTCAGTAGAATGCAAAAAAATCCTGCTTTTAATACACAGTTACACAAGGATATTTATATATGCATAAGGATATTTATGCATTTTGTGTCTTTATTTATATATATAAAGAATACAACTCTATCTTGTGGATTTCTAAAGCCTGTTTCAGTGCTGAACAGACACAAGGTATCAGCCAACAGAACAAAACAGTTTTCTGAAGACTCAAGTCTTGACCACCTCTCACTTTACCTTTTTGTGATCCATTTATTCAACCACAACTGGCAGAACTTCTTTTGCATCACGTTCATAGCTCAAAGCTGCAATTACAGCTTTATTGAGTAAAGAATGTCAGGAGTGGCGTTTCTTTGTTGAAAACACAGAGAAAATAGGTTGAAATACACACTATGGATTCCCTTTCTGAACCCACTGAAACCTAGGAGAGCAAGGCACTCTCTCCCCTTGTCAACAAGTGGAAAGGAGCTCCCACTGCCCAATCTGTTACTCCACACTTGCTAGTCTTGTGCTTTATCAGCCCTGCCACCCGCTACGCTGCTCAAAGAGCCTCTGCTGATCTCATGGAAAGGGATCTGTGGCACCAGAATTCATCTTTTCAGCCCGTGCTTCCCTCTCTGCATGCACAAACACACGCAAGACACTGCAGGACTACAGACTTTGGGACCTGCGCACAAGCCTCAAGGGAACGGCCTGAGCCCGCAGCCAACTTTTACTCCATCTATAAATTACTCCATTGCAGATTAGGAGATGTTTCTAATTCAAGCTGATGCATCATCACACGCATACCCACAAGGTGAGACCCAGTTAGCTTAAGGTAACTGGTGTCACATCCTAACACGCTGATTTATACAATGCCTAGTCTTTGAATGGCCAGTCCAACACCTGCTACCACTACTAATAAAACCCTCTGGAAACACGATTGGCTCCTAGCTCGAGACACTAGAAGATTAAAATCAATACACCGCACAAAAATAACTTGTAATGCTTTAATAAAGAAGTGCAGCTCCCACTGCAATCCTAAAATTCAGTTTCCTTACAATAAATAACATACTGTGACTATCCAAGACAAAAATGACATAACTAGCTTTGTCCCCCACCCCCAACCCTTCCCAGCTTGTTTCTAGGGCAGATCAGAAACAGATAAGGAGCTCAATCTTGTAATATTTTTGTGTTTTAAGCAGCAATACAAACAGAAGGATACAGCAAAATATTAATAAAAATATTACGACTTAGAAAGAACCAAGAATTACCTCCAGTTCCCAAGGAGTTTAAGAAACATGAAACTCTAAACACTTCTGAGGTAGACAAATAAACACATGTATTAACCTGTACACTTATTTTCAGCACTTATGCTTTTGTAGCAACAAACTACTTGACTACAAGAAACATAGGAAGGACAATAGAAGGGAAAAAATATGAAAACAATATAATTCAGTGCTTTATGCAAGACAGATTCACGTTCCCACTTGGGATAAGCATGTTGACTGCAGTGCCATTTCCTCAGTTACAAGCAGATGCTTTCCAAACAGCTGTGATAATCAAAAAACACACAAGCAGCCATTCCTGCTTTCTAGGCTTGGTCTGTCACAGAGCAAAACACGAATTCATCGTGTGAATCATCCTGCTAATCGGAAAAATGCAGAAGTGCATCCTACTCCCTCAATTACTCACATGCTATTTAAGCGGCCACACACTCATATTCACTAACGTGAAGACAACTTTGTTTATGGTGATATACTTGTTACTCACCTAATTATATGAAGGTGGAATAAGCTGAGACCTTTGTTCACAAATGTCAACAAAAAGCTTAAGCAAGACACAGCACAAAGAACCAAACACTATGCTCAGATCATTTTACAAGCAGAGATGCTCACTGAGCTCTACGGCACGTACTGGCAGTGGTGTTGGGCTGCCTGGTGCAACATGTGCTCCTGAATGCCATGGAAAAGCAATATCTGGATAGAAACACTCCTCAGGCTACAGTCAGACCAGACTAACAAGACTTTGCACCGGATCCCACCAGTTATTTCTGGCCTTCCAGTGAATTAACAACCAACATGTCAACCATTCATGACTAGAATTGTGAAAGATCAACACTTAAAAATTACAAATACAGTGGTACAAATCAGGCTACTGAGGTAACTTGTTTCATTAAGCATAAGGCTCATTAAACACCTACCGGGGCAGCATTTCTGCACCTGGCTTGGGTGCTGTGATTCTCTGCAGTGTCACCCATCTCCACGTGATTGGGGGATACTTCAGATGCCATTTCGGAAAGATCCCACAGGAGATTCCTGGGCATCACAACCTCCTGACTGACTGATCCCGCGGCAGCACAGAACGTCCTCGGCGAGTCACGTAGGGCTGGACACTGTACTCATTTCTGAAAGCAGAAAACAGTGTGTTACGTTTATATTCATTTTCTAAAATACTTTAAAGGGAAAGGGGAATAAGTAGTAAAAGAAGAGATTCTAAACAAGGTAATAAAAAGCACATGTTCGGTGATCCAAAACACACACCCACCAGCTATGCACATCTTAAATCTTATTCTAAAAGGTGACTTAATAAGAATCTGATATAAAAGGGTTTTGTATCCCACTTCATATCCCTCCAAACCAGACATCTCCATTTACAACCATGGACCCTACACACACCCTGCCCTACAGGTTCTGTTTGGGTTTTCCATCATTAACAGAAATAGGATCCAACAAGTTGAAAAACCAACTACTTAACAGCTTCATCTTCTATGAGCTATTAGGCAAGAATTCTGTTTATCAGATCACTTAAGGGAAACCATCCAACTCATTTCCCAGCACGGTAGCAGTTCATTCATTTGTTGGTCAAGTGGTTTTATGCTGACTACTCCTGGTGAACGGATCCATGAACTGAAGGGAGAGCCATTTTTATGCCATCACATTACACAGCAAAATTGCATTTTAAAAGTTTATAGAGCTTTTATTTCACTCAGCCATGAAGAAACAGCACTTGCACATTTGGAAGAGGCTTAGGGGGAAAAGACATATGCACTAGCATTTACTGGAGGCAAAAGCCCCCAGTTTGAAACCATTCTAATGTTCAGTTTTGTAATACTTCTCTGGTAAGTTACAATCTCCAAGACAGAGGTTTTTCCTTTATTCTCAAGTTACTTACAAAGTAACTTGATTTGCAAAAAAAAAAAAAAAAAAAAAATCACCCTTCAGGAACAGTGCAAGCTGGGGAGGGAAGGGGAAGAGGGGAACCTCACCTCGCTCCAGCACATCCAGACATCCTTTGCAACACGACCTTGCATTATACCACAGAACGAAACACCTTGCTCCTTAACAGCCCTTCTTTCCACCCACCTGCCTAAGAAAAAGCAGACACGTTCCTCAAAGCGGTCAACTCAGGTACCACACATTACAGACAACAAGCCAGCGAGTGGATCCCATTACCCTGACCTGCACAGATGGTCCTGCTTCCTGAGAGTTTCTCCTTTTATTATGGTTGGAGAGGTGATGCGAGAAGCAAAGTCACGTCCGCATTTCCAATTTAACTGGGTGATTTTTCCTTCCTCCCTTGCCCCGCGAGCTGGAAACCGGAGCCTCCTGGTAAGCCGATCATTGCGGAGCAGGGCGATAGCATCGGGCAACACGGAGCAGCTGCTCCAGCCTGGGGTGGCCTCCTCCCCAGGAACACGGGCCGTGACATTATGAGAAGCACCTACGAGTCCCCCCTCATGCAGCCAACGTGGGTCTTGCAGGAAGACCCCACGCAGGGTAGCGAGGCAGGAGTCCCACAGGCTTCTGAGCACAACTCACGCAAGCAGAGCGGTAGATTTCCACAACAAAAGCATCCATATGAACATTTGTATGAACACTGAGTCTAACGATTAAGATTTCGTGTTGCTTTTGCAAGGGAAAGAACATCCTTCCTTTCTCCTATTAATAACGTTAGCTATAAATAATTACAAAGCATCCTGGGGATAATGGACTTGCTGTGATGCCGCAGGGCTGAAACATGTTCTCAGTTGGGGCGTTCACAAACACACGAGAGACACCCGCTGCTGAAACTGCTGTAGCCCTTGCCTGATCTCAAACCAAAAAGGCTACACTATGGAAGGTTAATCTAGAGAAAAAGCCATCCGAGCCTAAAACTGCAGCAGTGGCTCCATCTCCAGGACTAGGAGCCCTAGAGCAGCGACACACGGTGCTACCATTTTAGAAGACAACGCGTATCAGCAAAAAATGTGGCCCCTTTGACATTCACAGAAGAGACATCCACTGACTTTGCATTTCTTCCCATGTCCTTACAAATGAGGTACAGATGGAGAAGATTCCTGTCCAAGGAGAATCCATCCTAGCAAATCATTCCCACAACCGTTGGCATGAGACAGGTATTATTTCTCACTGGCACTTTTAAGCTGCTACCTCAGTTTTCTTCCAGGAGACCCAGTACAAGTTCAACAGGCCAAGGTTGTTCTGCTCCTCAGTGAGAGGCAACAACCAGATTTCTGAACAGCTGCCTCACGAGCATTTTATGCTCCACCACAAACCTTTCCTGACAAGAGATCATAACTCACTGCAACGAGACTGCTGCAGATATCAGGACCAGAAGCTCCAAATAATGATGAGTTTCTTGGCTTCCAGCAAGTTCCTGTCATTCCTCCCAAAGTTCAAGCTCAGGTATTTTACAAAGCTCCTGAACAAGGAATAAACCCAGGGATTGCAGCTGGGTAGGAGTCTCTACCTCAAGGGAAAGCAGCAGACGCTACAATCATGGTCCTGCCTTGATGCTGGAGTTTTCGCTTCTTTAGAGGCTCTACTCATTGCAGGAAAACCTCAAGAGCAGTGTGACAGACTGAGCTGCAAATAGGGAAAACCATCTTCCTCCCTGTTTTCATCGCTTTAAGAACATGCATCAACAAGACTCTATCCCACTCCCTTAATATCTTATTTCTTGTCCCTCTTGCTATAGTCTTACGCTTTAAGGAAGAAGCTATTCCTACATATCCATACAGCAACTCGCACCAGTTGTTTGGACACTGCCCAGCACTGCTGCAAATCATAAAACACACAAATTCCCTTCCTAACCATGGACTGTACAGAAGTCCCCTCAAGTTTAGGCAAGGGAAATTTAAGCAAGTGAAATGCTGCTGTTTTATGGTAGAAGTAGCCAAGAAGGTAACCAGCTTCAGAGAGACCCTCCAGTAGGTTTCTGTGGGATGGGAAACCAGCAAGGGTTCAGAAAGAGGCAGCCATCCTCAGCGAGGGGGAATAGTGGGACAACAGGCAGCTGCTCCGCCTGACCCTCAGAGAGGCATTAAAATAGAAGCTGTTCACCACAGGACCCGTTTCTTGGCCTATCCAACACATAAGAGCAGTAATATTTCCATGGTGCTGCCTGTACACCATGATACAAGAGTGTGGGAGCTTTACAGGAATGCAATATTTGGCAAGAATACCCCAAATCCCAGCTTAAAAGCCACCCGAGCGCGGTTCTCGCGGCACACGTGGCCGCTCCCCGTCACAGGAGATTTCAGCCAGCGTCATTCACAACGCACCAACATTAGTCACGGCCTGGGCGGAGGGAACCGAAACGCTCCGAAGCCGAGTTTGCCCTCGGAGGAATGCGCACCACGTTAGTGCACACGCGAAACCCCTGCTGCCCGAACGCAGCGGCGGCTGCTCAGCATCAGGAAGCAGGAAAAGCTCCTGCTCTTGTCCACGTTGCTGCTGTCACCACAAAACATGAACCTGAGCAGAAAGGGTCCTCAGGGCCGGGCACGCAGCCTCCTCTACACCTGTAGATAGCAACCCCAGCCGAGATTTCCAGAGCGGAGGCTGAGTTTATTTGAACAATCTTAGCCAAGGAGAAACTCTGGGCACTCCCAAGGCAACGAGGGACGTGCAAACTACAACTTAAGTAACAAGAATGTTAACAAACACAGGCTCCCCAATGCCAGGGACGTTAGGGCAAGCATCCCCAGTATTTGCTTTTAAACGTTCTGGTTTCTGGGACTTTAGAGTGCATTTGGGACAATTTTTCCAGGTTTTAAAACCAAAATTTTGCAGCTCTCAAGTCTGCGGAGGAAAAAATAAAAACAAAGATTCCCTCAGTCTTAAGGAACACACTGAATGTCATTCATGCAGCTAGAATGTGCAAAAGCTGCCAACAGTAAAATAATTAATCCTTCATACACAAGCTTTTAAAGAACTAGATGGGTAAGGCACCAATCGAGCCAACCTTAAATCCATCTGACTTTACTAGGATATTTCAACACATGCTTAAATGGTTGGCCAAACTGAATCTTAATTTGCCAAATTGAATCTTAAATTGAAAGCAGCAAACCACTTAGGAAACAATCACAAACCAGCACTTTCACTGCCTCCTTCAAATAATAACTCAATTACTATACTGACTATCCCAAATCATGCGTTGCTTCAAACCAGTGCTGAAGGTCTCATCTATGATCAAACTAATATAAGCCTCAAGACAGCAAAAAGAGGGCTCAATATCAGGCTTTATTCTTAACTGGTCTGTCTGGATTTTCAAGAACAACCTTTCCAGTTTTTGAGACACTTATAGTGTTGACATTTTGTTAGTTTGCCTACCAAAGGTGACTGCAGCAAGGCAAGAGAAAAGGTGACTTTTGCAGCAAAAGCCAGTATCTCCTCCTGCTCCTTCTGGTGCTTGGGAGATGCTGCTGCTTTTAAAAGGGACACTGAAAACTCCCATACAGATTTCTGTCCTAACCTTACAGAACTTGAAGACATTCTGCATGTTGGTCCAGCCCCAAGAAAGGATTTATCTGGGGGCTTGAAGAAAGAAAACAAAACCCCTGTGTCCTGAACTCACTGCATCAGCTTCAGCTAATTCCTGCTGCATAAAGCCAAGAAAGCCACTGGCAAGGGCTCACACATAAAACAGTGGGTTGAACCACCTAGGAAGGTTCCCAAAGTGCTCTCATTTCCCATGGATTTACAGTAACAGAGCCCCTCCCTGCTCCAACTAAAAATAAAACTATCTCCAGTGACAAGTAATTACTTTTCTTTAGATTAGTGTCTTACACAAGGATAATAAGGCTCTCACTCAGAGTACATTTGAGATTTGACAACTGGTATCTGCTTAAAAGGAGAACTATATAAAATACTGTCTGGTCCAACATTATATGGGACTTTTAACACATCCAGGAGATGGCCGAGGTCTCCTTTGACTTCAGACACACTTATGCAAACCTCAAGGAGGAAAGTGTCCAAATCTTTTAAAGTTCCTTCTTTTAACATCACCCTGATGCTAAGCAGGGGAGACTGCTCTCTGACAACCATCACTTCGGAAACATGAAGGGCACATCAGTGATTTCAAGCCTGGACTTCTCTGTAATTAGCCAACTTCTGTCTCGTTCCAGTAGCATCACTGGGGTTTAGGGTTTCATTATGCAACGCTAAGTCACCGCAAAGGTGAGGCAAATCCTGTTTTACAAAGTATTTAGGAAAGCGAGATAATTTTTAGTCCCAGTGCCTCTGTGTCACTCACAGCTGGATTTAGGTCATTTCCCTGTATTTCAGTTGTTAAGTGCTGTGATAGAATAGGGAGAGGGGCAGAAGCACAAAACCGAGGGGTTTGCCTCAAAAAGGACCTACTTCAAAGCTCATTTCCTTCCTACAGCACAATATGGAGTTCTGCCCACCCGGCAGAGCTGAAAAGGGCACTGGCAAAAAAAAGCAGCAACTTCACCCTTCGGTCTTCCACTAGTAAAGGGATAATGAAACCATACCAGATCAAGAGGGATACATCTCTGAGACTGGAAATCAAAATTTCTTACCTTTTTTTAAAATAGAAAGGGAGACTTGATGATAGTATTTGACAGTTCATCCCTGCCTGCCTCCAAAACCCACGTTCCCATCCTCTTCCCGGTATTCTGGAAGGTGTGACAAGGAAACCTGGTCAAGAGCTAAGGAGTTAAGTGGCTTCGGGTGCGATATCCAACCAGCACACCCATCTGCCAACACTCCTGGTTAATATTTCTCTCAGAGGCATGCACACAAACAAGGTAAAGCAGCTACGACCTACGGGAGCAGAACAGCGTTACCATCCACGGCACACAGAGGCATCGGGCAGAATTACCCTGCTCCTTTCCAGGCTCATTTCCAGGCTTATTCAGTCCCTGTTTTTACAGAACTGAAACAAACCCTCGATTAAGAGGAAAACCCGCTCCTCTCAGCGGTAATTAGCATCTTAGCTCCTTGGGGTTAGAAGTGATCAACAATTTGCTGTTTAATCACTAGCTCCCCCCTGACATAGCAGTAGTTATTGCAAAGGCAGGGGAAAAAAAAAAAGAAAAACCCAGAATACAGAGGTAACTGTTTTGGTACAGCGAAGTCCATTGGCAATTATGCGTTAATCAAGGACATACAAAGAGTGCTAAAATAATACATTTTACTGGCCTAAGCCAGAAATTGCAAAAGTTGCTCAGAATCAGACTTACGCTTTAGTAAGAGGGCTTGGAAATAAAGTCTTTCCTTTACCATAAAATGAGGGAAAAGGAAAAACACACTACATTTTTGAGGTTTTACTGCTAAAGCCTTAGGATCCTTGTAAATGTAAAGAAATGGGGCAAGGTACCCTCATTTCTTGCCTGTTTTGAGCTTGCTGAAACAGGATCTGTCTCTCGCTACCCCCTCGCACAGGACCCGACGCACTGTTTTGAGCTACATGCTCCTGGTGTGACGCTAGAACAAAAAAGCCATCAAGAAATGCCCTTAAAACCCTGGATTTCTGGATGTTTTAGGGCTGCGGCTGTTCTTACACGTTACCCGGCCTCCCGCTCCGAAGCGGCTTTTCCTATCAGGATCCCAAGGAGCAGCAGCCGCCTCGCACGGACAATCCCTGGAGCGGGGCAGGAGATGCTCGGCGCGAGGCACCTGCGGCCGCTTAAACCCACTGAAACTGGGAGAATTAAACCGTGTCGGATGGGGAGGCGGCAGGAGGAGCAGGGAGCCCCTCAGCGAGCAGCGACGCTGCCGAATCGCAACAACGCGCTGCCGCGAGACCGACCCTTCTCAAACTTTCCTTCGCTCCGCACCCCTTTTCTCCCTTGGGAAACATAATAAAAGGAAAGAAATGGAAATCCAGCCCAGCAGCGGCGAAAAGAGGAGCCCAACTCCGCGCGGCTCCCGCCGAGCCCGAGCCCGAGCTCCCCGCAGGCCGCGGCGAGGCCGGCGCGGGCTCCCCGGCGCCCGCACTCACCGGCTGCGGGAGGGAGAGCGGAGAGATCCCGGCGCCGTCCAGGAAGCGGCTCGGAGCAGGTGCCGCCGCCCGAGCCCATC
>JAWLRI010000001.1:1050559-1063193 GCA_034781795.1 Crypturellus tataupa | reverse complement strand
GGGCGGCCCGGCGCGGGGTCACCTCGCTGCGTGACGCGCGTCGAAACTCGGACTCGCCCGCGGTGCGCGTGGGAGAGAGGCGCGGAGTGCCCGAAACCGGAGCCGGGCTGCGGCGCGTCCCGGCGCCGCGCTCCGCGCCCCGGGGCCTGCTGCGACTCCTCCGCCCCGTTCGCGCAGGTTCCCCATCAGCCGCGGCCTCATTTTGGGGTGAATTTCGCGTTCCCGCGGAGCCTCCCAGGGGTTCCTGTGCGTTGGCTCTCGAAGCGCTGCTCCCTTTTGGCTGCGTTCCGCTTCCTCCTCGCTCCTGTTGTTCCTGGCTGGAGCTTCAAAGTTAATTCCCCCTGGATGAGCGTAATTTGGTAGAGCTGCCTCCACACGAGCTGTGCTTCTGCCCCCTCCTTACACGGCGCAGAAACCGACGACTTGGGACTCAACGTTTCGCCAGCCGGCAGAACTTTGAAACCTTTGTGTGGGTTTTATTCAAGGGCAATAACATCTTTTTTTTTTGCTTAAAAAAGGAAGTCTATGACAGTAAAATATCGCTATGTGCAAGTAGGCTCTGCTTAGGTTATTATTTAGTCGTTATTTTTTGTGCATGCGGCATAAAACTGCTGTTTGCACACTGTGATTTCTGATTCTTGGAAGCTGGGATTACAAATTTGTAGGGTTAACTTCTTAGCATTTAAGTTAAACACAAGCTAGGATAAGAACAGGCAGAATAGGCTTGAATCTTTAAGAGTTGTCGACTTAAAGGAATCTGTTTCTCTCTGGATGGAGACCTAGCACAGAGATTTATAATAAATGGGAATTATTTGCAGTCTGGCTCAAATTTCTTACAGAGAGTTGGTAAAAAGGACATCTAGAAGCCTGTAACCGAGTGTATTATTAGTGTGTTTGATTTTGAAGTTGCAAAGAGCTTTTTCCTCTCCAGCTCTTCCTTCCAAATCGAAGTTGAAAGTTTCAGTTAGACAAGTTGAAACCGCCCTGACCTTGAAATATATTGTGTTGCTAAGAAAGTTCTGGGTGCCATAGAAGGGTAAAGTGTGTGTGTGTGTATTTTATAACCTTCTTAATTGAAAGAGGAAGAATGAAGGGCTTCAGTTACTATTTTGAATTAAAAGACATTTTTTTTTCCCAAGGTGGTATTTTTACAGCAAGCCACTCGACAAGTGACTTCTTCCTCTACTGTACAATATTTGGTACTGTTGTGTGCAGGAGAGAAAAGTACAAGTTTCGAAAGAAATTGGGTCACTGGTTAAGAAAGCCAAGTGACAACAAGTTAGTTTCCCAACACACGGATCCTTATGAAAAGCATCAACATTGCAAAGCGACAGTAAACTCAGCCTTTCTGAGATGTGGCAGTATTGACCTTTCTTCATTCTCCAGTACTGCTTGCTGTACTCCAAAGTGTAAATATAATATGAAACTTTAAAAAAAATTTCTGCAGAAATAAGTATGCGCTTTTGAATAGTCCAGTTAAACAGCTTTCAGCAAATGTAACTCTGAAGTTATAAACAGCCATTAATTATAAGCTGCATATATGGCACTTTCAAGAAACAAAATGTGAATTTTAACAGAAGTATATGTTGATGAGTAAAACGCATATTAGCAATACCTAAACAAAATACTTAGACACGGAAAGCAAGATAACAAGATTTCACATGGGAGAGTTGGAGTTCAGGTTGTTACATTGTGCTGAAGCGTTCACTTTTTGTCAATAATGAACATTTTGGGTAGTACATACTGCTATATTTTCCACTGCTCATATCCTTGATTACACATGGCTAGATTTTATGAATGATATGAGGGATAATTATGCTATTATTAGCGTTGAGTGGTTTTCCAAACTGATGTTTGGGTTTTGCCTCATGAACAGCATCTTCCTGAACATGCAACAAAGTGTCGTGCAGTGGCCCTGAGGCAAAATTCAGTTTGTTCATATTTAAGAAAATGAAGGGGCTGGACCTTTGGAGAATGTGATAGAACAGAACAGTTTAATTTAGCAACCACTCAGGGGAATGACAGGACCTGCATTTCAAAATGTTGTTTTTTGCAGATTGCACTAATGACTCTGAATTCTTGTAGCTTTTAATAGGCTTACATATATATTTCTTCTGTACGATACCATTTTCTTATTAAACCTGTATCAGCCTTTTCAGTCTTTCCTATATCTAGCATTACTGTAATTTATTACTATTATTATTTTGCTTTTGCAATTGATTCCTCTGATAGTTCTTATTCTTGTTTAGCATGTGCTATAAGTCTTGAAATGTTGTGCTAAGTCACATTAAAGAAAATTACCCCTCTTTGTTTCTCTATTTTTTTAATCCTCATGAAATCAGGAGAGTTGAGGCTTGAAAACTGAGTCAGCACAAGGTAGTAGCTGCCTGGGCCAGTGCAGGTAGTTGGGTTCAGCAGGTGCTAATTGGCTATGAAAAGAGGGCATAAATCACATAATTCTTAATTTACAGAAACTGTCTTTGTGCAGGTTTTAGCTGAGATTATATATATAAAGTTGGAAAGTTTTCTTCTATGAGGTGACGTTATTTTCATTCAGCTATCATAGATTTGTATAAACTTGCTTATGGCAGCAGGATGGAGATTATATAATAAATGTTCTAAAATGCAGTTGCTGTGCCATCACTGTTGAAGATTAAGTCCTGTAGATTTAGCTTTGGGGAAAGCCAGGCGTATTGTTAGTGAATCCACATCTGCCCTACCTAGGAATCCTTTTTTTTTTTTTTTTTCTCCCCCTGATTCCAGTTGTATGTTTGAAAGAGGATAGTTTGAACTCACTAGAAGTTGCAGCTTTTTCAACTGTGGAGGAAGTATTAGCTGTTGGTGACAATCTGTGTTTCTTTAGTAAATTTGTTTATGGTCACAGTGCTTCAAAGAATATCTTGATGTTGTATTTTCCTGCTAGCTGAGCTCGCTGAAGAATTACTTTGATTCTATTTCCAGTTACGTTATCCATAGTTTTGTACTTTTCCTTTCTGAAAGGATGCTTCTTATCCTTTGGGAAAAGTTAAGTTTTATGAATTAGTCTGTGCAAATAGTTTTACAATATGGATGATATAAAGTGCATGTTTTGAATTGATAAGCTTCAAAAAATATCCTTAAGCAGTAAAGTCTAACAGTCAGAACAAATACACCTTTGTATTTCTCTTTTTAACAAAGTGTATGAAAAGCTAATAGGAGAAACAATTTATATGTATATATAAACTTAAAATAACTATTTTTTTAATTATCCTACTGTCATCAGGACATGTATACCTCTGAGAAACCTTCTCCAACAAGACACCTTGCTTCACGACCTGTCTTGGATTATATGCAGAGAAGTTTCCAGTCATGAGTGAGTAGATACCTTTATTATGCTACGTCTTGTAATATTCAGCACCAAGAACAAGATTTTTTTTTTTTTTAAATGAAAAAAAAACTCAGTTTTTGGTTCAGAAGAAATGTACTTCTGTATAGGGTTTTGGAAGGTGGTTCTACTGCCAAAATGTTCATGCTAAGTTTTGTGTTTCCAGTCCCTTACAGCTACCCTCATAAGGCCAGGTTTGACAGATGCTGCTCTTCATCTGTATCATTTTGATGAATGTTTGCTCTGTTCTGCTTCTGTGTTGGTAGTTTTGTATCATTTTCAAGAAGGTAAATGCTGAAACAAGTTGGTGTTTGTTCCTTTCAATTTAAATAAAGCATGCGACTGAGGGGAAAATGTCTTGGGTTTGCTCGAGACTCCAAAATATGTGAATGCCCACTAAATTAAAATAGCTGGTAAAAATCCAACAGAAAATGAATGGACTTCATTCTATGAGGAAAAAATAAATATTACTTAAATTCCCCTATAGAGGTATGATCCCAAAGGAATTTTGGCATGTGTTGGAAAGATCTGAGCAGCAAAATACTGAGACTTAAGATCTGTTGTCATGAAAAAAGAAGGGGGAAAGACACTAGAAGTTTGTTCTGAGGTTTAGGCCTTGTCTGATTAAGGCAATCTTTTCTTGAAGAAATGTTTTGAATATTTAAATATATTTCACAAGCCTTGCTTGATGCAAGTCTTTTGCTTTCTAGCAGCATTACTCTTGCATCATGCAGAAATAACAATGTAACTTCTGATGCATAGCAACTGTATTTATAATATAGGCTAGTTTCAACATAAATGTACTAAATCTTTTAAAAATGAGCATCTAGTTCATAGGATAATTATATGTTTTGCCAGAAAAATAAGTCCATTTCAGTTTATGGGAGGAAGTGACTAAAGAAAATTGTTGGCTGATTTTCATGTCTATATAAATGAAAGTGATTGTTCTTGTCATGTAAAAGAGAGAAAATTGGTGGAGGAAATACTTGCTAAATGCAGCAGAAAGCTACCCAGAAAAAATACAATTGCAGGATTTTCTTTACTTGAAACTTCATGCTTGGTGTCAGTGGTACTATTCTAGTGTTCACATATGTTATTTCCCGTTTGTTGACTTTTTGACATTTAAAATATTTGCAATTTTGAATAAATGGCAGCTTTTCAAGCGGTTATTCCATGTACCTGAATATTCTGACCTGTCAAACACTACTGTATTATTCATAATTTGGTTTATAGAGCATCTCTTGTGCTGCCATTGCCTAATGGCTCGTCTTGAACATAATAAATGCCTGCAAGTCTTGCTGGCAGTTGAATTGTTGTAGTTGTATCCAGGGGTCTCACTGAAGTGTTGCTGTGATGATTTTTAAATGTTGCTAGTTTGAATACAGCAAAGATTGTCATGCCTTAAGCAAAATACCATTGGTTTTTGTGAGAATGTGAAGTGATTCCAGACTGGAGAGTTTAGTTTTATATATTCAAAGAATATAGAGGCTTATTCAAATAGCAGATAACACTTTTGACGTTTGTTCCTGTTGTTCTGCTTAATAATGTTACTCAAAGTACAATCTCTTGCTTGTGGGAAGAACACCACGTTTCTGTGTTAGACATTAATACGCAGATCCTATCTGTTTCACGAGCATAATGAAAAAAAATCTGCCTTAAACTCCATAAATTAGAGAACATTATATATTTATAGTGAGTGACTGTTGGATTTGTTAGTTTACTGTTTGCTCTAGTGAAACATGAGCTGTCAGCTGGTTTGGCGAAGTTTAGGCAGCTCTGTACTAAACATCTCAACGTACGAGGCATTTATCCATTTATGCAGATGTATTTATTTGTATACTTCCATATATATAAACTTTCTAGGATAGCTAAATGTGTTAAAATGTTTGAATTTTCTTATATTATGACATTCTGGGCTTGTGCATCTGCTGGTGCTGTGCAGAATTAAAATCTAATATAACATGCAGGAAAGTCAGCCTAAACAGGTAGCTTCTTGGTTCATAAATTTAGATTGCTGTTAGAATGAAACTACATTATTTATTTGTTTACATTTCTTACTATTTTATTGGGGCATTGAGGCAGTATAAATTTCCATTACAGCTTGTGAAAGAATGTCCTGGTACCTTAGTTTTGAAGTGATTGAATCCCTCTTCTGACATGTGTCCTATTCACATCTATTTGTCTTTTGTCAACCTTATTTACTAGATTCAAAAAGCTTTTTTTGTTTTGTTTTTGTTTTAACCTTTTATCTTGTTTGTCATTTGAGGCATTTGCTGCCTAGGGCACATTCTTTTAACATAATACCTGGCATAAGTAAACCTCTAATATCTTGGTACTTAATAAACACACATAAGCTTATTTTTAAGGAAGTAATCAATTGTATGCTTTCAGAAAGTAAGGGAACTACTGCTGATGTCTAACTTTCTATTCTTATCATGTGTAGGAAAGAGTTGTGAATGCTGTTCACCAGGAGAAGAATATTGGTAGAAATGTAAGGTCCAGCTTTTTTGGATGGTTCTGTCCCCATCTCCCTAGAGCAGTGCAGAGAATCTGTAACCATGTTAAAATGGAAGCAGTTTCATTGAAGACTTTTAGTTTTTGGTAATGCCTTATAAATGTCTGTCTTTTTTAGTGTAAGACATTTGTAATATTTAGAATTGTACTGTCCTATGGTGCAAACACTTTTACAGTGGGATCATGTGGCTAAAGGATGGCTATATTGATCTTGGTTTATTTTACGTCTAAAGATAATTTGTCACAGAAATTGTGGCTGTATGCAACCTGTCTAAAATATCACATCACATAAAAGGTTGGTTTAATTTGTGAAAGGTCTTTCTTCATTGATTGATATTTAGCTGTTGGAACATGTGTAATATCGTGAGAAATTCTTATGCTTCTACACTGTGCTCTTCGTGTTTGTGAGTTTTCTTGTTTTTTCTCCTTTGCAAAAAAAAGGTTGTCAGCTCAATCAACTTATCTAGGCTTTTACAGTAAACTCAGGGAACAGCTTAACTAAATGTTGGTACTTAATGTTGCACTAAATACCGTCCTTGAAACAAGCTGCTGACATCTTTTTTTCTGAACACAGAGAATGTGGTGCCAACTTTTTTTTTTTTTTTTTTTTTTTTTTAAGTTCTGCTGTCATAATAATGGTACAGAATGATTCTTTCCTGGCTTTGTTTTGGTGCTTTGAGTTTTGTTTCCCACACCCTAAAAGCTTATATTGCATGCACTTGGGAAACCAACCTGCTATTCTTCATGCTTCACTGTTATCAGTTTAGATTTTCCTTGTGACTGGGTTGGAGTGGGTCCTGGATGTTTGGAGAGATGTTCTGTGATTTTGGAATTGTTCAGTGTGGTCTGTAATGAGGAGAGCAGCTTTTTGCCTCACCAGTTCGAATCAAGGCCACATGGGTGTGATTAAAGGCTGCTCCTGTTTGATGGTTGCTTTTTTGTCATGACCTCTCATTATGACTGGCTTTCTAGTTTGTGTTCAGAGATGAATCTTAGGTTTTGAGGTGCATGTCTTTTTTTTTTTTTGAGTTCCGGTAGTGTGTATAAAGAAAGAGATTTAGCTATCAGTTCATGAGCAATAAACCTGGGAATTAAAAACCAGGTCAATGTGTTTATATTCTTGCATTTGCAACTGAAAAAGAAGTATGTCCTGGGCTCTTGTAAAGCTTTCTGGGCTTAGAAAGCTCTGTTTTGTTAAGGCTCGGTTTCTCCCCTCCTTGTATGCCAGATTAAATTTGTAGCGAATTGAGGACTCAATGTTCAGAAAATAAATGGTGTTTTTTTTTTTTTTTTATCACTGAGATTGTTTGCTGCATTTTTAAAAATTTATTTTGCATAGAGTTGCAAGTAATTCTGAAGATGAATGATGTAGTTGAAGAATCTTTGTAGTCATTACAGTTGCTTTCAAAGAGCTGAGATATAGTATTACAAAAGAAAAAGGCCAATTTGTTCTGATCCATATAGAAAATTTCCATGCCTGGGAAGGAAAGCTGAAAAGTAAGCTAGAATTTCTTTTTAACAAAGCATAGTAATGAACAGCCAAAGGAGGTCAGATTACTTCGTTATTATATGCTAAGTTTTTTTTAGAACCATGAATTCTTAGCACTGACTTGGTGTACCCTCAAGCCTCTACTTTGTATAAAAATGTTTTCTGTGGTGATTTTTCTTCCGATTTCACAGCCTAATGTATACTTCTCCATCATAGTATTTCCAAGGATTCGAAAGATAAAGAAGCTGTTGTGTCCTAGGTCATCCTCACTGAAATGTGAAATGTTGATTCTTTATGAAAAACTTCCCTGTGAAGGTCTGAATGCTAAAGAACAGTTTGAAGACTTGGAATATGTTCAGAATATTTTAAGAGTTGAAGAACACACTGCACTTGAAATAGCAGGATAAGAATAAAATCACAACGTTTGTTTTATTTTTTTATACGCTGAACTTCTGAGCATTACTGACTCCCAACAGTTATTTAATTGACAGCTCAAGTATTTGCTGTACTTCTTGCTCTGCCCTTCTGTGTACCTGGCAGGGGAATTTACCAACATGGGTCACTGCAGTGATACACGAGTTACCGTACCGGAATTAAAAATAATGTAGTAACTTTTTATTAATCCTAGGAAATTGAAACACAAGAAGGCTTGTCTGCTCAGCTGACTGGCTCTCCTGCTGTTCTTACCTTGCTTCATCATTGCTTTTCTGTGTTGTCTCAGTTTTTGTTGATGCCACCTCAGCTGGTGGCTGCTCTGCATGGTACCCGAGGGAGGCCATGAGAAGCCACGCGCTGGACATTGTCTTCTCACCTGAAATGCAGAAGAGACTCTAGGAGGGCAGAGTTAATGAGTCACAGAAACCTTCATGGACTTGCAGAAAAGCTTCCGATGAAGCAGAGCTTTGTTGGAGCAGAACTTTTAGAGATGTCTTGCGGATAAAGAGCACCAACATTGAGCCGAGGGGCCAGGAGCCATCTCAGCGTTGTCCTGGTCAGGGGTGTGGGGGGGTGCCTTCTCCTGTCCCTATCCCCTGCACTCTCTAGTTTGAATTGGGAGGGCTCCCTGATCGTGTTTCGCAAAACTGTGTAAATATTTGTGCTGCTGCAAGGAGGAGAAGGCAGCACAGCAGTGAGGATAATGGAAGTGCTGTTTTACTCTTGCTTGAAGTGCATGTGAAACTATAGTTCAAGTTTTGCAGGATTTTGATCATCTTAGGTTTCTTTTATAGCTGATGAGGAGAGACATCTCTGGAGGACTGATCAGATCTTAGATGATCCAGTGTCTTGCCAGTGCTGCAATTAAACGTCTCACCTAAATTCCAAAAGTGCATGAGAATAAAACACAAACCCACGTACTTTATGTACACACCACAAATAATGTTCCACTTAGGAAGGGTAGGTCTGTGTGTAGAAAGTTGCTTGGTTTCTTGATATTCCCATTTTATGATCCTGGACTTCTTACTTGAATAAACTAACATAATGACTTTTTAAAAAAAAAACTATGTTTATGTGCTTTTATCACCTTGGCATATTTAGAACTGGTGGATTGTGGCTTTTGTTGTACGTAGGCTTTATTTTTAGATTGGAAGAGGAAAACAAGTATTTTTGCATTTGTGAGGTGCTTTCGTTTTCAGGCAGTTTAAGCAGACAGAATACATGTTAACCAGAATAGACTGAAATTAAGCCAGTTTTCTTTCTCTCTGAAACTTTGCAGGAGGTTTGCAGCTATCAAAAATATATTTATTGTGTTCAGAGACTGCTTTCAAGTGACATATCCTGAAGTCAATAGCCTTAGTTTGTATATGGTCCTGTTAACACACAGGTATTTCTTGGTGTCTGGTTTATTTAAATTAGTCAATGAAGTATAGTAAAATTATGTGTAAAACCCCAAACAGAACAACCCCCTTTACACTTATTATTTACATTTTTTTTTTAATGTTGCCATTAAACCTAATTTCCTTCACCTGAGCTTTCTTCCTATAGCTTAAAATTGATGGTTGGGTTACTGTAAATATGTTAGTGGAACTTGACACCTACATTCAAACCAATGTAATTTGGGTTTCCAAACCAAGATGTTAGCACTGGCGGGAAGTTATTGTTAGTTCTGAACTGACAGGAGAGCTGTGGTGGAAAAGCTGCCATTGGGTGCGTTACTGAAGTAGCAGCATTTTAGTTTAAGCCAGTTGTTTTTCCCTGACCATGTTTTACTGAGAAGTTGCATTTCACAAAGATCCCCTGTCATGCTTGCAATGAAGATTAAGCATAGGCTGTTTATAAGTTATTTATTTTATGGCACTTCAAATCTCTGTGTGCCCCAGAAATTGCAATGGTATTTTTTATGCATATATATGTGTATTTTTCTTTTTGCAGATGTGTGTGTATGTATATATATATATACACAAATATTTATACACATATTCTGTTATGTGTGCATGTATATGTATGCAGAGAGAGTTCATTTTCTAAATCTGTCTGCCTTCCATTATTATGATTCATCAGTAAGGACTGCTGGTTTCAGTATTATGGCTAAACAGTGTATGGAGAAGTAGATGTCTTTGCCCCATTTCAGGATTCCTCTTTAAATCTCAGGTGCTGGGACCATCTCTGGGCCCCTCTGCACAGAACCCCGTGCGGTGCAGCCACTGTTGGGATCTTTGTACTGCAGTGGGACTTGACAGTAAAGTAGCAAAGAGCAGCACAGCCTTGTTCCCTGGGGCGGGTATCAGGTATCCTCCCCTATGAAAGCAATTCACATTTCTGGCATCCTGGTCATCCTGTGATAAGTTGATTGTGCCACTCAAGTGCATTCCAAACGTGAAGGAAAAAACTCACAGCTGAAATGCACAGGAAAGGCAGTAGCTGAAAGTACGGACGTTTGGGTAGGTACCCACCTCTTTGTGCAGGGCGCTATGTAGACACCAACATTGTCTACAGTTGGGTCTGAAATGGTCCCAAGAACAACTTTCCCAACAGCACTGAGGCATTTAGAAGCCTTTCCTTACCTGTTGTATTATATTCTGTATGATTTTTGCACAATTAATAGGCAATACTGTTCTGGAAAGGGGAAGCAATTGCTGCTTCGTAGTAGAAAGTTACCACAGATGGGAGAAATACATGAGTTTAACATCTTAAAGTTTTGTGTTATTTCTCCTCTGTTCAAAAACAAAGTATCTGATTTACAAGGTATGTGGTTATTTTAAGCTAAACGGACTGTGTTTCAAGAAAAACTCCCCTGACATTCTTTATGTATTTTTTTTTTTGATAGGAAGCAACTTTGATTTGCAGCGCGGATGGAAAATACTTGGGGTTGTTGCCATAAATGGGGTTATGCAAGTAATCCCAGCAGGATTACTGGCTCCAGTGTGGCTCTGTATTTGTTTAAATTTAAGATCGTTTCTTTACTTAAACTATCCAGTCTGTTGCCTCTTCAGTATTTAAAGGATATTCATGAATGTTTGTGCAAACAAAGTAACTGTGCTTAGATGATATCCTATGCAGCAGCTGACTGCAAGGTCCTTTTAATCTGCCATTGCAGAAGAATCCCTGTATAATTAAGGGATTTTCTTTCACAAAATTATGTGGGGGACTGACTGTGACTATTGCTATTCCTGTGCTTGTCCTGCTATCCAAAATGTCTAAAACGAGCAGGAAACTCGGCAGGCCTTTAACGCTGTCTTGGGAAGCTGATGGGGGTGGGTTTTGCTCCTGCTTTATGGCATGCAATGCAGTCGATTAATGCCTGACGTGCTGGAGCGTTTCCTCTGCTTTTGGCTTTTGGCACATTAAGCTCACAGATCACTAATATAAAAGAGCCCCTTGTCTTATTAAAGCCCCCCGCTTTGCCACACGAGAGGCTTCTTCAATGCCGTCTTTCTGCTTTGCTCCTGAAAAGTGCCTTGCAAGTCAGCCTGCTTCCTCGGTGGCTGCTGGAGAGCTCGCTTGGAGCCCTCCCTTTGAGCTGCAGTCAGACTTCCTGGGATTTTGGGAGAGAAATAAAAGGCTCCCACCAAAATCCCTTCTCATGCATTCAGTATAAAGCCTTTTCTCTTTTTTTATATAGCAGAATTTTGTATGGTGTTTCACGAGGAATATTATTTATGACACTTGTGTTTGAGGTATATAAAGGGTGCAGCGAAATAACCCTCCTTCCCCACCTTCTCCCCAAACCTGCTCTTGGGCAGTTGTCTGTGCAGTCAGACCTTCCTCCCTTGCATCCTTTAAAGAGGTTATGTTTTAAATTACTTCCATCTAGTTGTAAAAACTAGACAAGCTTTTAGCTTTTCTCTCTTTTTTTTTTTTTTTTCCTTCGCTTTCTCCTTTTTCCCCCTTCCAACTCCATCAAGTTGCCGTAAAAATATTTGAAGGTCATCAGGGTTGGTCTTAGGGGATGGGAAAGAAAGATCAGGTTCAAACTTTTGTATTTTTTTAATTCTTCATCTCTTCTCCTGCTCCTCTTCCTTCTCTCCCTGTCTCCCTGCTCTTTTCTGTGCCAGAAACAGTGACAAAAATGTCCATAGTCTGTACTTTAAATAAGTGGTAGGAAAATATGTATATTTGGAGCAAAGGCTAGTGAGTTCCTTTTTAAGTAACATTTCAATATTTATTTATGCCCGTGCAATAAAATAAACAAAAAGAAATAATATTTGTGTGAAACTCGCTGTGAGGCTCTTTGTTTTCGATTTGTTATTAAGTGGAGCATCCATTTTGAAGAACTAACCCTTAACTTATGTTTTTCTTGGTGCTTTATATTCAGTGGACCTACTAGCTGCTGGTATATGAATTCCACGTTTGATGTCTGTGTAGTGCAAGCATAAATCTGCTGCAGATGAGGATGTCAGCAATATTTCTTCTAGAACTGCTATAACACCACTGGAAGATATAGTGTATTAGAATATTGATTCTAATATTGCTTAGAGCAATGTGTTTCAGCTCCTGCTTGTCCAGACCATGGACAATTGTTGCCTGCATGATTGTGGGTCTTTAAATTCTGTAAAGCTGCAGAGTGTTCCTGGAGAATAACAGAGATACCACAGTCTGTTCCCTCCTGAGGGAGACCGAGGTGTGAGGATGTGTCCGACTGTCTAATGGACGTGTCTGAGGGGAGAGTGTAGGGAGGATGGGGCCAAACTCTTCTCAGTGGTGGCCAGTGACAGGACAAGGGGTCATGGTACAAGTTGAAACACAGGAATCTCCACCTCCATGTGAGGAAGAACTTCTTTGCTGTGAGGGTGCCCGAGCCCTGGCACAGGCTGCCCAGAGAGGCTGTG
>JAWLRI010000001.1:1039964-1050459 GCA_034781795.1 Crypturellus tataupa | reverse complement strand
GAGATCTTCCAAAGCCGCCTGGATGCCACCCTGTGCCATGTGCTCTGGGTGTCCCTGCTGGAGCAGGGGGTTGGACTGGATGATCTCTAGAGGTCCCTTCCAACCTTAACCATTCTGTGATTCTTGTCCTTGGTCCGTGATAGGTAGCTCTTCAGTTGGCTTGTGATAAAGCTGATCTCAGGTGCTGATCTGCGAACTGGCTTAAGATACCTGAGTATTTCCCCAAGTTTTTTCAAGTGGAGAAATAGCAAAACTCTTTGTAGCTGAGTCTGTCTGTGCTTTGTAGGAAATAGGATTGCATTTGGAGCAAGCATAACTCGCTAGTTTTAAAGCACTGAAATTTAAAGCTTACTAAAGTAAACATCTTAAGAAGAGGCTAGACAGAGATAGCTGGTTGTTGTTATCCTTATGGTTACTTAAAAAAAATACTCCACACATACTGTAGGATTCATTGCAAGTATTCATGGTTAACATGACCATCATGTTGAACTGTGATGCTAAGCTGGGATTTTGAAACACAGGAATTAAAAAAGCAAGGTCTTTCAAAACATATTTTATGAGGAACAGGATCTTTGAGCAGGAGACTGAAGTCCACAAGGGAACAGGGAGTGGTGGCTCCCCTTAAAACACAACCGCAGTAGCCGGACAGACCCAGGTACAGACCCCTATGGAGCAAGGATCACTTTGGATCTTTGTGACCTGCTTAGTTTAGTTTAAATATTCTGATTCCGCTGCCAAGAGAAAGTTATATCATAGTATTTTTATTCAGCCTACGAATTTTTGCTTGATGTAGCTAAAATTGTGTTTTGCAGTGGGCTAAGAAAGTCTGGTGGCTCCTTCCCGATAGCTCTGCATGGCTTCATCTTACTTCTCATCCCCACAGCAGTATCCCATGCAGAGCATGGCTGAATCCTGCCATCAGATAGTAATGCACAGAATTGGTTTGTTTTCCTTTGCTTCAAGGAGGTCAGAGGTGGTTAATCATGTTGATGTCCTTTTTCACAGGAAACAGAATAAATGTTTTTATTTAAAAGCAAAGTATTTTTTAATTATTTTTTTCCTTTGAATTGAGCGCACGCTCATTTCTTTCATTGTTTTCTAGATTAAGTTAATAAATTTACTTTTGAATTCAACATCGAAATCTGTAAGGTAGTAATATTTTTTTACAATATTTTTTAGAAGATGAAAATTATTTTAATCATTACTATGCTTTTTTCATAAATTTAGATTTGACAGAATATTCTTTATATCATTCTTTAGACTGAGGATAAATTTGTTGTTGAAGGGTACAGCTGTGACCCAAGTCCAGGAAATAAAAAAAAAAAAGAGGAAAAACTGCATTTTCAGTCTGTTCAGAATAGCCTTCTTTTTTAAAAAAAACTTGTCTGCTGTTGTATTTGCAATTTCATAAGTGTTTGGTTTCTATTTGAGATTTTTAATATGGAATTTTTACCTCAATTATTACAATATGCAGCTGAAAGTGTGCTGAGATTAGGATGGGAGAGATGCTGTGAAATTCTGTAGTGTGTTCACTGGGATATTTTCTTAACTCTTTTTCTTACATAAAATGGACTTTTTTTTTTTTTTTAAACAATTCATTTTGGTGGTGTTTTCCATAGATTACCTTACCAAATATTTTTGTTGTTTTTTTCTGGAAAGATGTAAGGCTGGATGAGAGGCAAAGGAGATGTTGCCAGACAGTTACTATAGGTCCGTACTATTGATCTGCAAAACATGATTTTTCCTCTAGTTTGCTTGTTTAACACAATTGTAATCACACAATTCAAAAATAAACAAACTTTTGCATTATATCTAATGAGTTCTGCATTACAGCCTAAAGTCTTTTTTGACAATTTTTTACATATTAAATATCTAAGGACTTTTGTGAGTCCTTTAACCTACCCATCCATGTAGTTTAGTTGGGTAAAAATGTTGCACAGGTACCAAAATTCCCTTGTATGTTTAGATATGATGGTACAATTTCACAGTAAATACATAACCAAAGAGAGACTGTTCTCCTTTTTTGCTGATAGAAGTGATAAATATAAAACAAATCTATCAAAGTTTATTGCAGAGTATCAAGATATATTTGAACAAAAGCTCTGATGTAGAGCTTCATTAGTATCCGGTATCAGCAGCAGGATGAAGTGCTACAAATATATATTAATATCTATGTATTTAGCTACAAATATTTTTTTTCTCTCCCTGTAGCTTTTACTACTTACCTTTCTTTTTTGACCTGACATTTTTTTTTTGCCTGGAACATGTGGATTGAATTTTATCGACCCTTTATTGGAGTTTGAATAATGGATCTGAATGGAATGAATAATTCTTTCATGTTTAAAGTGGAAGGAAAACAGACATAAAAAAAAATGAACAAATGCCTCTCATCATCTTTAATCAAACTTCACTTTGGCGGTTTCCTGTTACCATTATTTATTACTTCTCCAGACTTCTAGATCAAACATCTCTTCTCCCAGTCAGGTTTCTTCTACAAAGGGGTCGTATATCTAGGTCTGTTTATTTAAAAGCTGTAGCCATTCTTTCATGCTTTAAAAGTGGGATCAAAAATGCCAGAAATGTAAAAGAGAATTTTCTAAGTGAATTCCAATCTCAGTGAATTGAGCAGTTATGTACTCTTGGCATAATTCAGAAGGCTCTAAGGATACATACTCGTATATGAAGGCCATTTTCAAGTCTGCAAACCACATACCCCAAAGCAGTTTCCTTTTAAAAAAATGAATACCTTAAATTTGGATATATCACCAGTGCCAACAGTTTCCCAGCAAAGGCTGCCAGAATTCCAGGTATGATTTCTTGAGGACATGAGGTTTTCTTTTATCTTTTTTAACATTCCCTTAATACCTTTCTGTCCAAGAATAGTCTATGGAAAATATGAGAATCAGAATTTAAGTTCCAGAGTCTTATGGGGTGCTTTAGTTATTACTGTGGAGCCCCAGAATTCTGTTTTTCTGGCTACTGTGGGTTATTTAAAATCCATTGAATGAGAACTGTAGGCTTTAGTTCACAGATTGGAAAATTAATTCAAAATATTAGAGAGAAAAGGTAGATGACCTACTTTACAGCTGCTTCGAATAGTAATTTGTATCATGATGTATTGCCTGTCTCTGAGTTCAGTAGCTGTTTATTTTGAGATATTCCTCTGAAGACCAATTGTGACAAGAAAAGTCAGCAAGGACTATTGCAAAGCAAAGTGCTTCTATTGATACTTAACTTCTCTTTTGCAGTAAGCCAATGACTTCATTGCTACATACAGTATATCTGAATTTGCCTTTATTTTGCAGGAAAAGGTATGTTATTTACTGCAGATTTACTCTGCAAATGCTTTTACAATATGTTGTTCCTCATATTTCAGATTTAAAGGACCTTTTCCAAAGTTATGTGCCTAACTTGTGTTTCCTTAATCCTTTAAAACTAACTTAATGTTGAAAGCCTTTTCCTGCTTGAAAAACACTTAATGTTCCTGTATTTTTCTTTCTTTCTTTTTTTTTTTTTTAAGTGCTTTATTTTCTGAGTGAAAAATCTCCTTTGCTAAGCGCGGAGGAAGCTGAAGCAGTGCTGCTATGTGTGGTTCCTGAAACTGTAGCTTTTAAGTCAAACATCTAAATTAGTCATTAAGAACAGCTGCTTCTGCTGTTGATGATACTTGACTTTTTATAGCCCTTGTTATGAATAGTCCTACTGACTCTGTAATGTGTTTAAGCTCTGTCTGCGTTTTACGGGTGTAGAAAGAAGAGGCCAAAGAGCAAGTGGAACCCGCTCCCGTAAATCCCCTTCTGCTGCTCGTAACATTGGACTCTGCTCTTTCACAGAACTAAACAAATATCAGACGGAGTCTTTCATATGTGATACTTTACTTACCTGCTTTCCAGATAGTGACAGCAAGATTCACAGATGGATTTTTATTCTCTGGAAATCCCTGTAATTTCCCAGTCTCTCGGGCTCATGCCTTGCTATGGTCTCTGAATTTCTCTTGGCTTCTGCATTCTGAGCTTTGTGCTGCTTTGAGATTGTCAGGTCTTCAGCTTGGTGTGGGAACCATTTTTAGGTTTCTAGATAGGAAAAAGGATGTTAATAATGTCCTAGTTTTGGGGGAGCGCAAGGTGCATTTAGGAATACATATTGGCCTAGGTTTGTGTAGAGCTGGGAGAGAACCTTGTGCCGTCTGAATTCTGGCCAGTTAATGGAGGAAGAATGTCAGAATGGCTTTGTGTCTAAAACAGAGTACTAAAAAGGCTTGAGGGCATTCATTCATATGAATGCACTTTTTTTTTTTAATAGTTTGTATATGTTTTTGTAAATGAGGACACAAGCACGAAATTTTTTTGGTAGCTGTAATACTGCCTGAGATTACTAGGAGGATTCTGGATGTTTCTTCTAAAAGACTACCTATAACATCATGGATATATAAATGTTCCAGTTCATAAGAGGAGTAAGGAGAGAATATTGCTGAGATTTTCTGAAGCTGAAGTTCTGATATCCATGTTTGTTCATTTTCTTGCAAGTGGTATTTGACATATATTCCACTGAACCATAGTTTTGCAGTGTCTTTTGTACTGTGTGTTGCCTCCTGGCAACCTCCTTTATGAAAAATAACTGCTTTCAAAGACCAGCTAATTGTAATTACGTTAATGGAAGCATTCTTGGTTTTGAGTGATGACAGTTGACTGGTCAGGATAGCAGACATTTGTTTTATTATGGTTTGGAGAGTGCAAAAGCTGCTCCATATTGTGATCCATAAAATCCCTTCCTGGTTAACTGCTCCTTCACACACAACCTTGTTTCTTTGACCCAGTAACTTACACATCATTTCCGTATTCTCTTCACCCTTCAAGTTAAAGGAAGAAAAGCAAAATGCAACATACTGCGAAGTGCATATTTCTTAGCTGACTCATGCTGAATAGGTAACACTACTTTTTTGGTTTTATTTCTTGGACAGAATGCCATTAAACTATTGCACTTGTAAAGATCTGACTCCTGTGTTTTTCCCTGGTTTTACTTTGGGGTGTCTGTGTCGGAATTGCTGTAAAATTCTCCTCGGTGGAGATCCTCGCCTGCTGTGCGATCCTCGGGCTGGGAGCATGATCTGGAAGTGGGTGGTTATAATGACAGATTACCTAGAAATATCTATTAATTTTTATGATTCAAAAGTGAGCAAGTGTAAAATATAACCATGTTATCACTGAGTGAAGGATGAAGATGTGTGGATTCGCTCGTTAGTTATGTTTTGTTTCTTGAAGGATTGTTTTTTGCAAAAATGACAAAACCTAGTGGAGCAGTCTCTGAAATCAAGAGTCATTATTTAATATTATTGTCTTGATAGGTGTAAGAATGGCTTTGAAGAAAATATGTGGTGTTATTAGGAGTCTTTATCCTACCTTTCTGTTGCCCCCCCTCCCCCCTTTTTTTTATATTCTAACATTCTTATGTAAAAAGACTGTTTAAAAAAAAAAAAAAAAAACATAGCAGTGCTCTAAAAATATAATAATTCTTCAGTGAAACATTGACTTGGTCAAATTTTAGAATAAATCTCCAATGCAATTTCGCTGTAAATAATGACATTCCTTAGAGTTATATCTTTCAATTGAAGTAATTTGCCAAAAACCTGGAATTTAAGGTTATGTACAGGAGTTAGAAATTACTCTTAATATAAAGAGTTATAAGCTCAATTTCAAACAGCTCGAGGAAGCCTTTTTCAACAAGGGATAAAATACAGTTGCACTGTAATAATCTCTAAGCTTCCTATTGAGAGGACACTCAATATGTGCTGGGTGGGAGAAGAAATACGACAGCTTGTCAGAGCTAATGACTTGAGTCCTCTCTGTTTTGCCAAACCAAATATGATCGTGCGCTGGAATATTATTTCTGGCAGAGGCGGATTAACAGGCAGAGCAGAAATGAGACTAACATAATGAAGCAGTTTGCTGGGCCTGCACTGTATACGTTTCCAGAGGCTGACATGCACGTGGATAAGCAGGCCAGCAAACCTCAAATCTGAAATGCTCACGATCTGTGGCTGGAAATGGAGAGAGATGACGTCTCTGCCCCCGTCCAGCACTTGAGCACTGGGAACAGAAGGTCTAAAGGGCGGAGAGCGCGGCTTGCCGGGCCTCCCTTGCAGCCTGCGGTTTGCTCTGATGTTCTGGTTTTCCTGGAAAATGTCGTTGGCTTCCTAAATTGCTCTGTTTGTGCCGAGGAGGCCTCGCAAGGCTCAGTTTCCAAAAACATTCACAGAGGCTCTTCAGAGCTGACAGTTACTTAACACAACTGTGTAAAACACAATTTCTTGTGGTTTTTTTTTTTTGGTTAGCATATCCTGACAGAAGGGATTTCTGGAGTGTCTGTGCATCTTCTGAGCGGCATTTAAATGATGCTGGGCACATACTGCAATCTGCTGGTTAAAATCACCTGCCGGAGGTGATGGTAACACCTGAGTTGAAGCTGTTCTCTGGTGGGAACAGAGTGCCTGAAACACTTCTTGGCTTTCTGGCCTCCGTGCCGAGGCGGAGGAAGATCTGATCAATGTGTACAAGTATCTGAGGGGTGAATATAGGGAGGATGGGGCCAAACTCTTCTTGCTGGTGGCCAGTGGCAGAACAAGGGGTAACGGGTACAAGTTGAAACCCAGGCAGTTCCATCTCCATGTGAGGAAGAACTTCTTTGCTGTGAGGGTGCCAGAGCCCTGGCACAGGCTGCCCAGAGAGGCTGTGGAGTCTCCTTCTCTGGAGATCTTCCAAAGCCGCCTGGATGCCACCCTGTGCCCCGTGCTCTGGGTGTCCCTGCTGGAGCAGGGGGTTGGACTGGATGATCTCCAGAGGTCCCTTCCAACCTCAGCCATTCTGTGGTCCTGAGAGTGCCGGGCACCTTCAGGAGCATCGGATGTGTGTGCTGAGGGGGAGGAAAGGCAACGAATGCCTCCTGTAGCAGGTGCTGCAGCAGTAGCCTCTGGAAACCTTGCACAAAAATTCATCAGTTGATGCTTTAAAACAAGGTGCTGACTTTCCCCTTAAGACCTAAGCTCAGGGGATTATGTCGGTTCCCTCAACCTGCATTTCAAGAGGGGATTTTCCTCACTCACTTTGTGGTGCAAATATTTCCTTTAAACTTTGCATAGAAAAATCAGCATGCAATTTCCTCAATAAATCACCTGAAAAGGGGATGTAGAAATCCACTCAGGACTGCTTGTGGCTTTTTTGTCTCCATGTGCTGAAGTCACTTTAAATCCATCACTCCAGCCTGCAGAGCCAGGCAGAAATCTTCCTCGCAGAGGTAGAGGAGCTGCTCTTGCCTCGGTTTTGCTCGAGCACATTCGGAAGAGCCATGTAATAATGTGCAGTGATGAAACCTGTTGGAATTCTTGCGGAGGGTCGGGTTCCTTCGGTGTGTCTGAGGAGCAATGATTCAAGTGCTGCAGATTGTAAAGGATCTGGTGTCGCCGGCAAGACGGAGAGCAGATGCTGTTAAGAAAGGTAAGCGCAGCCCTGGCGTGAATTCAGTCTCCTGAGTGATTTCCTGTAAATCAGAAATATTTTGCAGTTTGATTATAGTCCACTTAAGCGTACGCCTGTTACTTGATGTTCTCTGCTGTGGTGCGTGTAGCTACTGTGATTGGGTTTTGAACTATATTAAGCCCAATTATTACCATTTTACCACTGCAGCTTTCTTGAAGAGAATCCCGATGACGTTTATTGTGCTGGAGATGGAGTTTGTGTCAGCGTTTGTAACTGCTGTGCTTGTTCTAAGGATCTTTTCTTCCCTTTTCTGTGAAAGTAGCATCCGTAGGCTGTATAATCCCATCAGAATAGTTTCTCGACTCTTTAAGTATTCTGAATGAGAATGAGAGTAAAAACGGGCTCCTTCAGTACTTATGGAAATAAGACTTAAAATACACAGCTGCACTGCTGCTTGGATTTTGCAATTAGATTATTTCTAGATTTCACACATGCACATTTTTAAGTTAGTTGTGAAAATTGAAATAATCTTTGAGTTACTGTTTGAAACTGATTGATAAATGCTGTTCTTGTTCACTTCATGCTGTTGAATATGTCTTGTGTTTTCTTCTCTGTAGTAGTGTGCTCCTTTGGTGTCTGTCATACTTATCTAATAAGGAATTTGTTAAACATTTTTCCCATGGTTCATTTTTACTTTTAAATGTTTTCAGTTGCTGAATATGTAGGGCAATAAAATGATTTAAGATATTATCAAGATATTTAGGATATTATTAAGATATTGTAAAAGTTGTTATATGCATATTTTGGGGGGGAATTATTTTTTTTGGGACTGCTTTCTTTTGTGTCTAATAGGTTATGAATAATTTAGGACCTATAGCATCTGTGTCTGCCTCAGCTTGTCCTTGTTCTGTTCTGCCCTTTTGTGTAATATGCAGCAAGAGGCTAGTGCTTTTCTTTTAAATCACTCCCTTAATAATGTCGGGCTGCTGTAATTCTGCTGAATCAGTTAATAAAACACCTCTGTACAAGGGAGCAAAGGTAGAATTGAGCTGCAATTTTATCCTCCTATTTTGAAAAGAAGCATGAATTTCATAAAATAAACTATCGTAATTATTTCCTTAAGTTTTGTAATGATTTGATTGAATAGCCCACCCAACAATTTAATTGCATAATTTCATCAGAGTGAATTTCTTAATCTCAGTTCTCCATTTTCTTTTTGTTAGTATGTGCACTTAGACTCTACGTTTTACACTCAAAATTAACGTGGGGGTCACTAATTTTGTTTGTTAGTTTTGAGTATGGTTTGCTACTGAAGCTTGACTTTTATTAGTATAAGGACTGTTTTTAAAAGATAACCACCCAAACCTATAAAAATAGCTTATTGAAATCAATGCAACTGAATTGATAATGAAAACTTGGAATAAGAAAAAAATTAAGGAAGAACTTGTTTCCTCAGTTCTAAAGCTTTGAGTTTTTTATTTTTTGTTGTTTCTCATTAAAAGACAGTACATTTTTCTTGTTCAGCTGATGTTCTCAAACTGCTGGTGACTGAACAAATTAGATGTTAATTCCTATAGAATTGGATGATAAGTTTTTTTACAAGCAGTGTTAAGATCTTGCCATTTTGTAAATGTTTTCTTCCGAATGTTCTGATTTTTTTTTTTTTTTTGAAAGATTCAAAATGCTGACAGACTTCTGCAGTAAATGCAGCAATCTGAGTAGGCATCAGTTTTATTTCACTGCGTGCAGCATTAGGCATCTGGTGTATGTGAAGGACTGTAGTCTACAGAAATGACTCACTCGTGATTGTTTTCAGTAAATGGAAAAATATATTTGTAAAGGAAGAGCTGCTAGGAAGGCCACTGTGAATGTGGGGTGATTTCACCGAGTCGTGATGGATGATATGTGAAGTGTTTACCAACAGGCTTTCAAATGCTGCTAAATGTTGAAAGGTTTCTAATCTCATTCCTCAGGTGCATCCTCTTCTTCCCTTACAAAGCGTGTTGATCGTGAGAAGGGGATTTATTGGGTAGAAGTTCATTGTTCTTGACATGTGCGAATAAACCTCAGTGACAAATCTCTGTCCCTTATTGTGAGAATCAGAAACTCGAGGAGCTGCAATTGGAAATGTCAGAGCAGATGTTCCAGAGGCGGCAGCGCACACGGGAGGTGGAGGAGAACGTCCTGCAGCGGGTGCTTGACTTGCACTCAGGAGAGACTAGATCCAGGTGTATTTTGGGTGTCGGACCTGGTTTAAACTACCCACTCTCTAAAACTGAATGAATGTCTGCTACAATATTATAATTTCTGTCAGTATTGCATGAGGGGGAGAGGGACGTCTCCCTCAGGGAGAGATATCCCTCTCTCCAGTTCCCCTGAGGCTTATTTTCCTGCCATGGCCTAGAAATGTGGTTATTAACCAAGAACTGTGTTCCCTGCATCCGTGGTTCAGTGACAGAAGCTTGTTATAACTCCTGTAGGGAGGAAAATATGATCCTTGCAGCAGGAAGTCTTGCAGAACGTTACTTAAAATGAACAAATTCTTAACATTTTGTGGGCTGAGATTGGGTTTTGATGGGGTAGTTGGACAGTTTACCAAAGCTGCTCGGTTCAATTATTACTAACATTGTCCAGAGTTGATTTTCATTTGAGCTGTCTTGTGTTGCTAGTCAAATTAGATTTTGTTTTCTATATTGTGAGTGACTAAAATAACTGGCTTACAAATATAGGATTAAATCTTGCAAGTAGTTAAGCAGTGTGAGGATAAGCAGCCTTCCTGTATCGTAGTCGCACATTGGTTTTGCCCAGAAAATTCTTCCGTAGGCTGTTTTTTTTTTTTTTTTCTCCGAATGATACATGAAGTGAACTAAATAATACATTTTCTAATATAGTGTAACATGTTCATACTTTTTTTCCAAAATGTTCTGCTTCAAACCTGAAACCTCAAAAAAAAAAATACAGTTCCTGTATACTGTGATGTTCCAAACTCCAAATTTGGAGGCTCCAGGCCCTTACTGCATTCA
>JAWLRI010000001.1:934086-1039864 GCA_034781795.1 Crypturellus tataupa | reverse complement strand
AAAAAAAAAATACAGTTCCTGTATACTGTGATGTTCCAAACTCCAAATTTGGAGGCTCCAGGCCCTTACTGCATTCATATTATGTTAAGTCAATTGAAGATGAAATCACCTTTAGGAGCGACTCTCAAACCTTTGGCCTTCATACCTTTGACCATGCACAGAATCTGGTACACATAAATAAAACAAAAGTAACAGCAAGATTGTTCATAGCATCTTAAGACTTTATTAAGATCTTTATTTTTAAATTTGCTAAATCCAAATGATTTCCTACATAAAAAGGATAGGGGATTGTTGTGTCCTTAGAAAGCATCCAATAGCATTTAGATTTTTTTTTTTCCTGGATCTGCTTCAGGAATCTTTCCAGTTCCTATTATTTCTTTGCACAAAGAGTGTTCCTCAGTCTGTTGTCTGAAAAAACAAACCCCTCACATACCCTGCAATATCTTCTAGCTGACAAAAATATCAATTAGTGGTATTTTAGCCTGAAGGAACCCTGAGAGAACTCTGAGCTTCCTGAGACCATATCTGCAGAATATAAAATAAATTTCTCTTTCAAGCATAATGTTGCATTCCTAAAAAAGCTAATGTGGAGAATTGACCACTCATAAAGAATACAAGCTACTATGTGGCCTCTTGCCTTGAGACAGGCTTGGGGAAAGCAGCTCCTTCATCAAACTTCTAACCGGGAGTGGACCTTGTATCAAGTGGTAACACAGTTGTCACGAATGTGAATGAAAATGGAGTAGCCACAGGCATCACCTTGTGGAAGGAATACAGCTTGGGTGGAACTGTAAAGCACTGGATAGAACTAGAGGTCTTCTCCACTTCTATACCTTTTTTGAATTACTGTGGTTTTTAGAGGTAGTTGGATGGGGATAAGGAAGAGGATTTCTCTTGTAAGGCCAGAGAGTAGACTAATAATGAATTTTATTTTTAATTTTATTTTTATTTTTAATAAAAATGAACAGGGCAATTTGGTTAATGACTGTGTAAGCAAGTTTTTCTTGTTTCCATCATTAGCTATGAAATCTGCCCAAAGTGGTCCAGGTAGTTTATTTTCTGCAGCTCTCCAGTGCACATCTACAACTTTGTCACAGCATAAGGTTCTGCCAGCATGACAAAATGTAGCTGTATTTCGGCAGGCGTGCTGACTTTATTAAATTTGTACTGAGGAGAGTCCTTCAGGCTGTGGCTTCGCAGATGATTCCTGCCATTCCTGCTCGTTCAGCAGGAGCATCCGTTCCTCCTCAGTGGAAATGCTCGTACTTGGGTAAAGTGCTCCTGAAATTTAACATGAGTACGGGAAGGTGAGGGATTTCACTGCAACGTAATACACATACACAAGCAAACAATTAACGAGCAGAACATTGAACACCTGGCCCTGTTGCCACTCAACATTGTTATTTTTATCTAAAAGGTTTTATTTTTCTGCACCTGGCTATCCCTTACTTGAAATAGGATAATTTGTATAGGATCAACACGTGTTTCTGCTTTGCTGCAACGTTTCTTATCCTCCTCATTTATTTTCTTTTTATTTTAAAAAGTGACTTAAAATGCTTGATTCTTCCCACTTGCTTCTTCTTACTGCCTAGCTCTCAGGAACTGACTCCATGGCTTGTTTACTTGGTATTTGAGTATTAGGTATGTGGCATCATTTAACAAAGTGCTTAGATGTTGTGTCCTGGGAACTGATCTATGGCTTAACATTAATAGCTTTTAGCTGTGAAGGAGTTGCAGAAAAATGAGCTACTTCATTTGTTTTCTTTATTTGTGCAATAATGTTAGCCAATGAAAATGAGCTAATATACAGGAGGAAAATCACAATAAAGAGAAAACTGTTTTTCCAGTGTTGGGTTTAGGCAGGGAAACTCCAAACCTGTGAATGGCTAAGTACCTTAAATTGATTACTTAATTTAGTTGCAAACTGTATTTTCATATATGCCTTACTTCAGGCAAAGCAGAAAGCCCAATAAATGAGTTAATAACCTGCCTTGTACTTACTTAGTAGATTCTCGTTTTGAAAAATAGTTTACCTCTTCGTACTTTTGCACAGATCCTCTGATTTGGTCAATGTTACCAAATATAAATAAACAGATTTTAGAACTGAAATAGCTGTGAGTGTAAATGTATCTTATTTGTTATCTCTTTCTCTATTTTTTTTCTTTTGCTTCTTGGTTAGCTTGTTTCAAAGAGATATTTTGTATTATTTGCTTTTCAGCTCCTGGCATAATAGGTGATCTGAATGACAGAGGGAATTTGGCCCCTGCTGCAGGAGTGACTGCAATACAGCAGAAAAACTGCAATATTCCAAATAATCCAGAAATACTACTGTAGGTTTCTTACATTGTATAGGAAACATGATAGCTGAACCAAAAATGTTTCCATTGTGCTGTAAAAAAGGAGGATGGAAACCAGAGGAGTTTCAATGGTGCAGCAATATGATGGAAAAACCTAGTGTTCATGATGATGATAGTACTAGATGGGACAGGAGCTCAGGTTTGGTCTAAATTAGCACAGCTGTGCTGACAAGCAATATTACGGTCTTTCATCAGTTGAATTGTAGCCCTTTTTGGAGGGAACTGCAGGAAGCAACTTCTGTGGTTGCCCTGGCCGCTCTCTGTCTCAGAAGAGGTTTCAGCAATGAGTAAAACTGGTGCCCGTGGCCGACAGACAAGCTATAGTCAAAGTTTTGACGTCGGTTCATTTGGTGCCGCTGCTGACTGCTCTCATTTTCCACTTTGTTGGTCTGTAATATGACCAGGACAAACACATGTAATGCGATAGTGAGCTGCGATCCTTGACATGATGCTAAGTAGCCAGAGTCCAAATAAGCCTCTCTTTCGGCTAATGTCAAAATTGTTAAATGTAAATAGAATGTAATTTTTGGTTTAAAAACTTCACTGGCACAAAACAAAGAAGCAACTACAAGCTCTGAAGAATGCATGATTATATATTACTGAAAATTGCTATTTATCCTCTTCTGATAACAGGCCATCATGTGGTTTTCTGCAGTTCAGATTCCTTGGTTTGGTCCTAGCTGCTGTCTGAGCTGAAAAAGAGAAATGAAGCCTTCTTGTTTGGAGAATCGCTTTAATCTTTACCTGTTACAGAGGTATGCAGTGAAATGTGTCCCACTAGTGACAGGCAGTGCTCACACTAACTCTTCTTGGTGGTTTTGGCACAGCAAGAGGACCTGTCAAGGACCCCCTGAAAACAAGGTGGCTTTCTTAGGTTTCTTGCAAGAAAAGGGCAGCTCTGTATGTGGAGTCACCGATTCCCTCGAGTATTTGCTTAACATTCTGATAGGTTAATAGGTTGCATAGTTGGAGCGGGTGGGATGGATGTGTTTGGATTGCTGGTTTCAGTGATACTGCAGCTGAGGCTGCCGCTCAGTGAGTTTGTTACCTGTTTGCTCAGCCAAGATCTGAGCACGAGGGGAAGACTGACCTGTGTCCTGGGGCTTTCAGTGTTTCTCTTGTATCAGCTGCTCTTGTGTTTTGAGAGGAATTTTAGAACTAAACACTAGAACTCCGTGTTTTAGTCTGGAAGCTTGGGAGAGGCTGTGAAACCTGTGCTGGGTGCTCCCTCTACATCAAGAATCTAGGAAAAACAAACTTAATTTTGCTAACTAACATTTTTGTGCTTTAAGTGAACATATTGCCAAACCAAGATCAGAAAAAATCATGGCAGTTGTGCCTGTGTTATTTTAAGGTATGCAAGGTTTCTTTTTGTGGAGCCTGGAATATAATAATAAAGGTTTTCCTTTTTATTTGCCCCTCTAAAGCACACACTTTTTTTTCTGTTTGTTTTTTCCCAAGAAAAAGTTGAACTGTTAAGATGTTGACACTTAAAGCAACTGGAGATGGCTTCTTTTTTGGCTTTAAATTGTTCAATTTTTAGTATTTTAGACTTGTGCTTATGAAGCTTGGACACTGATGCTAAGTACCAATAGCAGCTTCCAAATTTATTAGTAGTGAAATTTTATACAGAATTTGTCATCATCTTCAGCTATAAATGCGTGAAATAATCTCATTTGTGAAGCTGCAGTGGGCAGGAATAAGCAATAATGCCAAAATAAATATTAATAGGTTTAGTCATTTGTTTTTAATAATTTAAAACATGGTGACTCTCTCAAAGTGACAAGGTCTCAACTGGGCACTTTCTACAACAGATAATTGCAGCAGATTGATGGCTTAAATAATGTTTTGATGTATAGCCACAATTCACAGCTTTCCTGGCCATTTCATCTAGTTTCTCCAAAGTATTTTTGTATGTTATCTTGGGCTTCCATATTTTTTGTATATCTTGTAAGCAAAATATTCAGAATTCAAAATATTCTCGGAACAAATCCCCCCCCTTTTTTTTCCAGTAAGTTATGGTTATGTGAACAATAAATAAAAATGCAGCTTTTTCAGTGGAATAGATTCCTCTCCTTCATCCTCCTCATTGCAAGTCCAAGCAGCTTCTGCTAACAGAATTTTACCCATCAGTGTCGGTA
The DNA here is from genome assembly GCA_034781795.1 of Crypturellus tataupa. NCBI lineage: Eukaryota > Metazoa > Chordata > Aves > Tinamiformes > Tinamidae > Crypturellus > Crypturellus tataupa. The sequence goes on along the minus strand of JAWLRI010000001.1, from coordinate 1,035,366 downwards.
TTAAACTATCCATAAAAATGTTAATTTGAACTGAATTTCCAGATCAAACAGAAAACTTAATTAATGTCAGTTAATTAAATTCTTGGTGGAAATGAGGAAATAAGTACACAGATGCCCAAGACTGCAGCTGCCTCTCTGCTAATAAAGCAGCTAACGAAACTGTTGGTAGCCGTACCTGGAGGGGGCTGGTGCTTGGTGGGAACGATTCCTTCAAGGATTAGATCCTACCACCACCAGCATCGAATCCCAAGTGATGCAGCTTGCTTTTGTGCCACTGTTTCCTACCTGAAACTTTATTATATGGCACTGTATTCTCAAACAAGCAAAGCGAGAGCATCGGGGAGGCCGCTCGGTGCCACGCTTGCCTCTCTGGAGGGCAGCAGGAGGTCCGTATCAACTGGTGCGGCCCTTAGCCCTTCCCTGGAGGCTGCAGGGGTGAGTGTGGTGTAAATCCTAAAACTTGTGGCCTTCGGGGTGTCACCTCCCAAGGCCTCCTTTCCCAGTAAGTCTGGGCTCGTGGGTTCAGGCCCCGTCCCTCTGGAGAAGCTCAGTTGGTGTTCAGCCTGCGGAGCTCTTTGAACACTCTGATTTCTTTGCTGAAAAATAAACAGTTGTATAAGAATATGAAAATCCATTTCAGCATCTGTATGTTTTATAGCTCTGCTATGGGGTGGGTGCTCTACTTTGTTGTACGGGGAGAAGAAATCTGTGCAACGGTAAATGTCAAGAACAGAAGTTCCTGGAGACCACCTCTTTTCGAGTCCTTCAGCAAAGCAGTGGTCTATAAACATGTAATATAATGCTCTTGGTTTGTTGTGTGCTCAGCTGTTCTGGGAATGGAAAAATATCCACGGATATTTTCAGAAAAAGAGAAAACAACAAAAGAGGGTGTTATCTGAAGCTTTATATAAAGATATAACTTACGTATTTATAAATTATACAATTATAGATTATTTTTATAAGTATAAATTTACATATTGTTAAAGAAGATACATTCACATGGTAATGGCTGATAATTGGCTGCATTACCAGCAGGGCTGAGAAGGGCATAGGGTCTCCCAGGTCTTCCCAGTGTGGGATATGCAGTTAATTTTAGGGGTTTTACTTTGTAATCCGAGGGACAAGTGACTGCATGGTTGGTCTGCATGCTCGTTTTCTCCTTTAAAAAAAATCCTTTTATTTTTATTTATTTATTTTGGTGACAGCTGTACACTGAAATGATTGTAACGTGTTTGGAAATTTCCCCTCATCTCTGCTGCAGCTGCAGCAAGTCGAGGAGACGTCGTATCCCGTCAGTCAGTAAAAGAAAACATTATGTTTGCGGACCGTGTGTGGAATATGTCTTAGATACCATCAGTAAAAATATATTTTTATTCTGTGCTATGAATTAGTACCATGCATAGGTTTTAAAATGTATGGAATGAATGCTAGTTCAGCGTCTGCCAAGCCTATATATAACTCTAAGCAACTTCATACAAAAAAAAGAGTAAAACCCTACACAGATTCGCATTGACATTACTATTTACAGGAATTTAAATGACCTTCTAAATTGTGCCCTATTTTGCATTATGTATAAAGCTGTACAGAAGAATCTTCAGAGTGATGGGACATGTATTAAAAATCAGTGTCAGGAAACTAATAAGAATGTAAAGCCCTCCTATAAATAGTTCAGATAGGCTCTGGAGGGAATAATGAGCAAATATGCTCTGGCAAATCGAAGGCAGAATGGCTGAGCTGTAGGACATGCTGTATATTTAATATAATAGTATGTATAGATTGTCTGTATTTGCAAGTAGCATGGGGTCGTAGTGATGGATATATAGAGAAAAAGTGATTCTGGAACTTTAATATCTGCATCTTTCCAGGCTTTGTTTTCCCCAAAATTAGCTGCAATCTGGTCCTGGATGTTTGGGCAGAGCATCTGCAACTCTCACGGATGGGTTTCAAGTCAAAGGAAGCAAATCTGCTCTCTTTGGTATTGCTCCTAGTGCAAAGTGAATGGTAATAAGCAGGGATAATCTGAAGATTTGCAAGTTTGATCTAAACCAAACCACTATTTAGAGAATTGCATGTAACATCATTTTTTTACACCACATATATAAACTTGACATTGGGTGCAATATGTTAGTGAGTTCTTTAGGAATAAGGGAAAGGTCCAATATACTGAAGTTTCAGGAACGGGCGATCAGGAATTGTCCATTCATATATTGAAGATCGTAATTTATGACTCTCGTTTGTACGTGCTGTCTCAAAATTAAGAGCAAAATTCATGGAAAATTTCCTAGTTGGCTGCCCCGAGGCTGTGGACAGACTTAAACTTTGCTAATGTGTGTGTTGCTGTGAGCTTTCTCCAGAGAGCAGCGCCTGGGATGGCAGCATGAACAAATTTACTGGATTTGTTTCTCATGCTGAGGACTGCAGTGCATTTGCATGATCCTGTTTACAAACACAGTTGAGACAAGTCCTGAAGAATCTGATTCCTTTTTATTTGGGACATCTTTCCTGCTTTTTTTCCTATTTTGCATTCATTTCTCTTCCCCAGCCTCTTTTTTTGCCTTCCTTTTATCTGCCATGCAACTTTCATCAGCTGAGTTTGAAGATTTCTTATTAGTTATTTCCATTTAAAAAAGTAAAACGCCAACTCTTTTCAGCTTTAGACTTGAGAAAATTTATTTTAATGCAAAAATGTTAGAAAATTGCTATAGCATGCAAAATATTTCAGTTCCCTTTTATGCAGGAATTTTTTTCATCATTAAAGCAACTGCAGATGAGTTTATTTCCAAAACCTCCTACTGCATTTTAAGACAAATCTAAAAACTACTTCAGTTATATATTTTTTCTAATTTCTGTGTTATAGTCTGAATCTGAAACCTGTTCAGTGTTCATTTATATGGCTATCGATCTAAGCTTGAACTTAAAATAGTAGTAGCTAAATGATGCATCACTGTTCCATTACCAAGCAGCTCAGTAATGGAATTTGGATTTCAGAGAGAAATATGTGCTGCTTATGTCCTGCTCTTCCCTCCTACCGACATACAGTTGTTTTGCCTTTATATCACTTGAAAGGAGACTTTGTTGAGTTTTCCGTTTAGCTTTTGATTACTTAATTTCAGCCCTGTTTGTGTGTGCAAAGAGGTATAGAACACTTCTGGTCTAATATTTGGGTGCAGATGGTGCAAACAGATGCAAGACAACAGAAATAGGTACTCAAAGCTGATGGACTTAGTTGTAGAAGCGCTCAGTAATTTATGGACTGTTTGTCTGTGTTTTTGTGCGTTAAAATGCTTGTGGTGAATGATAAAATTAAAAAATACTTTTCTCTATATTTTAGGTTCCTTATTCTCCCGTGTTGTCCTCTGCATGCCTTAGCATTTTGTATCTCATCGACTTAAACTTCATTTTCCTGAATAACACACAACGTTCTGGGGCTTTTTTTGCACTTCTCTTTTCACTTCACTTCTCGTTTCATAGTTCTCACATTTGTGCTTTCCACTAAGCGTGACTTTTAAATTGTTGGCTCTTCTGCTTTTCTAACCCTGGAACACGTTACATTACCACAAAGTAATTATCCAGGTCATTGACTATTTACAGACCGTTGTGCCTCGGCCGGCGGATGGCAGCGTCTGAGCCAAACCACAGCACGTAGCTCCTACCTCCATCCACCCTGCAAATCCGGCTGCTGGGGCTGCATTATATCCCCTTCGCTTCTGCATCATCCCAGCAGGTTTGGATCATTAAGAATAGTAGCAGAGCTTTCCTGCAGTCTCACCAGAAGTTTCTGACTCAGGAAAACCTGATTAGGTAGGTTGCAAATCCGTGTGCTCGTCCTGCACATGCACTTAAACTCCGTGAAGATGGGCTCATTTGTCTGATCAAATGATAATTGAGTTTGTTTTCAAATCCATGGTTCGGTGAAACAGCCCCTCGGCTTGGGGGAGGTTGCAGGAAGCTGATGAGGCGGCTTTAATAAGAGTATAACTTCCCCTCGGATGTGCACGCAATTTGTTTTTCAGAGAAGTGTGAACGAAAGTACGTTTCTGAGGTGGTTCGAGTGTTAGCCTGGCGTTAAACAACATATTATCACAGAAATGCAAACTTTTGGTCCCTGTGGTCATTTTTTAGGCTGACTGAAAAACAACTGGTGTTGGTAAATAAAGATTATACAAGTAATTTTATAATGTTGTTTGATTTTATATGGAATATGTGTATATAATACTTTTTTCTCTGTATAATAATACAGAGAAGAAAGCAAAGTAGGGAAGTGGTGATCTGTTAAGTAGTGAACTAACATTCTTGGGTAAATGCAGTGAAGTCTGTACTTGCAGTGAAGTCTGTAGGAACCCAAGACTAACCTTTATTTTTTCTTTTTTTTTTTTTATTGGGGGTTATATTAAAATAAGTTCCAAGGTCTTAAATTAGACTTAAGTTGTTTGTAAATTCCCTCAAGATCTTGCTCTCATAACAAAAAGCTAGCAAAAAGTTAACCGATTTGAGAAAATATCCTGAAAGAGAAGAAACATTTGGCAATTTTCACTCGCATTCAGACCTATCTCTATATTGGAAGGTAAATGACAGTTTTATTTCTGCTGAGGAGGGAACAACTGACAAGAGGCCATTGGATTTTCATCAGGTTTGAAACTGCTCTAGTGGTAGCGCTTTATCCTTTCGAAGGGCTCTAAGCAGGACACAACACGTATTGCTTAACCTGTTCAACTCCTCTACTGTGGTTGCATTTTTTGGGGAGGAAAATGCCCTTACGGAGCTGCTGATGCCTTGGCTTACTGTGTTACAGTTACCTGTTTCAGGGAGATACCCTTACTATGTTTATAGGAGCATCAGAAACGCACAGTTTGGATTTTAATGTGCGCTGAAGAAGTGTCTTTGATGGCAAAACTAGAAGGGAGCCAAAGTTTATAACCCAAGTAATTTTGGATTATTTTGGTTTTGTTTAACTTCACTGATGAAAAATTCAGATTCCAACTTGTTTGACATTCATGCGGTTTTAATGAATTTTAAAATAAACATTAAGGCTCAGAGGAAGTTTTCTGACCTCCTTGACTAAGTCTCTCTCTTGAGCCAAAAAGAGGATTGAAAAGCAATTTGGGCGCAGCAAGCGCTTTGACCGGCACGCTCTGCTCTCTGCTGCTGCGGGTTGTGGTTGGAGCTCGCAGCTCTGCTGGTGTTTTGTTGCTGTCTGGGTCGCTGTTCAGCCCCATGCAGAAATGAGAGCCTGAGCCCTTGCTGAACTGCTGAACATCCTCACGGTCTGTGGAGTGCCGGCAGTGGCTGAACCTGCCCTTGGACTTGAGCTTTGCCAACTGCAGACCTGCTCTTCCCCTGTTTCCCTGAGTGGGACGACTACCTGTGCGCGCTGCTCTTTTTAGGAGGTTTCGCAGTTTGTGTTTCCCTTTCGACTTTGCTCTTGCCAGGTTGCTGAATGCTTTGTTTGCCCAGATCCGACTCGACAGGTCTGACCGAGTCCCGAGTCTCGCTCTGGGTTTTGTTTCTGTGAGAGGTACGAAACCTCCAGAGGCCGAGTGCGGCCTCTTTGCAGGGAAACAGATTGCAGAGCAGGACTGAACTGTGTAAAAGGTTTTATTTATGCATCATTTTAGCTAATCCTTGCAATTGTGGATAGAGTTGCCTAAATATTGCATCAGAGTTGGGACCGGGTAAAGTAGATTTTTCTTCTCTTTAGTGAGTTCTGAAATCCGTTTTACCCATTTCAGGTCATTTCAGATATGAGAGTTGTAAGAATATTTATTTATTTATTAACAGAGAATAGTGGTAAGAGATGAATCTTCATTAGTAGATATACTGCGTCATTGATTTCAACACGAACAAATAAATGGATCTTTGCTTGATGTCTGTGCACAGAGCCAAAAATAAAATAAACTTTGTGTGTGTTTGCGATGTAGCAGTGTCTGTCTGTGGCTCTTCATCTTGCAGGAGTATTGAGCGAACACTATTTCCCTCAAAATCAAGATTTTAAAAAAACTTGATGATCAGTTTGCAAGTATCATTGATTGTCACTGCTTATAATCTTCCTGCAAACCAGTGTACAGAAAGTATTAATGATATAGATATGTTTGTGCACTGATTATTAAAGTTATTATTTCTGTGACAAAAGAGCGAATGAATAATTGACTTCTTAAATGAACATCAGGCCTTTGTAAATTATTTTCAGAATATCCAAAGAATTAATCTAATGATACCTCTTGCTGTTGTCTGTGATCTGTACAGTGCTTTCTTGAAGCAGAAGTGAGATGTATAATCTCTGTGGGATTTCTGTTCTGATTCACCTTATTATTCTTTATTTTTGTATTTTTTTTACTTATTTTACTATCATTTTGTGGTGATTCATCATGTCAGCTCCATGTTTACCGCTGAGTAAAAGCACAGGGATTGGGATCTCTGCATTGGCTCTACCTGCTTGATGGTTCCTCAGATGTAGGTTGGAGGGAAAAAAAAAAAGCTTTTTGGGTGGTTCTACCCTAAAGAGAAGATTTTAGATTTCAGTCCCCACAAGTGTTGCAGCAGGGAGGTTTGCCTTACTGGTACTGTATTTCATGGATAAACAGCTGCAGCGCTTTGGAGGGATTAATCAAATGTTCCTTTGTGCTGATTTAACCAAACTGTGAAATTGTCTTATAACAAATGCTTAAACTGCTGCATGCTCAGCGGATGCAAACAAATTTGATACTGCTATTTAGTAACACTAACACAATGTCATCTTCAATTTGCTTAGCTTAACGCAGCCTGCGCTTTCTTGCAGTCACTCTGTTTCCCTTAAGCTTGACGCTGGCACCTGAGCGCTCCCAGACAGCTCTCCAGGACTCTCCTCGTTCCTCGAATGGGAAATTCCCTGCCCGCTGGGTTAGTTTGTTCCGCAAGTTCTCTGCAAGCGAGTGTGGACACAACAGAACCTGATGCCTATCGCTCACTTCCTTTCCTTGTGTCGAGGATGAAGAAATTGGTCCCATTTCCTTTCCCAGTTTCTGCTGCTTAACAAACTTGTTTACCCTCCCTTCAGCTTTCTTGTTATTCTTGTAGCCCTACACCACTTCATAAGCAGAAAAATAAGGCACCTAGTGCTCTGAATGATACTTAAGATAATTTCAGCTGTTTAAAGAGGTTTTTGGTCCTTTTGCGCTCCCCAATCTCACTTGATTTTTTAATTGAATGACATGTTTTGAGTAACTGATTATTCAGATTTTCAGAGCAACTTGCTGCTATCTAGGCATGACTGATGTATAAGCAGGCAATTATCTAAATGTGCCTTGATGCCTTTCTGCTGTTTTACCCAAACTTACCTGGGAGTCGCTAAGAGTAGATTTAGCGTCAGAAGCTTCTTGATGCCATTCAAACCTTTTTCATAGGAGTTCCTTAAAGGATCCTAGTTGTACTTAGGGTATTATTACAGTTGAAATGTTTTATCTACTCAAAGATGAATGGCTCAGAAGTGGAGATGCTGAGGAAGGCTGCTCAGCTACGGTGAAGAGCCGTTAAAACAGCAACATGGAACTCTGTCTTGTAAACTCAGTGATTTAGTGGGACCCCTCTTAATGCGTTGAGGATGATCATCATCACAGCTGCAGCCAGAGGGACCTTGTAGCTCCACTCCACCAGCACTGTGATTTCTAGCTATGCCTTTGGTGCGTTATAGGAGGTACAGAACTTTAAATTGACTCCATATGGCTCACTGTGGGCTGCCCAGCAGCCTGCAATAACTGGAGGGTGATGTGCTCTAGCTGGAGTTCAGCAGGAGATGGCTTTCCATTTTGCCAAGTGTTTTGCTGTGTTTAAGGTTTTATTTTTTCTGGCGTGCGCTGGTTTGAAACAACCTGAAGCAGCAGCAGAACAGATCGTGATGTGTGAAGGTCTGCCCTGGGTAGGCACAGCACATCAGTAAGTTGGAGACTGCAGTTGCAGTATCTGCAGAGGCTGAAAGATGGGTTTCCCCATGCTTTTGGGGAAGAACAAATCACTTGTGATTTCTTTTTTCCTTTCCTTTTCCTGAAGCCAAGTGAGAAGTTCATGTGCGGTCGCTGAGTGAGAGCAGCGCCGCAGTGAGAGCTGCTCTGCTGCGGTGTGTGAACGTGTGGCGCAAGGTTGGCCCTGACCGGGAGCGAGAGTTTAACGTCAGCAGGGAAGTGAAGTCAGGTTTTAATGCAGAGTGAGTAACTGTTGTGGCCACTGGCCTGGCTGGGAGGAGTTCCCTCTTCTGCGCTGGGGTCCTGGTGACATCTTGATCCTGGCGCTCGTCTGAGCTGCCTTTGAGTTTCTTAGATTACTCAAGTGACTGAATATTATAGGTGAATATTCACCTACATGAATAATATTTCACATAATTAAACCAATCAACCCAACAGATCCTTTTTCATGTTGTTTTAATCAGTTAAATTGTATGTATAATCCAGTGATGAGGTGGGCTGTATTTCGGAGATTGCCTGCGTAGAGGAACAAAACTTCACATTTTAGCCAGTAAAATGATACAAATACAGATTAATTTCCCCACTCAACTAGTCACCTCTACTAAAGAAATGAAGCATAGCTTGTAATAGCCTTCTCGAAAGAAGGTTCCTTCCAGAGCATTCTTGAGTGCTGTTTTGCCTGTGTTTTAAGTTAGGAATAGGCTTTGCATCATTACCAATGACTGTGGAAGTAGTATTATTGTTTGCTCCATTAATTTTGACTACTGTTGAGATAAAGATGATTAATGGAGACATTTAATGTAATTAGTGTGGTGTGGTATCTGACTACTTCTATTTAAGTGTGTTAATGTGGTAAGATAACTCTTGTGCAATGTCCAGGCTTGTGTCAGAAAGTAAAATATTATAATGATTTTACAGTTACTGTTAAACTGATACTGGAAATCTCAGTGCTGTTAAAGCATTCACAGGCTATTACTAATTAAAATTTATAATACAGGAAATCTGAAATTATATCAGCTAGGAAAATCTTAGATAAATTATTTTAAAAGTTCTATTGATTTTTATTAGTGGAAAAGATTTTTTTTTTTTCTAAATGTCAGCATATAATGTATGGCACTGGGAAAACCAAGAGGAAAGATTTTGTGGTGAAATGTTCTGTTTAACCTTGCTGAAAGATCACTTTGCTTCTGTTTGTAACCTATCAAGGGTTAAAAGAACTATGAATAGTTTCAATATGCAAAGGGGATGTTTGTTTTTCAAAAGTCTCTGGGGACTGCAGACCTAATGTGCTTTTACCCAAAGTGCGAGGGATCCAAACAGCTGGAATTTTCTGCTATGTCATAACTGACACCTGAAGAGAAGTTAGTGGAGAAAGGATGGCTTAGGGAAGGTGGAGGGTGAAACTCAGGAAACATTGGTGCTATTCTGTCTGTTAATAATACTTCTGTATTATTCTGGTGTCTGATCTCATCATCAAGCAGCGTAGTTGATTTGCAGAATATTTTATTAAAACATAAATTACACAGACTGGGCCTAGGGCTGGAAAAGGTCATGAATTTCAATAACGTGTGTGGGCTTGTGAGTAATATGCCTGGGTTGTAGCTGAAGCAGAGTACACGAGGAAACTCAGGCCTTCGTGGAAGACGGTAGCATCCTCATCCCCTGAAGACAAAATACGTGAGACTTGGCAGTTGTGCCGTGGTCCCAACGCCCTCCTTTCAGAGCAGCGAGGCAAGAGAACAAGAATAGGGCCCTGTTGGAAAGACCAGATACCAGGGACATGCTCGGGAAGGGGCAGAACAAAAGATGAGTTCATCCCAGCCATGAGACACTAGCTGCTTGTTGCACAAGTCAGACCAGTCTGGCACTGGCAAGCCCAAAACTACACCCAGCCCAAGCCATGAATTTTCTGTCTCCTAAGAGTTGCCATAAAACGTGTCACACTGTATTGACAGTCCTGGACAGGAGGGCGTTGTTTTATTTATTATTATTATTTTCTCAATAAAAGAGTATTGTTCAAAATTTGGCTTCCTCTTTTCAGTGTAGCTCGTTACAAATTAGCAATTAGGGTTTCTTTTGGCTTTGCAGCTGGCTGCGTTGGCCTTTAGCAAATTAATTATCTTGTGCTCATGAGTGCACCTACAGCACTGCGTAAATGGGAGTTGCAGCTGAACCCTGCCAGTTCCTGTTACTCCACTTTGCAGTCCATGTGGCAGCGTTCCTACGACTTACTAGTAAGGTGTTTTGAACATTCACACTACAACTTCAGCCTGGATTAGCTACTTACAGCCATGGCTGATGGAAGTGATTTAATTTTAGGGTGTGCTTATTTATGCAAGACAATAATAATTGCAAATTAAGATGAAATAAATAGCTAACATTAATTTTGTAAGATCATATTCTTTTTCTCTGTGTTCTTGCATGTTTATTCTAAATTTTCTTCTTTTAGTGCTGTTTGTATTAGCGGGGATCTGTTATTATAAACTAAATCTTGGACATATTGTAATAGCTGATTAATATTTGTAGAGGTCCTATAAGTCTTTCCAGCAAATTACTGCTTGAAAACAAGATAATAATAATTGATTTAAATTCTTGGCAATATAAATTGGACTCCTAAATTCTAATTTTATCTTTGACATAGGTGTCCTCTGTGCAATATTACTCTTCAGTGCTGCCTTGGTTCCCTTGCTCTTGCTTGGACCCCTTTGAGGATTGCTTTTAAAATTGCTTTGAGATAGCTTGTAGTGGCAATTAATTTTGTTTCTCATGAAGCTTCATTGCCAAAGTGAGCATGTGTCAGTGGTGACTGTGCACAAGCTCTTAGGGAATCTTGCAGAACTGCAAATAATCTACTGTAATGGAGCTTGTTTTTTTCTTTAAGGACAGAGTTCGCTCTTATTCCTTGTGTGTCTTCCTCACATTCCTTCTCATACTGTACAGTTACAGTCCTGCTCTGAAGAAGTGATTTTGGGATAGGTTGACTTTAAAAATAATTTTATTGCATGCTTAGTGATTTTATTTATTGCATCTCAATAGAGAAAAGTTCTCTCTAGTCCCAAACTTCCCTTTTCTCTGTGTCTTTGCTTTAAAACACACAACATACATGCTAAATTAAAACAAAATTAGAGACATAAACATAGCAGAAGAACACAGCTCTGAAACTTTAGCTGCTTGAGAGTAGGATGTGGGAGGAGAGCACAAGCTTTATGAAAACCAACAGTGTTACCAGTGATTAGCACTCATGAGACAGAGTTACACTGCGTTGAGAGCATGTGGCCACTGTGGGCGAGGACTTTCCACACAAAAATGCTCGTACAGACTTCGTAGAAAGGAAGGACAAGCCTTGTATAGCCAAAGGATCACTACTGTATGTGTAGGCATGTCAGGAACAAAAATGCAGCTTTTGAGACAAATGTGCTTAGCAGGAGGGACCACAGTGCCCAGCCGAAGGCCTTGAGCCCTAGGCAGGCTCCTGCCTGCAGCCCTGCCACAGGAGCTTGAGAGGAACAGATGCATGAAGACTAAAATGTTTGTAGGAGAGCTCCTCGATGTGTCCTTGAGTGTTTGCCATGAGAATTATACGTTCCCAGTGTGGAGGATCATGCCTGTGTACCAACTTTCAGAAAGCAGACAAGTTCTACCCATATTTAATCTTGCATTTTTACTGTTCTCATAAAAGATTCCTGTCAGCTCCCAACATCCTGGGTATTTTATATCCTGAAGGTATCCTTAACAGTAAAGTAGATCTAAATAAATATACTAAATTCACATTCTGTAAGTAAGAACCCTGCACAGTTATGGAAATCTAAATCATGCATTTACCGGGTATCTTCATTTCATGTTTTTTAGGCAGTAGCTCAGATGAGGGTTCTTTAAGCCTTGTTTCTAGTAAGTGTGGGGCGTTGTTTTTATTTTAATTTTTATACTTTTAAAGATGCTTTTTACACGATCCTTGGAAAATCCGGATGCGACTCCCTACGGGGGCGCGCTGGAGGCTGCCGCGGGTACTGCTGCTGTCACCCCACGTACGCCGCTCCGCAACAAACAGCATCTTTGTCTGAATGTTAGTAGTTCTCGAAGCTGCAGAGCAGCCATTGCGTGAAAAAGAAAGAGCCCGTGTCGAGTAGCCTGGTTACGCGGCCCGTTTTTCCGAGCGGAGGAGGAGAATTTCCCATGTTACTCCTGCAAAAGCGATTTAGAGCATGATCTAAAGAGAAAAGAGACTTCATGAAGCCTAAAACTGACTTTTACAAGGACCAGGAAGAAAATCAAAATCTAAATACTGGTAAAGCATCTTTTAAACTTTTGCACTCTCTCAGCTTTCTGGTTATATTATTTGCTATATTACTTTCTGTACGTGCATATGGAAAGTTTTACATGTGTAACATTACTAAGGTATGCTCTTGCGTTTAATGGTAGCAGAAATGCGGATGAGTTAACTGCTGATAATACCGACGGCCTTAAAGTGTTGTTATGTACAAGGGAGGTATTGTTTTTCTCAGTGTAGCTATTTAACCTGAAGAGGAGAAATAAATTAAAATATAGCAAATGATTTTTAATCTTTTTCACTTGGAGTGAGTGTAATATTTGTGCAAGTATTTAGAAGTGCATTTATTTATTTATTTATTTTTCTCCTTTTAAATGTCAGCTGCCCACGACAAAATACTGTTAAACACGACGGCTTTTATTCTGTTGCCTGTGGGAATGGAAGGGAAGGGGGAATGAATAGCATTGATACTAACGGGACTTTCCAGGATGATCAGAGACTTGAAAAATGTTTTGTTTATCGCTCCAACGCGTGCTCTGGGTGCGGGGCTGCCCAGCAGCTGGTGGCAGCGTCGGCAGCGAGGCCCTGGTGCCAGTGCAGCTCTGGAGAGAATTGGACCAATGGGAAATAAAATTAACACATTCCAAAGCTTTTTCATTTGTTAAGCTTTGGAAGGCTCCGGAATTCACCGTCCCCTTCCCAGCAGCTCAAGGACCGTCAGTTCTGCCTTCGGCTACCCTGGACCTGGAGGAACTTTGCTCCTTGCTTGACAGTCGCTTGTCATTCTCCCTGACTGCTGGAAATACAAAAGCAAAGTGTGAACAAATGCAAGACCACGTTAATGCTAATTTTATTTCTCCTATTCTATTTTTTTGCCTTTCAGACCATTTTTTCAAAGTAATGTTTTAGGCAGGCAATAGTGGGGCATCAGATTCTAACTTAGTTGCAAAATGAAGCTGGGTCTCCTCTATTCCACAGAATGTTTCTTTCCGAATGGCAGATTTTGTTTCTTGAGTCACAGTTGTATCCAATTTTGAAGCTCTTATAGCAATAATAAAACTACCAGAGAAAATGAAAGATGAAGAATTGATATTGAAGGTGAAGGTTTTGATTACCTGTATTGGTTCAGATGGGGCACAGCCCACGGCGTTACAGCTTGAAGCAGTCTGCAGCAGATGGACATTTTAGAGGTTCATCACACACAATCTATTGAAATGACAAATACTGATTAATACTGCTTTTTTTAATGAATAAGTGATTAGTTTTTTACTTGCCTCTGTGTTTGCTATAGTAAACTGAAATATGACTGTTGAAAGAAAATCTATTGAATAAATATATTGTAATCAGAAAAATCTGGTGATGACAAGAAATTAGCAATACAATATAGATTTTTTTTGTCTAAACTACAGGCACTTGCAGCACTAGGTGTGAAATTAGCTGGTGTTTGGAGTCCAGAATCTGATGGATCCACAAATGCACTCTGAGTCTGTACCAACAAGCTTGGTTTGATAACGAAGGTGTACATTTTTTTCAGCTTCCATTATTACAAATAATCTTAATATACACACAGAAGTGGCACCATTACATGGTGATTTTTATACCATTTTTAGCTGATACATCACTTTTTGGTGCTCTATTTGCTTATTTTTTAAGGAGAAACAGATGTGCCAAATATTGACAGCATGTTAATGTAAACCTCACCTGAGATTATATTGCTTGCTCTATAATGGGGTGTTGCTCATCTCTAATGCCACTCTTTACTTAGAAAATGTAATCATATTTGTTTCACATCTTTATCTGTTTTCATTCAGATAAGACAATATTTAGACTATCTATTACTTGTTCCTAATTTCTTGTAAGGCGGAAGAGTATTTTTGTGCTTTGTCAGTTATTTCACAGAGAATTCTTTGTTTCCTTGCTTAGCTTTTACCTGATAGCGAGTCATTGTGTAATTTTAAACTTGGAGCTACTTAAATAATTCCTTTTTTAAGAAAAAAAAAACCCATATTTTATTCTAGTCTCCTGAAGCATAACCTCTTGTCCTCGTTTCAAGCTGTTTTCCGAGTTTTCAGCATGGGTGGATTAGTGTAACGTTAAACTACCCCAGTGCAGCGCGAAGGTTAAGATGATTCTGGCAGGAAGTGAAGAGGATTACTTTAAAGGCAATGAATATGATAATTTCCACCCTAAATGTAATTGAATTGTCATGAGGTATAGACCATGCCAAACTTTGATTCATACGTTACCGATGTAGAGGAAAAAAGGCAAGCTATGGACATAAATGGTTTCAGCATTAATCGGGACATAATTTCTAGTGCAAATATGGTTTGCATTCCTTTATTCAAAGGCTTCAACTTTGCTTCAACTTCTGCTGCTTTTTCCATTTTTGGTGTTTTTGAAAAGTCTGTGTCCTTTTCAGTATGTTTTCCCTAAATACAGGCACTAACACGTTTGAGCTCTGTTCATTGAAAATGTCACCATATCTGCTCTTTATTAGTTCATACATCTCAAATCAAATCTTATCCCTCTTATGCTTGAAAAATAGTGATAGGAATTTTTCCCCCTTTATTCAAGCCCTGTGGGATTCGTATTTCAAACCTGTAAGCTTTCCCCAGATGTATCCATTGGAGAAATAAGGATTAAGTTTGCCTGGTGCATGGATCGTCTCGTCCCACACTATGTCAGGTGTCCAGGCAAGCAGGAAATTCACTTTTAAGGCTGGAGCTCTGTAAGGAGGCCCTGTAAACCCAGGGCTGTTTGTGTCTGGAAAAAGCCAGCGTAGGAGCACCCTGCGTGGGCAGCACCAGGCTGGGCAGCAAGGATGAATCCGCTCCCTTCTTCCCATACAAAGAGGAAATTGTGTCTCGGTGCTGCAGCACGGAGCTGCAGGCCTTCAAAATGTAGCAGATGCAGTTGGCAAATTTATTTTTTTTCTCCTCCAATAATTGCATAAACCCACGACTGTCGGGTCTTGGCACGCACGGGCAAAAACGACAGAGAGCCGTGAATGGGAGTAGCGCCGTTGGCAGACGGTGACAAGCAGAAGGGAGCCCCAAAGAGGCGAGCAGAGAAAAGCCCCTGGAGGGGACAAGTGAGAGCTCCAAAGGAGGAGATGCCGTTTCCATTGGGAAACTTGGGGCAGGCGTTTTGCTGCCATTGGGCCTCTGTTTTGCAAGGATGTTCCTGGCCTCTATGTAGGCTCTCCTGGAGGAGTGCGAGGAAGGTGCAAATGAGAACAGACTAAGGCTGGTCCAACAGGCAGTGAGAAACCCTCCTTAGCACAGCTGCTTTTTTGACTATCCGAGTAATATGTCGGTCACCTTTAGTAAACAAATACTGCATTTGCACAAATAAGCATGATAGTAATGACAGAAAACTGCTACCAAATCTATTTTTCTCGAGCCAAGTGTCTGCAATGTTACCATATTCTGATGTTTACTGAGCTGAATTTCATGCGTGAGCTGCAGGTCTGATAGTCCGTCACCTCCTGTGTTTTCTCCTAATAAGGGGAGAGGTTCCTTAACATTTAAGTCGTGCAGTGTCTTTTGGACATTCCTCATTCTAATCCTTCTGTGTGAATCTTTACATCGTTGTAACTTTTGTTTCAATTTGGCATCTGTGCTTCAGATTTCTTTGTCCTTTATGAATGGTTGCTGAATTAACAATTCAGACTTTACAGCTTTTGTTTGGTCTTCCAGTTTGTGAATTATGAGTTTTTTTTTTTTAACTTTCAGTATTTATTTTAATAGAAAATGGCGAAGTTTCTGAATTCAGCAATTGAAAGTACAATTATCGCTTAATATCCTAAACATTATTAAGATGTTACTTCTGCCTGCCAAGGTCATATTTTGCCTTACTGCGATTGCTTTGGCATTTCTCCACTCAAATAGTCTCTCAAGTTGAGATTTTTCCAAATATTTAGCTACTGTTCTTGCTCACATGGGAGGAATCTCAGCAGCTTTATGTTAATCCCCAACAGGTGCAGATGCCGAGCAGGATGCTGCTGTCAAACTTGCCCAAGAACGAGCAGAGATAGTTGCCAAGTATGACAGAGTAAGTAAACTTGCTAATAATGTAAAAATATTCTGTAATTCATCTTAGTAATGTTTCTGTTCTAAAAAATAAATCATGGTTTACCCTTAGCTTTTGTTTGAAATATAGGGTAGTGCTAATCTGGTGGTTTCACTGTTCTGGGTATCATCTCAGCTGCTTTTTCATTTTGAGGGCTTAGGTGCAGTACTGGGGAGAAACAAGAAAAAGTGTGAGACTATCACAAATCTGGGGCTGAAATCTGCTCTGTGTTACAGTGACTAAATGTTTTCATCTCCAAAATTGATGAAAATGCTTTTGCTAGTGGATGGGAGAGGTGTGTTACCTTCCCTGTTTGTGACTGGTAAGTGTAGGAGTCCTGCCCTTGCTGTGCAGAGTACCCCCAGGTCTGTGCTTGAAGAGGCTGAATCACGTCTTTATTTTTTAGTTAAGTTGTCATAAATCTTCTCTTTATAAGTCTCTTTTTTTCCTTCACTTCTAGGGACGTGAGGGTGCCCAGATTGAACCATGGGAAGATGCTGACTATCGTCTCTACAAAGTTACAGACAGATTTGGCTTTCTACAGTAAGTAACTGCCTTGGAAAAAAAAATTGAAGCATTTCCTTTAGTTATGCTTGTTTATTGGATTGATTGCTTGGTGAAAACATTGATTATTTCTTTCAGTAGGTCTCTTGGGAATTGTGTTTGCAGTGTAAACTTTATAAACTTTTTCATTGTGCTTTTCAATTCTAACTTTTTTAGTTTTGTAACTTAATCTGGTGTCAAGAGTGAAATGTTTTTACATATTTTATTTGAGAATGACAGTTGATATAAAAATGTGATTTTTTTGAGCTGAGTTAAAATGCAGATAAATTACATGTGTAACATAAATACTTAAACAAAAACTTCAATGTCCTCAAAACAATTTAAAAAAAATATTAGACTATGATTTAAAAAGTGTAGGCTTATATGGTAGTTTTATGTGCACACTGACATGACTCAATCTTTTCAAGTTAAATCTCATTTGACTTCATGTATTTAGAAAACCCTATTGAAATCTCTGCAGATTTAGGACCTAATGTTGGATCAATTTGTAAAGTCAGGAAATGCCAGAATCCAGAACAAGTTCACAGATACCTTGTAAGAAATGATATCTGTCCTTTTTTTTTGGCAAATGAAAGGTGATAGCATTAAATGATTTTAGAAGCTTTGTGGTTGGCAAAGGGAAATATTTCAGACATACTAACTTGCAGAAATTGAATACAAGCTGAATTGCTACTTTTTATAATGTCCAGTCAAGAATTTTAACATATTCAAGCATAAATGTCATATACTAGAAATTGTGAAGTGTAGTTGGACTATCTAGAAAAATTGGTGATTAGTGGAGAGATGTATTTTAATAGTGTGTAGGATTTTTTGCTTTTTGTTTTTCCTTCCCTCTGTACTGCAATGTCATTGTTTTAGTAATCTGTTAATTAAACAGTTATCTTTACCTATGAACTGCCTTCACTTCATTAAGAGAGTTCTGTGCAAGACTTCCAGGCTGTTGTATTTTACACATAGATAGCTTTGTTTTGGTGACCTACAGCTCTAGCTTGTTGTGTTTGGGTTACAGGGAAGAAAAGTGTTCTTAGTGGAGAATGGAGGTCAGAATTATTCCTTGTGGAAAAATTGTTGAAGCCGCTGCTAAGTTCATCACTGACATCAGTGGGAAGTGGGTCAAGGTCCCTAGGTTCCCAGGGAATTCTTGATTGTGGTGTCTATATGAACTTCTGAACTTTTCCTGTTACTTGAATTGTACTTGAGTACATGTTACTTGATTTTTTTTTTAAATATATTGAGCATGGAAGGGTTACTGATATCTGCTGTTGTTGCAGTAATATCTGCTGTTGTTGCAGTAAGTCATTTCTGCAGTGTGGCTGGGTATCCTCATCTTTAGGCTGCATCTCCTTTCCAGTCATGTCATTAGTCACTGATGCAAAGTCTGAGCAGGGTTTGTTCTCTACAGAGTCAACTTCAAGGGATGAAACTGGAAAGATGTGTAGAATGTGAGCACTGCACAAGCTAACAGTGTTTGTAGGTACTCCATCTCTTCACTAGTTGTGCAGTGCTCTTTGCTTATAAGCTGATCTGTGTCTCTGTTTAAGGCTGAGTTTGTTCGAGAGGGCTGCTTTATGATTCTTCAAAGGGAATTCACTTTAAATGACAGTTCTATTTTCATGACTAATAAAAATCTCTTGTGATATGAGAACTGTAATTAGAACAAGCATATCAAACGTCTTCGGGAAAGACAATGTGTATTGCACTATCAATCACAATTACGGTTGGGATTCGCTTACGCTGCAGTACAGAGCCTACAGAATCTACAGCTTCTGAAATAAACTCCTGTTTCTAAGATTATTTGAAAAGGCAAGTGGTATAAATGCAGTGTGCATGAAGAGCTCAGTGGCTTGGGTGGATACGATCCACTCCATTCACTGGAACGTTGAGGAGGGTAAGACAGCGCTGCAGGTAGAGTTAAATGTTCAGCACTTGCTGTGCCTTGCTGGCCATTCCTTTCTGACCTGTGAAGGCCAGTAATTCCCCGTGGAATCATCTATTTGCAGCGTGAATTAAAAAAGCAATCTAGTGCACACAGAAAACTAAAAATGTGGGGGCAGGATTACTGGCATCATGTTAAGATGATTATGTACTTGCTGTGTTTACAGCCATGGCTTAAAATAGCTAAAAAATGGGTTTTGTATCATAATGCTACTATGCTACTACCCATCAGAAATTCAGGTCTCGCTTGCTCAAATGGAGTGGACCTTGATTGCCATCAGTAGTTAGTAGCTGAAACCTTCTCCCTTGCCTTGGCTGTGTCCAGTTGGTTGCTTTCCTGAGCTCTCTTAGCACATGTCCAAAGTTTACCTGAGTGCTGTTTGACTGGGAACATCAGCCTGGTGGGACTGAGCACTGGAGACTTTGGAAGAAGAGATTGAGCCTTGAGACTTAGCCTACCCTATTCAGAGTAGCAGACAGAACGTGATTTTTTATGTAATGATACAGAAATTGGAAGTGGTTATAAACAAAAATTGACTTTGCCTTGAGGTGGGCTATTTAACCTTGAGACTAACTTTTGTTGAAGGCCCATGGAGAGGAGTATCTGTTGAGTAGCTCTGCTCAGTTCAAACAGCTCTTTGTAAAGCTTAGGACCATCCTTGTCTAATGAATCTAATTTTAATAGCTATTGCCTTAGGAAACAGAATTATGTATCACGATGGCGTTCTCCATTTTGTAAATCTACAAATGAATCTGAATCTGAAACTTCCTTTGACTTCAGATAATAAAAGGCATTTGGTATGTCCAGGTTATTTCAATAACTTTGCAAAGTAGGAAATCATTATAATAGTGAAGATTAATCTTATAAAATGAGTAAATGGAATTTTTAAAGCTGGATATGAGAAATGTGGCCAACATGTTCCCTGGAGGGAGCTGAAGGGCATCTCTTCCTGGCATGCTTAAAACTAGAAAAAGGAAAAAAAACAAAACAAAAAAAACCCCACTGCCTGTTATCAGTGGGATGGGCTAAGTTCTAAAAAGGATTATTTTCAGTAACTTATAATTTATATGTGGCTGAACCCTGCATGAACCAGCAGCCTGAGACAAAAATCTCATTATTGGATAAAATAGATATATAAAAAAAAATGCCCTTACCAATTGCCTTTGTTGCAAGACTGCACAGAGGTGATGGTTGAGGTTTATTGAAACTATATAGTGGTGTGGGCTAAACAGTCTTGATCCTGGGAATGTTTATGTCATTTAATGTACTGGCAATTAACACCAGCTTTTGATTACTGCTTTGGATACCTCTGTGTGTCTGGATATCCCTGTATGTGTGTATATCTCGTGCACTTACGCCCATCCCAAGGCAGAAAGGCTCTGAGTGCCCACATGGCTGTAAGGGCCCTGAGGGGCTGAGCTGGGTGCTGAGGTGCCCTCTCAAGGCAGAGAAGATGCCTCGTGTTCACATTTGGACTCAATCGATAGAGGTTGGTGCTTTACAGCGCAGTATTTCCAATCCTGTCGCATTAATTTCAGTTTGGTCAGCAGAAGCAAAAAGGTGAGCTAACACTGTTTCATGTTTCTGCTGTCTCATACATTATTAGCAGCATTGTTCATCCTAATTGGTATGGACGTTTTTCCATCGACTGCTTTTGAGTCCTCCTCAGTCAGCTTCATCTGGTACGTGTGAGGTAGGGCCTATGAAAGTTCTGATTTTCTAGCATATTGAACTTGGAACACCCTAAATCTATGAAAAAGGTAGTTTCGCTCTCTCTCTTGTTGAAGTCTGGGACAGATGTTAAAATAAGAGTTCTAAAGCGTTTCACTGTGGTCTGAGCTTTCAGGGAATCTTTGCATTGTGGATGCATTGTGGATGCTGCTGCTACTACAAGTGTTTTTTTTTTTTTTTTTTGTAGTAATCATTTACAAGGGAACTACTAGGAAAGAACGTAAAGTGACAGCATTGTAGCAGACATCCCAATAATGCCTTGGGATCTAGGATTTCCCCAGTTGAATTCTTCAGTCATTGCTGCTCTGGATGGTTTAAAAACAAAAACTGAGGAGAACTAATCTGGTATCCCCTGGGGAAACTGCAAATCCTCTGCTACTCTACTCCTTGGAACATTTTGAGAGATATCTTAAGTTTTCCTGAAGACTGCTAAGCTGAGTATTGAAAGATTTATGTTTATGGTGACTGTCACCTTGAGGTTTTAATTTTTGTTCTTTTTTTTTTTGTTTAAGCATCTATTGTGTAAGGAAAGACTAAGTGAGTTGGGCCTGTTTAGCCCAGAGAAGAGAAGACTGAGAAGGGATCTGATCAACATGTTCAAGTACCTGAGGGGAGAATGTAAAGAGAAAGGGGCCAAACTCTTCTCGGTGGTGGCCAGTGACAGGACGGGGGGTAATGGGTACAAGTTGAACCCCAGGCAGCTCCACCTCCATGTGAGGAAGAACTTGTTTGGTGTGAAGGTGCCAGAGCCCTGGCACAGGCTGCCCAGAGAGGCTGTGGAGTCTCCTTCTCTGGAGATCTTCCAAAGCCGCCTGGATGCCACCCTGTGCCCCGTGCTCTGGGTGTCCCTGCTGGAGCAGGGGGTTGGACTGGATGATCTCTAGAGGTCCCTTCCAACCTCAGCCATCCTGTGATTCTGTGTGATCTGGTTAGTTCAAAGGACAGATAACTGTATTCTCCTCTTTTCTTCCCTGTCTCATGTCAGGGTCACTGGTCACACGTGCAATAGCTGACCTGGCTCTACAGAGCAACCTGAACTTTGTATGTGCTTCCAAAATAGGATAGAAGCCAAAAGCAGCATTTTGCAGCTCCAAAGGAAGCTCGTTGGAAGTAGTGATTTCTGTCCTTCCTCAAAAAGTGACAAAGCAAAATACATAAAAAAAAAAAATATTGGCTTTACTTTTTAACTAGCAATTATGATTTATATCATCCACTCTTTCATTAGTAGTGTTTGTGTGCATGTTCCCTTCGGATTCTTTGTGTATCCATATAGCACTGTCAGCTGCAAGAGAGGTTTATCATTGTTCTTTATAAGAAAGCTTTTTAAAACAACAATATGGAAACAAAAATCATTGTAGTTGTTTTGGGAGAATTTGGGACAGGTACAGCTCATGGCTGGTTTTGACTAATCTATGTTGGAAAACATACTGTAATGAGTAATACATTATAAAAAACATTATAGTTCATTAGGCCTTAACACATGAAATGCAAATAATAAACAGAAAGCGCACGATTTACTTCTGTAGCTTTTCAATAACTTTGCTATTTCTACAACTCGTAAATTGAGACATTAAGGATAACTCAATTATTTTCCATATTATTATATTTTCTCCATCTACATCACTTGAATTCTCAGATATTAACCTGTTATTAACAAGTTGTTAAGTTTTGTGTTAACTTGTATTAATAGCAATGTGTTATTGTGCTGTTATTATTTTAAGTACAAAGCTCTGTGGTCTGACTTGGATGATTCAACTTGAACATTTTTTCTTATTTTTTTATTTTTATCATCTGTTCAGTAAAGTGAAGCTGAGGATGTACCTGCATCCTGATGAACTATGATGCTGATACCAAGGAATCAACTTGGGGAGATTTTTACAAGCTGTTTTTTATTTTTTTTCCCTAGGAAAAACATATACAATCTACCATATACAAACTATCTATCATACACAAGCTACCAGTGGCAGAAAATACTTCCCCCCCGCCATTCCTGAGTTTCCTTTAAAAGTTGGATCATGTTCTCGCACTCGTAACTTTTAGAGTAGTTCCACATTAATTTTGATGGGATTGAACTGATTTACAGCAGCTGAGAGCCTGACTCGCACTTTTATTCTCTATCCCAGCAGTATTAGAGAAGCGAACATGTTTTTTGAATAGATTGCTAATGCTGGAGATTACCGTGTAGCCTCAAGCACATTTGAAATAGAAGAGTTTGTTATTCTCCAGTTCACTGAGATTCTGAGGCTTACCTGCTCTTTTTTTCCCTATCAAACTTTATTCTTTGCATTCTATTCTATGCATTGCATTTTTATTAGCTCTGTAATGGATTTTTTCAGTACTGCAAAAAGGGAAGTAGTGGAGGAAAGGAATGGAGAACTCAGACAAGAGCTGGGAGATACATTATGAAGCTTTTTCTTAGCCCTTGACTTTTTAAGAAGGGGCATAATATGATAAGATTGGATTATTCTTGTGTTTTTTTTTTTTTTTTTTTCCTTCTTGCTAATTTATGGAGAGTCTTGCTGGAGAACAGTCCTTGATTTGTAGAATATTCTTTTCTATGTTCCTTAATCCTTTTACAGTACAGCTGCAGAACTGCATCTTCAAGAACAACATTTTTTATTTAAACAGGTAACCTGCCTGATTTGAGCAGGTACCCTGGCAAAGTCTGCTCGGATAAGAGGTTTAAAGATTGATCTCTCTCCTAGGAAGCAAAAGAAGTTACCCCGAGACAAGGGAAGATTTGGTAATAGAAACTAAAGATATAAATATATAAAAATCCCCATTGAATAATTCTAATTTCACATTTCTGTTAGAAAAAGTCTACTTGTCAAAGCTTAAGAAGAGAACACTAAAATTGGAGACTAAGTTGGGGAGCTATTGTTAGTAGTGACATACAGTTAATATCCTTAATTTTCTAGGCACAGTAAGTATCCCCAAACTTATTAAGCGACCTGATGATGTACAAAGCAGTGAAATGTTTATTCTTAGCTCATCATCTCTAAATCACATTAATTTCTGGATATTGCAGTCATTAGCAGACTCGCTGTCATTTTCTCCTCCCTCTCCTTTTCTCTCGGTTTGAGGAGACGGGGTCATAACTATCCGTCAGGAAAGTGGCTTCGCTCTTCCTCCTTTGGGATGCAAGTTGGCTGCTTCCAGCCTCTTCAAGCTGCCAAGGACAAGTCTTAAAAATCAGACCTCAGATGTTGGAAAAGACCCGTGTTTCTGTTAATTCCCTTCTCTACCAAATACATGAATATGCCTTATTTTGACTAGATATTTTTTTTTTCTGTGTGGTTATTTTTTGCTCCTGAAAATAAAAGCTTACTGGGAAAATGCTGCTACATCCTTGCATAGTGCATGATGAAGTCTGTCCTGTAATGTGTGCATTTCTCTAGACTGGTTTCACTCTGAAATATTCACTGCTAATCAACATATTGAGGAATTGCTGTTTAAAAAAAAAAAACAGCTCTAATTAACCTTCTTTCCTTCTGTCCTAATGTACACTGAGGATATTTTTATTTTTATTGCAGTGGAGAAATTGATTTTTTTTTTTAAATAGTAATTAAGATTCAAAATGCTTTTTAAAATTCATCTTACTAACATTAGGCAGAATCCTTTTTTCTTGTTTGCTATCACAGAGAGATACTTTTAAGAGAACATTTTTAATTGCAATACAAAACGGGGTATGAAAATGAGACAGCAATATAGCAATTATTAATGAGGATGTGGTTGAAATATTGAGGGACCTGAAACCATCTATCCAGTTTTAATTACTGGATAGTTAAATAAATAAATAGTTTTAATTATTGAGACCAGAACTGCCTATTTGACCTGCCTATAAATTTTATTTAGTTGTTATCCAGCCTGACCCGTTAAGGTTACATCCCTGTTTCCCCATTAGGGAATGAACTTCGATATCTGCCTTCGTGTCAACTTATGGTCATGAGTGCCTTGTAATCCTTTTCCTTGCGTTGATGTATTTGAACTTAGTTCTTAAAAACTCGGGGAAGAAGGTAGCATTTTGCAATAGGAATGCGTTGACTCCTAAAATGTGTGAGAAAGGAGGGAAAATGAGACTTCCTCTCCCAAATCATCACCTTTGAGCTACACTGTAGGATCTGTAGAACTGTGTAGGATCTACTATATTCAGGTGTCACTTGTGTCCTCAGTGATATAACTGGAACCAGAGAAGTAAGAAGTGCCCTGTTCCACGTTGCCTTCTGCTGTTTGTAACACAACTGAGCAAATGACTAAATATGGTAAAAATATGCTATAACTGGGACAATACACATACGATAATCTGATATACATCTGCTTTCTTGAGTCTGGTTTTAAGTTGCTGCTTAAGCTCTAAAATGTAAAGATTTAACATCATTAGTATCAGTTATTTTTCCTACAGTATCTATAGAATATTAAAGTATCTGAATATAAGGAATGGCCAGAGTGAGATTCATGGCATTCATTGATTGTTAAGGGTGTAATTGGAAAGGGCTTTGGGGGACAGTTTTTAGACATGCAAAAGCACTTCTTCTCTAGGCCCAGTGAAAGAGCCACTAAATGAGAATTTTAGCCTGCAGAAGATTAATTAATAAAAGAAGCACTTGTAGTTAGATAAAGCATTGCATGTCAGCAGTTAACAAAAATATATTGCTGGAACATTCTATCCTAGTTAATTTATGTTGGAATATGTTTTGTCTAGGGCATGAATTTTTATACAGATGAAGCTGCCAGCATATAAATCCAGGATCACTATTAATGTTTAGTGTAAATGATCTCAGCAGTATCCACTCTTTAAGCACTGCTTAAATTCAATCTGTCTATATGGTTAAGAAGAATCCTCCTCAGACCTTTATGTACATGAGAAGCAAGGCAAAGTGATTCATTCTTCTTAATTTGTCTCTTTGCCGTTGTAGGGTTTTAAGGTAGCTTGTACATATAACTTTTTTTTTTTTTTTTTGCTGCTGCTTCTTTTTAAAAGATACTTGGAATGTGATTCTGGAACCTTTTTTAACCTTGATGTTTGTGTCTTCAGTCAAAGTGGCTTCTGAACCACGAGAAGTGCTGCTGTGCTTGTTTATGCAGATGACAGATTTCCTCAAAGCTCTTCTGATTCCCAACTAGAAAAACTTTCAAGTTTCAGTTTTCCTAAAGATGTAAGGAGCTTGTATTTCAGTATGTGGTGGCTAGAATATAAATACATTTTCCTATGAATTTCATGTAATTGTATCAGTTGTAAAAACTTATAGCTAATTCATCTTCTCCAAAACAGGAAAGTACTTAAATAACAGTTTACCACTTTAATATTTAATTGTTTTTGCTTAGTCTCTTATTTTTGTTCCTCCCTTTGCTAGTGTACAATACTCCACATTCTTTGGGCAGGGACTTTATATTTATGGAGTTGTGCCCTGCATATTGGCAGCACCATCAAGAGTATCCGCAAAAAGTTGTAACTAAAATCTAGTTATAAAATCACATATGAGCCAATCCTTTGCCAGGACTAACATTTTTCCTGCAACATATTTCCTGATAATTATTGTGTACAATATCACGTTGGCTTATCCTGTATGTTAATTAATTGGCTTTGGCTTGCGTATGAATTTTAACAAAACTTCTGAAAGCTGCTTTTTAATCTGCTGTAGTTGCCACCCACATCCTGTGCAAAGGTTATTTGGTGAAATTGAAAGCGAAGGATTACAGGAGCAGAGCCTCAATTATTTTGGTAGATGCACAGTCCAAATTGTGAATATATAGATAAAATATACAAGGGAAGGAAGAAGGAAATGATCAGTGGAATTTTATCTCAGGAAAATCCATTATTTAGTTTAAAAGACAGTTTTATTATTTGCTCCTTAATATTTTCAAAAAAAAACCCTTTTCCATCATCATTAGTGTCGTTAGTTTTGAAAAGGACCCTGTTGCCTTTAATTTCCATTTAAAGGTTGGAAGATCAAAGCAAGAGTTCATAATCAGAAGTCTTCTGAAAATTAATTTTTTGGGGACTAGAAGATCTGAATTTGTCACTGAGCACTTAGATTTGGGCTTTAAAAAATAGAATAAATTAATCATAGGTCTTAGGGAAGGCATAAAATTGGAATATTGTTTTACTTGTGGTTAATTAGATTCAGTTACTTCAGAAGACAGTTTGCTTTGTGGTGCATTTTGTGACAGTAATTTAACGCAAACATAAAGATAATCATTTTAAGTAACTAATATTGCATCCCCTGCGAATTATCGTATTAGTTTTATTTATCTTCCCTCCTGTAAGATAGCGATATGGTTGCTAGCTAACTTTTAGATAGAGATCAATGGCTACATTAGATGAAAAGAGGAAACCAAAGCCATCTAGAAATGCTCTACATATATACTAAATAGGGTCATATTCTGCTGCAAAGCATAGTTATATCTATGCAGGTTATCATTTTTTTACTTTAACAGTTTTATCTGCCTTGTATCCCTGACTGAAAGGGAGACAGAGCTACGGGAACATCCAGTCCGTATGTTTATTCTTGTGGGATAGTTTTCCAGGATAAGGCACTAATTCCTTGGCTACAGTCACTTTTGGCAAATGATCCCATAGCCTAGAAACCATTCATTCTAGGGAACGTGTATTCTTTGCTGCCACATTTGAGTTTTGGAAAGCTCTTACAATTCGTGTTGCATACTGTGCTGCTTAATAGTTTCTTTTGTGTGCTGAAGCTTTTCTTCAAATATCTGCCTGCTGAATTCTTTCCATCCTATCCAACCTGCCCATAGTTATGTTTCATAAACTTATTTTTGTTGCTTTGCTTCAGAGTTCTGCACTGATATTTTTGTAGGTGTTTTGCTCACATATTCCATGATCGTGGAAGCTTCAAAAAGCTACTAGTCACAGGCTTTTTAAAAAACTCTTAACCATGGAAGTGATTATTTCTATTATTTTGTATACTTAGTGAAGTAACAAAATCATGATGTAATATGTGGGGAAAAGAACAAAAATAAAGGCTTAAATATGCCTCTACACTTTTAAAGACTGTTACTCCTTATAAATGTTTTTTCTAGGAGTAACAAATATAGTTTCCTCTTATATTTTAAAAAATTAATCATGTGTTACAATTGAAAAAGTACACGTGCAGCATCTGCATCTATTCCTTACTGGTTGGGTGAATGACTGCGAAGATGTGTGCTGCAGGAAACATATGAATGTGATACAAAATACGTGGTATGAAATATGTGGTACTTTTCATATATGATATAAAATCTATGAAATACCTGATATGAAATATGTGGTTCCAAAGTACTTTTCAGTTAACAAGTACTTAAATCAATACAAAATGATCCTCATTGATGCTTAGTGGTAAGTTGAGGACAGGATGAGAAGATAGTTGGGAAAACAGTTGGAGAAACTACTCTTGTTTCGGGGCTGCATCATTACCCCAGTGTTTTAGTGAATTCATTGAGTTCCACACAGTTAGTTAGTGCTGTGATATTCTTCAGCAGAAAGATCCCCCCAGTTCTTCAGAGTTCACTGGCTGGTTCTCATGACCTCGTCTTTAGGGAAGTGGCACGTTTTGGAGTAGAAGTTATGAGAATAAAAAAATGCTTGCAAAGAAATGAGGATGTAATCATAAATCTTAGGTGCCATAAATTGGGTAAGTTTTTGTTTGTTTGTAGGTTTTTAGTGTATTATGGTTAATTTTTGCCTCCCCCCCTCTTTTTTTTTTCCTACTAGCAACGAGTAACTCTTAAAAGTCAGAATTTGTGCCATTTAGAAATGTGAAGAATTGAACTGACCTGGATTTTGCAGTTGTAGACTTTATAAACATACCAGGACTGATGCTTGCACCAAACATCTTTCCAGTTTGGTTGTTCTGTACTTAAAATCCTCAGAACTGAAGCTGATAGAGGAGCCCTTACATTTCTTAAAGACCTTTGAACCAAACTGGAAGCAGGGAAATGTTCCAGGGGAACCAGCCGGAAACTTACTCTTCGCTTCAATGTGAATGTGAGAAATGGATAACTGTGATGAGTGACTAGTGCGAGGAAGTCTTTCCTTGGGTTTATAGTGAACAAACACATCAAAGTGCTGTTTAAAGAAAACTGTTTTAAACAGCAGAAGCAGGTGGGTGACTGTAAGCTTGTTAAATCTGAGACTTTCCAATTCATTTTGATGACAATATATAGCTGCATGTAATAATGGTCAAAACCATTTAAATGCATTTATTTTAATGCATTTAATGCACATTTTTTAATGTTCTGAAGTGTCAGATATTTATGCATTAAGACTTTTAATAGTCATCTTGAAAAATGTGTCAAAGCCCGTATTAGTCATAGTGGGTTTAGAGATGAAAAAAATCTATTCATCATTTATAATTAATTAAAAATATACATTCTCAATAAAACCCATGTTCTTCAAAGCAAAATCCTGGTTTCTTTGAACTAGCAGGCTGCTTTTGCTTTGCATTAAACCCTCACAGGAAGGTGGTAATATCCCAGGTTGAAAATGGAAGAAATTTTTTGACCAGGGCTATGGAGAGATGTTGAGTCGGCTGCTGGGAGTTGCCTCCAGCTCGGTTTATGCCCGAGCTTTGGTCACATACCAGCTCTAATGAGTCTTAATTCCTGCCCAATTATCAGGGGGATTTGTCTAGTTTGGATCTTTTATAACTGTGGGCAAAGGAATGCTGAGATTTCACTGCTGTTAAGTGAGGCCTTATTTACATGAGTGCAGTTGTCCATGGTTAAAGACTGTGACTCCTTCTTTTTTTGTGTATCAAGTGCTGAATGGCTCCAAGCTAATTGCATTAATCAGGTCTACTCTTCCTCTTGCTCTCCCCTGTTTGAATATTACTGGAGCTATTAGAGCAGTCGCCTTATGGCAGGATCTTGCTGTATAATGTTAATACTGCTTCACATTATCACTTGGTGGGGTACACAGATAAAAACACTGAAAAATACAGGTTTAAATAGACTAGAAAAGAAGGGAAGGATTCAACATCAGAAAGAAATAATGAAAGTGTAAATTAAGCAAGTTAGGCTGGAGAAGGAGAGGAAGGAGCCAGTACTATAAAGCCAAAAAAAGCAGGCATAATAAAATCAAATTGACTAATGGGTACTAGCTACTCTCATGTCTGATCTTGTCTGATCTCTTTATTTTAAAGTGTGATAGTGTTTCTGAGTAGAAAGCCAATTCAGTAAATGGAAATGTATGTATTGAAAATACCGTTAAGGGTTTGGAGGGTTTATTTTGGCCACGTGCCTTTGCTTTGCTGCTGGTCAGATAGACCTGAATATCACGTGTTTATTTTTTATTTTCTATTTATTTTTCTTTCTTTCCCCACTCTGGGCTCCCAACCTCCTGCTTTGTATTTTTGCATCTTTCAAGTAAACTTAATTTCTACATGATGTTATGCAGCCTGAAAGCAGACCCTGTATATGTTAATTTAGTTATATGGGAATCATGCAGAATTCCTTTTTTTTTTAATCATTTACAGCTTCAGGTGGCAATGACTGGAGTAAGTTTTTTTTTCTAGCAGGCTAAACTCTGAGACCTTGGTCAAGTTTTGGAGGGTTTTGACCTTGCCTTTTCAGGAAAACTCTCAGATACATTGAAAATATTTCCAGAAGATCATGTCTGTTCCAGGGCTGCTAAAAACAGAGAGGCTTTTGCTTTTGAAACTAGTTTTTAGGATGTTTTGGTGAATTTCTTTATGGTAGTTACATTTATTTGTCTTATAACAAGACTCATGAGGAATGACCACATATACTTAAAAGAAAAATTTTGTCAAAATCTAAAGCAGTCACTTTATGAGTTATTTATCGGATCTGTAGAGCCTTGCTGCTTACAGGGGAGGTTTTGGAAGCTACAGGTGCTGCCTACCGGGGAAGGAGACTCCCTTTTGGCACCAAACAAACATTTTAAAGTGCTGCTCTTCATGCTTTGTAACAACCTGCCTGTTTATAGCTAGGTGAAAAACTTAGAATTTTGAATTTGAACTAAATACCTACTTAAAACATTTTGTCCCTTTTTTTTTCTTTCAAACTACTTCCTTTCTGCTAATCAGAATTTTTCTAAAACTTTGAGAAAATGTAATTTTACTGTCCTAAGTCAAGCAATCCTGTGGCTTTCTCTGGGCACAATAGTGGAAACAGAAAAATCTTGTTTAGGGATATTTCAGCCAGCAGGAGCATGGGCTAGTAAGCAAAATTGATATTGATTTTAAAACTACACGTAGTGGCATAAATGTGATCAAAAATAACTGGACTTAGAAAGCAAATCTGCATTAAAAACACTTTTGTATGACTTTTTCCTTGATTGCAAAGGATTTTCTTTCTTTACTGTGCTGCCAAAATATGACTTCAACTTCAGTTCCGGAATGCAGCATGGTGTGTTTTTAAGGGAAAAGTAATTTTTCGAATAACATATTTTATTTTGAAGCAATGAAAACTGATTTGATTTTGGTTTGCTATCTAATTTCCTTACTTAATGTCATGTGTTTTACTGTGCTTTACTCAAGAAAACTTCTCATAATTCTTGCCTTCTGCTTCGTTGCTGCATATTGCTACTATAAATTAATCCTTGCAAAGAACCTATTAAAAACCAGGACTGATGTGAACTTTGTCTTTGTTTCTAGCCCGGAGGAACTTCCTGTTCATGATGTAGCAATAGAAAAGGTAAGTCCAGCTCTTCAAAGAGAGGAATTATGACTCTTCTCTTAAATGTAAATGGCTACTAAGTGAGGAGATGAAGTGTTCTAGTGGTTTGCATTCCCAAAGAGCTCTGTTCCTGTGTCTCATAAGAATGTGGTCGTTGAGGACATGCTAACCGACTGCCACGTCCCATGGGGTCACGTAATACCTGTCACCAACCCTAGGGCAAGCGAAAAGCTCTTTATTTTTCTCTCTTGCGTTGGCTCAGGTGCATTTCCGCATACCTGACCTTAAATTGTTGCATTTTTTCCTGACGGTTTCCATCTCACTTGATCATGTTCTGAGTGTACATATAATTTCATTTCCTTCAAAAAGACTCAGCAGGGTGTTGAGCTCCTGAGCGTCACCATCAGACAGCTTGCAATTATTGTGCTCTGTGTGTTTTAAAGCTCTGATTCACAGTAGCTGTGTAGCTTAGCCTTAAATTATTGGGTGAAAGTACTGCCTTACTTCACCATCCCATATTTTATTCATGCCATCTCAGACAAAAAAAAATATGTCAGCCCAGGAACTGTATTTACTGAATCGGTGCTAAATTGGAAGTGCAGTTTCTTTGGATCATCATGCAGCAATGCTCCTGGGTTAGACTCCCGATCTCACCCTGACCTCTGCTGGTCTGAGGCTCAAATCTGCTTTTTAGCAGCAGTCTTTGGATCCTTGCAATTTGCACCGTACCATTCGTAGGGTAATTAATGTGCTGTGTTAATGGGGACTGACACTAAAAGCTTTAGTGCATATAGTGCGTATTTACTGCATATAGTGCAGTATGTTTTAAAATCATAGATTTGATTGGACTGTTCTTCCTTGCTTTCCTTATTATCTGTGATTTAGAAAAATATATATATTTGTAAGTGGTATTTTGATACAGTTTGTAGCTTATATAAAGAGTTGTTCATACTTGTGAATTTTGAATCACTGCTCATTCATATACAATCTAGTGTAGACCTTAAACTGGGTTTCCTTTGTATGTATCTGCATGCATAATGCTTTCAGGATGAGAATTATTACTGTGAACGCAGGGTAGTTTTCATGCTTCATTATATTGCAGAGCACATGCCTACTTAATAAAACAAATAATAAATAAATAATAAAACAAATCATGGACTAGACAACCTTCAGATAAATTGTGCAGCCCTTCCTAGGGAGGAAGGGTCATCCAGAAAAACCAAGTGGATCGGGAACTGGAAAGCTGGGAGTGTGTATCTCAGTCTGGTTTTGAAATGCTGCAGAAAGTTCTTTACATCATTTTTATTTTTGTTTTTGATTAACTTGATTATGAATCCTTCAGGAAAGGCACTTGGTGTTCTGTAATGTTCGGCTAGTTTTGATTTTTGAGGCTTCTACTAAAGCGCTGCTGTAAACCTTGTCTCCGGCACCCTTTTTCTCTAACTTAACTTCGCGCTTTTAGCTCTCAACAGTGTATTATTTATTGACTGCTAAGAAAACTTCCCTGCTTCAGTTAGGGATTCTGTTATTTTCAGTGGTGGAAATGTTTCAAAGTGTAAAACATGCTCAAAGACAGATAAATGGATTTTTTTTTTCTTTTTGTTTTTCGGAGACGGCTTCATGGGACTTGCCTAAAAGAGGCATCTGCAAAGAGCATCCGTCTACTGTGCAATAAGCTGCCTCAGATCTGTGCGTGTTTTCACTGCTGCACCTGTTAGACATGAAAGTGAACATAATTCAGACAAAAAAAATAGCTAAAACTTTTTCAACAGCCGAACACAGAAATAATTGCTATTTTGACTACAGTTGGATCACTTGAGAACTGGGATAAACTGACATGGGAGACATAAAAGCGCGAACAAACTTGCATTGAAGTGAGCTGCTGACTCAAAAGACTGAAAATCTTGAAAGCAGATCAAAGATACAAACAAAAAGACTGTGGGAGCCGATGGGTTTTTATTTTTCTTATCAATTATCTGAACAACCTGTTGAGGGCAGAGACCTTTCCTGACTTGATAGCGATGTTATTCCTGCAGTTTAATCTATGTCTAAAACACATCTGAGATGTTAAAAAATCTGAAAGATTTGGAAAGGTCTAGGGTACAGAGAAGAATCAAAAGTGTGTAGTTTAGGAAGCAGATTTTTTTAACATTTCCCTTCTAAATGATCCCTTAAGTGCTTTGAAAATAAAAAGGGTGCAAGTGGTTAAGAAATGACCAAGCGCAGGATGGAACCTGAACCTTTGAGAAAGGAAAAGTGCTTTTTCCCCCATAACTTATGTGTACTTCCATCAGGATCAGGTCATTTGGATGGAAACACAAACAAGTTTAAAAATAGGTTGTTTCCAGGGCAGTTCATGGACAGAGTCTTGTTTGCAGTGCACCTTAATGGTCATTAAATTGTATTTCTGGTTTTGCACGGCTTTGATCTGCTGGCCTGAAGAAATCCTTTGCCTACTTTATTCCATCGATACCCCATAGATATTTCATTTAATTATAGCAAGAATTTCTAGCTTTTAATGTCCAGAATTAGAACACACTTCCACTTCTGGCACTGCAGTGTTGCTCTGCATGCACTTGTGGGTGTGCTTTTTTTAAAACTTGAGTAGTTTACCTCAACATATATTAGTTTGCTCTATCAACACCTTAAATCTGCTCATTCATTTTTGTTAATGTATTTTGTGCCTAACATAAGCACAGGTTTTTATTACTAATCGCAAGGAAGTGAATTGCATTCAGGGCAAGTCGAGGTAAGGAAAGTCATCATTTCAAAGTGGACTTTTTAAAAGATTGCAGTGGAAATGATATGCCTGAATGTTTACTTAATAAAAAAGGGCAGAGCTTTTCTGTACTTGCCATAAATGTGTGGAGAAGAAGCTAATATAATTCTTGCACTAAAAGCCTCCTAAAAATGAGGAAAGCAAAAAAAAAACAAAAAACAAACAAAAAAAAAAAAAACCCAAAAAGCAAATGAGAAAGCTCTGATTGTCAGCACTATATGAAGAATTATTATAAATAAGAGCAATTCAAGTTAAACGGTGTTACTTTGTTGCTTTTCTTAGACTGAGTGGACCAGAAATTGAAGATATGGTGTTATATTTTTTCTCAATTCTTAAAATGCCTAAAATAAATCATTATAAATGTATTCTGTTTGAAAAGATTAAAAAATTATAATTTCATTCCAGCAAAAGCACCTTGAAATCGAAAGAACTACAAAATGGCTAAAGATGCTCAAAAGCTGGGAAAAATACAAGAATAGCGAAAAGGTAAAATTATGCCTCTTTTTTCTTTTTTTTTCATTAACTGCCAGTACTCAATGACTGTATAATCTTAGTTCAAGTTGTGTTGTTTTCTCTTTATGTAATCAGAAGTACACCTGGAGGAAAAGAAATATATTTTTTTTTTTTTTTTTAGTTTTTCCACAATACAGTAATTAACATATGCATAAATATATACTATATATATATATATATATAAAAACCTGAAGTTCAAATGTTAATTTTTAAGCAGGTTCAGTAGCATATTTGGGCTCATGTCTGTTTACTGCACTGCACCTGCGTGGTGGATCTGGGACCACACTGCGTGCTGTGTTCGCATCTGCAGAATAAATAGTGGTGCTGATGAAGTCTTGTCTTTTATGTACTGAGCCAAGCAAGATCGGTTTTGATTCCTATTTTGAGAAGCAGAGGAGAGTGAAGAGAAGGAGGAAAAATGCTTTTCTCAACTAGAAAAGGGAGGACACCTTTAAATGAGAATACCTGCCTTCTTCAGGAATCGTAAATTCCTTTTCAGGGTTCTGAATTTTAACTTTATTTTTCCTTTGTATGCTGGATATTGTAGTAATTCATATTTAAATTTAAAGTTACTCTTTTGAGGCACAGCTGGTGTCTTACTAAGATCCCTGAGTTCTTTATTATGATTCTCATCTGTGGGTTTATTTTTTACTTTTTTTGGTCCCCAGGTTTACTGAACTGCCTGGGAGAGCTTTCAGCCATGGTTCAGTGAAACTACCTTAAATAACTCTCCAAGGAAATGATTAGTCATAAAATGGGACATGTAGTTTGATGTTTAAATTATCTGTGCTGGCAGGCACGATATTTTGGGATACTTGAAGATACATGGTTGATTTGTTAAAAGGAAAAGTTGCAATGAGTAAGTTTTCAACTAGTAAGAATGGGGAAGCCTTTTCTGGTGTGTTTTTTTTTTCCATCTCTTCTCCTTGGAATAGTTCTGTTATTTTGTGAATAATATTCCATGCAGCATTCATACTCTTCAGAGGCGTGAAATTTTTGATGTATGAATGGGATCTCCTTTTGAATAGGATGCTTCATCCTGATGCGCTGCTTTTTTCAGTAAGGAAGGACTCTAACTCTATCCCTGAAATATTTTGGCAGCTGTTCAAAGTACCTTAGAATACTACAACATTTCTTGATTAAAAAAGAGGAATAAAAGATTTTTTTTCTTTGTAAAGTTACACCTAGATTTTAAGTAGATCGATTGCTGTTAATGATCTTAAAGATGCTGTTTGGATCTTTAATTACAGAAATTT
This sequence comes from Crypturellus tataupa, assembly GCA_034781795.1. NCBI lineage: Eukaryota > Metazoa > Chordata > Aves > Tinamiformes > Tinamidae > Crypturellus > Crypturellus tataupa. The sequence continues at coordinate 999,680 of JAWLRI010000001.1, read as the reverse complement.
TTGTATTATTCTGTTTAAAATATAAAACAGCAAACGATGGTATGTGGGTAAATGTAGAAGATGGGTTTTATAAGGTATAAAACCTACAAGTCAGTGAGTGTTAAGAGTGTTCAGTTGTTTTAAGGGGGTAGGGTAGGTAGGGTTTTTCATGTGAGTAGTTTATTTGTTGGCAATGTAGTCTTGTTATTTTAAAACTGGTAGTGAATATACTAAAGAATTTTGGTTGGGGAAAGATTTGATAGAGAGATTAGTTTTCCCACTGACTTTGGATGAGGTTTTCATAGCTGTTTCTGTCCGGACTATTCAGAGCTTAATGCACGGGGTGTGACGTTCCCAGATTCAAGTAATAGGGCTTAAATCCTGCATATTTTTCCCCAGGGTTTTTTGTTGATACTCTCTGGTGATGCTGGAACCCCCTTTGCTTGGGTGACACGTATTATGCATCTCATGTCACTGCCTCAGTGACCGGCATGGGGAGCCAGCTTACCCCCTCGCTGCTCTTCTGTTTCAGTGAATTATTCTCTGCAAATTGGAAAGGCTTCCAAGGGATAGAGAGACCAGAATACTTCTTAGCCTGCCAAGCAGGGTGTTTTGCTGAGACATAAGAGATGCTACAGCTCAAGTAGAGGGAGAATTTTGCTCATCATCTCCCATGCTCGTAGCACCTGCATCCTGCTTTTGCTTTCGAGACTTTTAACTTTGTCTTGTACTTTACTGTGTTAAAAATGCCCTAAACAGTAGTTGATGTTTCCTTAGGTATTCCTGAGAAACTAGTGAATTCATGTTTTTTAAATATGAAATGAATGCATGAAAAAATAATAATTTATTACCTCATTTTTCCTTAGAGTCCTGCTTTCTATCCTCTCTGCTTTTGTGCAAGTAGAAGTTAAAGGCCATGACACTTCTGGCCATGTTTCTCATTGTGGTGATGGGCTGATTTGAAGATCACTCATCTTCCCAAACCAAAGGGATGATCAGACAGCTCTGTAACATCTACTTAGTTGCTAAGAGCATTATCACGTGTGACCTTTCAGGTAACACAGTGGCTCTGCGCTGTTCAAAGAGCAAAGGTCTTGCTCCCTACCCACCAGTCACATCAGTCCATTTTACACTGACTTAAACCGAATCATCCTCAGTGCAGCAGGCACGCAGGAGGTATTGCAGATCAGCTGAGCAGAAAGAGCTTCAGTTAATGCAACAAACCATAGACTGGACTATAAATAGTGGCAGAAATAATTCAGTGTGTTCCTAAACAGCATGGACTTTGCTGGGGGCAAGGAAAAATCTTTACTGGTTGTTGAGCTCTGTTAGAGCACTCAGACTTTAAAAAACAAGGGTGTTTTCCCTATTCTTTCTTGTGGTAAGTGAACCAGAGCATAGAGTAAAGCATCAGCCCGTTCCTCCTCCCAGTGGAGGAGGAGGCAGTATTTTTTCACTGCTGTTTATAGAGAACCTGGTACTATTGCTTGGGGTTGTACAAACTCCAAAATAAGGAGTTTTTTATCTCAGAAATGCAGGTGGGAAGAAGAGGAAAGGACCCAAGGATGGAGCAAGTGCAGATGCCCACTAGAGTATTTCCACCAAAGCATGTCTGTCCTTCATGTCTTCCTTCATCAATCTGTAACTGAAGCTGCCTGAATTGAGAGGGGAAGGGAAATGAAGGTGTCTGTTGAACAGCTCTGCTTCTGCATATTCTTTTTCTCACATGCAATCCACAGAAGCTAAGAACCTTTAAAGACAGCAGCTTTTATAGATATTCTTTATTTTCCTTATCAATATACTCTCCTATAAAACTTCAGGTTTTAAATCTTATGCTTCTCATCACTGATTTTTTTTTCTTTGAGGTGGCCGACATCTGCTTGCGTGCAGTTCTTGACATAAAAAAATGCTTTGCTTTCAAGAAAATCAGTTTCACGTCTCGAAGTAGCAGGAGTGGCAGTGCCCTCTCTTCAGACTAGGGCTGTGTGATGGTGGTTTTGTTTTTTGGCCATGAATCAGTTGGGCTTCAGTCATTGGGGAAGGGGAGATGATAATGTTGGGCTTTATGGACCTTGTTATTGAGAAGATGACTAATATTTATTTGGAATATTCCCAGTCTGAGTGTTTTTGTTTCCTTTGTAAGCTTTTTAAATATTAATTCCCTATAGAGCCTTGTTTGATTATTGGATGGTCCAATGAGCACATTCAATTTCTTCTCGAGTGAGTAGCACCTTTTGAATTTGCAGAAGGGCACATCCACATGTGGCATCTTTGTCATCGTTGTGTGATAGTCTGTGCCATGAAAGACTTTGTTCTAAAGCTGCATTTATCTCCTATACAGATAGCAGACAGTGAAAGCGCTTAACATGGTGTTCTGCTGACTCTAGCCAGGCTCTTGATACTTGTAATGACTGAAATTGTTATTGGGGATGCACTATTACTATACTGTGGCTCTGAAGAATATAGTTAAATGCCGTGGGAGACTTAAAATCAATTAGGACCTCTCTCTGGTTAGTTTTCTAAACCTTGGTTACTAGCCAAGGTTTAGAAAATTTGTAAATTGTGGCTCATTTTTGCTCCAGGACACATGATCAACATGATCTCTTTGTACAATGACACACCTGTAGCTGCTGTTCGTGACTTTCAAATGATAGAACTATCCTTTCTCACGACCTTTATCAGTGAATTTGGGTTGAAAAAGAGTGTCTGTATGAGGTGAAGTCTGGCTATACACCTATTGAAGCTTCCTCTTTGGACAGGAGAAAACTATCCAGGGGTAACTGTGTACATACTAAAACTACTGAAGCTTTTAAGTGCCTTTGTCATCTTAAAGGACAGTATTAAAGGCAGCAAAGTTTTCTTAGTCAGACAGTACCTTGTTTTTCTGAGGATAAACAGTGACAGCCTCTGGGTTTGCTATAGCATCTTATGAGTTAAGAATTTTAGCTTAAATGGAGACAGAAAAATAGCATGTTTCTTCTGCAGGCTTTATTTGTATGCTGCTGTACACTGTGTTCCCATTAAAGAGCCCTCAAAATACTTGGGAAAAGATCACATATTCTAAAATCCAGACGTTCTGCTTTGAAGATATCCTAAACAGCATGAGGTTTACCAATACAGTTACAGAGTGTTCATTAATCTTCCAAAACTGGCGAACGGGTCCATCTAATGATGTCTCTGTGCCATCATTAAAATAATGTTAAAAACAGAGCTTCAGAAAGGTTCTTTTTCTTTGCTAGAGTTCTCTGCTTTTGCCTTTCCTAGTCATGTCTTGAATTTTTTTTTTATATATATATATATATTTTTTTTCATTTTTAAAGTTCCTGTGGTTGGTTAACCTGAGATTTTGCTCCAATCTCTCCTGGTCCTTTAAAGCCAAGATTAAGACAACTAGTCCTTTTTTCTCTGCTTAGATGGTCTGTGTGCTCCTAGATGCTGGAGCATAGAGGTGCAAACTGGAGAAGGACCCACGGAGGCAACTGCTTTGGTCCTAATGTGTGTTTATTTATCTTTTCCAGTAAGGCCCATGAGAAGCAAAGCACTGAGTGGAAGCACAAGAGCAGTGTCAGGGGCAGCACTCATGTGTATAGATAGATATAGATATAGATACAGGTAGATATAGATATGGCTCCTCCCTCTAGTGTCCTCAGTTGTCCCCTTCTGACCCATTTCGAATACCAGATTTGCGTATCAGGATACATGGGTTATGAATGGGGAATTTCATTTTCTATTTCACAGTTACGTATAGTGGTGTTAGATTATTCATAGCTATGAAATCTTTTATGAATTGTTTTAATACAAATATGTCCTAATGTGCATCTAGGAAAATGCTCAATTGTTAATTTATATGCTATGAAATGTGTTTGCCTGAGACGTGGCATTTTTTGGTGATCTGTGTACGTGCACTTCAGTGTTGCAGTTTACAAGAATTCAACCTTGCTGCTGTTGCTGTTGAGCTCCAGAGCTTTGTGTGATGTTGCCTGCTGCCTTTTACCATCCTCGTGTATCGTTCGTGATTATACTGAGCTCTCTGTGACTTCTGCCGGAAGTTTGTGCTGCTATGAATCTTTTTTTTTTTAATGTGGAATATCAAATACAAAGCCCTCTTTCCTCTATTTGTAGAGCAAATGTTAAACAGAGGAGATGATACAATTTTGATAGGCCATCCTACTTGTACAACTTATATAATTGCCTTTTCCTCCATAGGTCACTGTTTCTTTAGTTCAGCAGTTGGTAGCTTGTACTGTAATTATCTTTTCTTTTTACAGTTTCATAGGAGAATTTACAAAGGCATCCCGCTGCAGTTCAGAGGGCAAGTCTGGTCCTTGCTGCTTGATGTTCCTAAAATGAAAGAAGAAACAAAAGACCTTTATAATGTGAGTTTGCAGAATTTCCATTTAATATTAAAATGAAGAATTTCAAATGCTAAGACTATAGGTGCTATTAAGCTTTTGTTATTACGTGGTGTGGAAGAAGGCTTAGAAAATGCATTTAACCTGTTTTTAGCTAGGAGAAAAAAAAAAAAAAAGGGCCCATGTCTTTAGAAAGTACCAGGTTATTTTTTCAGTCTGTAATTAATTAAATTTCACCTTTCTTTTCCATTTCTTTTACTACCCTAAAATCCTTGCTGAAGTCCTCTTCAAAACGAAGCAGAACAAAACAAGACAAAACCCCTCTCCCAGCAAGGAGACAGAAACCTCTGAAACTACAGCTGTTCTTTGAGAAATTTATGTTAAGGAAGCACCATGTTAGCCAAAAACCAGTAGTATTTTTAGGGGCATTGATGCCTTGTAGACCCTTTAAGTAGATCTACTTAAATATAAAGAAAAATGTTGGGAGGTGTCCTTCCTGCAATGCTCTGGGCAATAAATTCATCTCTGAATTACTCTGTTCCTTGAAGTCACTTCAAATTTTTTTCCCTCTAACTCTAGTGTTTTTGTGGGTGTTAGTAGAGCTGACTGCCTTCAGAGCTCAGCTTCATAAATCCATAAATGTAGAATATGATTCATGTGCAGACTGATAAGTTAGGTAGAAGAGGAATTAAATCCTTTAGTTTTTTTTTTCCTTTTTTTTTTTTTTTCCCCTCTGTGCTAAGGAGCACCAGGCAGGTAATTTGGTATTGTAGAGTGTCTGAATCTTTCCCCACTGGAATTTCAATGCTCACAGGATTTTCAGAAATAATGCCCAGAGTTTCAAAGAAATGCATTGCTGATTTGGGTTTGACGTTTTTAATAGCATTTTTTCAGGAGCTGAGACTTAGGATCTGAGTAGGCAAGGGAGCTCATACAGTGGTGAAAGAAGATGGATGTTGGCAGTGATGTTATCTAAATTTTTGTCTCTGTGGTCTTCCTCCTGAATTATTTATCACTCTTTAGTCTGACAGCCTGCTCTTTCTGACTATTATATTTTGTTTAACTTCGTAAGTAAGTCCAGAGGCACATCCTGAAAGGATAAAATGAGGTTCATGCTGAATAATGTAGCTGTGGGAAAGAATATGGAGTTAAACTACAAGCCTTTAAAATTACGTGAATTCATCTTCAAAGATTATTAATGCCATCTAGTGCTCAATGCAAAAAAAAAAAAAAAAGAACATAAAGGCTTTGTAGTGAAATAGGGAGGTAGAAGGAGTTTTGTTCATCACTGTCCTTGCTTGTTCATGTTGTTTATGTGCAATAAACTCATTTAATTGCTCTCCATTTTTCCCATTTTGTGAAGTGGCATTAAAACACCCCATTATGAATCTCACCTAGAAATTGTGCATTCTAAAGTAAGAAGAGGGTTGGAAGAGGATTTTTGTTGTAGATCAAACTCACTGTATGTGTCAAGACCTTCTTGCACTTCTCCGTACAGGGCATTTACTAATCTATTGTTGATATTCTTCATTATTAATCTTCTCAATCTTCATCATTATGCCTGCTCAGATGTACTGAAAATACATCTTGAAATATTTTTGAAAATAATGTGTTGCACCCATTTAGGAATGCCTTGCAAATTCAACTTTTAGGGACAGAAATAAGAATCAATGTATGAATGTGAAGGTGAAAATATTGTGAGTGTAAAAAGAATAAGGTGGCAGTGCAGCCTATGCAGGCTTTCTAAAGTAGGCAAAGTTAGATTTAATTAGAGAACTTGTAGAAAGTGATAAAATGAAGTTATGATACCACTGAATTGAATTAGACCGGAAAGTGACGGGAAATGACTAGAGAAATATCCAGTTATTGTCTAAGCTTAGGAAGAAAGCAGAAGAATACAAAAGAAAAGAGCAATTAAATAAATATTACTTCTGCTTAGGAAAAACAGATAACAAAAATGTGAAAGCCACACTGATCGCTTGTTTAAAGTCTAATCTGGAGCAACTGCTTCCTAGATACTTGTTCCTGAAAAAGAGAATTCCCCTTTTGTCTTCCTGCTGTCATCTGCCTACATGAAAAATGGCAATAAAAATTTTGAAATGCAGAAACGTGGCCTTGGATATGGATAGTGAATGATACAATACAACACAAAAACTTATACTGTAGGGTTGTTTTTTAACATCTATACTGTGTGAACGTGTGTCTGATTCTACAACACGTGTGTCTGTATATGCACATCTTGGAAATGAAAATTGTCTTGTTAGTTGCCATTCCATGGTCAGTGTTCTGAATCCTGAGATGGCAGATGCTTTAGTCTAGGTATAAGCCCAGGTAAGTTTCTGATAATTTAGAGCTTGTAATTGTAAACTTAATTTCTGTTCTTTCCTGTTTTCCTAGAAATTGAAGTGTGAAGCACGAGGGTCTTCGCCAGATATTAGACAAATTGATCTTGATGTAAATCGAACATACAGGGATCACATCATGTTTAGAGACAGATATGGTGTTAAGTGAGTAACTTAAAAGTTCTTTATTTATCTTAAAATTGGCTTCTGACCTGTATGAAACCTGTATTGAATGTACACTTCATATTTTTCAAAGCAAAACTATGTATGTGTCATAATTATGTTTATTACTGCAAAACCAGGTATTTATTTCCAGGAAAACAGTTTCCCCTAACTATGTGCTACAATCATTAGCATTCTAATGAAAAACACTTCTAAAGTGTTCTCCTCTTGTTGTATTTATTAAAGCCAACAAAGTCTCAGTTATTATAAATGCAAGAAACAGAAATGCCAAGTTGTTTAATTAATTGAGATTAATTACACATTTCACAATTCTTGTATTTAACTGTTTATTTTTGAGAGACAAAACAACATTTTACATCTCTAATACCTTTTACTTTCCCAGATATTTTAGTCATTCTTTGGATTTTTGTAGTCCTTCCTTCCTAGTTCCTATTTAGGAACTGAATAAAACAGTACTTTTAGATGGGGACACCTAGTTATTTACAAACCTAAGCCGTAATGTCTTATTTTTTTTCCCAAAATATTTTTTACTATCATTGCATGAGGAACGTTAAGCAGCTATCATCTTCAAACATGCGTGATGGTGAAATAAGAGGCAATACAAACATCAGCATTGTTGCTAGCTCTCAGCATCAGCACCCTGCTGAGATGAATAGGGTGTTTCTTCTCCTTCTCTGAGTGTATTAATTCAATTTTTAATCTTCTTTTCTTTCCAAGGCAGATTCAACTGTAATCTGCCATTTTCAAAAAGCTGTACTCAGCTTTAATGCGATGATAAACATTTTCTTGTATCATACTTTGAGGAAGTTTGCAGACGAATTATAATTATTATATTTACCCAGACTTTGCTGTGAGCAGAAGCTCTCCACCCTCACCAGCTTGGTATTAACCCTGCTCCCATCCCATGGTGTAGACACACTCGCAGAGGCCATGTGAAAGCCTTTCCCTGCATAAAGCACTTCTGCCCTTGAAATAGTTTTTGGACTTGCTCTACATGTGCTGCACTTTTCTAGTGACACCTTGATGAAAATTCAAAAGTCATTTGGCATATCAATGAAATAAGCCTAGTTATTTTTGTCCCCCAGGATAATCGACAGCTTGTTTGACTTTTCAGTAGTTTGTGCTTTGAAAGGTTTGTTCTTTTCTAGGTCTTTAGAGCTATCACCCAGTGTAAATAGTACTAAAATTACCATTGCTTTATAAAGCTTAATGTGAACGACATTGTGCTGTTTCATGTGATCATCATTCCCCTTTTGGATGGTATAAAAGATTCCCCTGCTATTTGGTCCTAATTGTGTCTCAGGTTGTCCTTGTAAAATAAGACCAAAGCCCATCATACTGCCTTTACTTTACTTTTTGGTTACTGAAGAATGATTAAAGTCCAGTTTCTGCAAAAGTGTAGGGGGAAAATGCCATAATTTAGACTCTTCAGTAAAAAATCTCCAAGGGTGCATCCTCTTCCCAGTAGAAAATGTGCAGCTTTTTGCATATACTTTCTTTGTTTTTAGCCTGCTGTCGGCTCTTTCTGTTCATTTTGATTAGCAATAGACAGGGGGAATTTCATAGGTCATAAGGGACAGTAGGCAAAACTCAGCAGATGAATTTTAGCAGTTTAAGATACTTAGTTTTAGATGTTAAGTTTAGTATTCACATTTCCAAATTCTCTCCCCCAAGAAATGTCAGAAAGGTGTGAGTTTCAAAATTCATTTGGGAGCTCTGCACTGTTATACAGTTGTCATTACTTATGTCTCAACGTGGGGAGAGCAGAGGCTATACGTTTAGTCCTAGTACCTTCACAGTTTAGATCCATGCAAGGTAAGATAGACTCTTTTTAAGGAAAGCAAAGAACCTGTAAATCTTTAAAGCTGTTTAAATCTAGTAAATCTGAAGGTACATACAGAGGTCATTATATTCAGAATTTATATATATATATATATATACACACACACACACAGCAGAAAAGTATCATTAGTTGGTTAGAAATGAGAGGTGCAACATCAAATGTAAAGTTTACAATGTAAAATTTTTCCTACTTAGCGCTATGGAAGTTAAACTAGAGAAGCAGGTTTCCAAAACATAGCTCAGCACTTCTATGCTTTTCTGTTTTTTTTTTTTTGTTTTTTTTTTTTTGTTTTTTTTTAATATATATATTACATCATTTCTTTTCTACCATTATTTCTCCAGGCAACAGTCTTTATTCCATGTTTTAGCTGCCTATTCCATGTATAATACGGTAAGTCATGCACTTTTTTTTACTGAAATATGGTTTCTCTGAATATGCTGTAAGATAACATTGCAATTCTGAGTCCCTTTTTTTCCCCTCCAAAAAGAACATTTCACAGATTTTTTGAAGCTTTTAATGAGAAATAGTTTGTTGTTGTCATGTTTCGAGCCACTGAAGTTAAAAAAAAGTAAAACAAGGCATCTTGATTATGAATATCTAGCTTTATTGGACAGGCAGGACTGTGCTTACAGTTCAGCTGAAATTAAATTTAGTAGCTAATGAGAAAAATGAATTTGTGCTGGGTTTAAGTTTTCTACTACTGCTATTTTTTTCCCTTTTTATTATATGCCTCCCACTAAGATCATCTGTATGATGGGGAGGAAAAACACATACCAGATTGGAATACAAGATTGCACATTGGAGTAAATGGGCATATTGTAACCTGGAGGGTTCTAACAAGCTGAAAATGATCTTAAAAGTTGAATCTTCTGTACTGCAGCTCTCATTTAGGAATGCTCCTGTGTATACATTTAAGTAACTGAAGCACCAAAAAGTACCTGGTAATAAACTTGGTCTTGGATGCAGAATGAGAATTTCTTGAAATTGAGTTTCTAGACTTCATCCTGGGGGTTAGAAGCTCCTGCAGTTCATGTTTCTTGTCTGCTTGCTAAAAATAAAAGAAACAGAAAAGCTATAATGTCCATCTAGGTTTTCATATACTTTTTTTTCACTTAGTTTGCCTACTTAGATATTTTTATAGGTGTTTCATTTTGTGTTCATCAGTAAATGAAATCACATATTTGTATTAAATTCTGTGAAATTTAAAATATGTGAAATTAAGGGTGAACTATTTACAGATTGAAGGCTAACTAATTATTCAAATGAGATACCACTTCATTTTCAGTGTTCTAAAAAATGTAGCTGAATTTGCTTGCCTGTTTTGGTTCTATCTCTTCACAATTTTTTTTGTTCATGAGAGAGTTTGCACTTCTATTTTTAAGGCATGCAATATATTTTCTTAATATTTTGTCTTGCTTTTTATTGCGAGCTGCCTTGAAACATATTGAGAAATGCAACACTGGATCTTTATGCAACTTCTACAGTACATTGGATTAAATAATAACTTCAAATTACATAAAAAATATTAGAGTCAACTGTTGCTGCACACATGATAGGAAGAGTGAAGGGAGTTTTTTATTTAGCATTTATGTGGTATTTTTCTTCTCAGTGCAGCACAGAACGTTAAGTGCTTTGGTTTTGTTTCTAGAGCACAGTTCTGCTAATAACTTCTGAATCTGAAAACCTCCCTTACCAATTAATTCTTTCTCCCGTAATACTGTATTGGGCAAGTTCTCCAAGCAGTTAAATGATAGAAACAGTTGGTTCCTGCCATAAGAGTAAAAATTAATACAAAGATGACACTAATTTGGGTTTAGAACACGAGTATTTTTTTCCTAGCACATTGGTTGCATCTACTTGCTATGTGCTGCTGTCCATAGCTAAATACTAAAATGTATTTACACTAAAATGTAAAATGTATTTACACTAAAATGTAAAAATACTAAACTGAACTAAACAGGGAAAAATTATTTGACATTATTTATCTCAGCAAGGATGTTGTGTTTCAGTAAAGAATTGTAATGTACAATCAAACTTCCAGCTTACTTTTCAGTTGGAGGACAGAGCATCTGTTCTGTCTGGGAATATTTTGGATTTTTAAAATGTGTCTCTAATAGTAGCATAATTAGAGAGTTTATGCTATCAAGACAGAAAAAAAAATAGCTGGTGGATATGAGTGTTTTGTTGTTTTGTTTTGTTTTCTCATTGTTACAATCTTTTCGTTGTCTACTCTGCAGGAAGTTGGATACTGTCAGGGAATGAGCCAAATTACAGCTTTGCTCCTTATGTACATGAACGAAGAAGATGCCTTCTGGGCCTTGGTGAAACTTCTCTCCAGTCCGAAGCACGCTATGCATGGTAGGGAGCCTCACACAGGACGTGTTAGGTTGCAACCTGTCCTGTTTATTGTGGATTATTTGAAAACAGGACTACGTTATTTTTGTGCTTATGCCCAAAATACGACATAATAGGAGCTTCCCAACTCCCACTTATAGTGGGGGCCATGGGATGTTGCTGGAACTCAACCATTACTGTAAGTAATTGTTTTCCAAGAATTCTTAATGAAAAGCAGATGTTTCCCTTCCTCTTAATCTGTCATAAATAGCCACTTGAAAGCTGCTTCTGTAGACATCTATATAGCAAGTGGAAACTTAATGTTGAATGTGTTAAATGATGTGGCTCTGCACAAAGGAGAGGAAGCAGAAAAGGAATCCAGAGTAAACAGACACTGTAGTGAGGGGTTAGGGTTAGCCTTGAGTTTCTTAGTTCTAGCTCTGCCTTGGACAGAATTTCCTTCTTTCAAGTCTAATTACTTTATTGTTGCTCCTCTCTTTCCATTTTAAGTTGAGTCTCATCTGTAGATATTCTACTCCTCTAGGGATAAAACAACTGCAGGAATTCCAGCATCTTCTGTAGTTGTTAATGGTGTGGTTATTCAGGAGAGCTGTTGTTCTTGGAAGCGTGAAAAAGTAAATATTATCTAGACTTACTTCGATTTTAAGGCTTTTTAGTAAATTTCCAGCAGATTGTGGCTCTTTCCCTTTTCAGACTTTCACATACTTTGGTAGCTCCCTGCCTTGATTTTTCAGTCTTTCTGGATGTTTTGTCCCCAAAACAGTGTACTAGTTCGTTATTTTTCTGCTTGTACTTCCTCAAATCTGTCAAGTTTTGGACAAAACAGTGTTATCTGACAGGGGAGTGAGTACCATAAGTTAATACAATTATGTAGAAGATAATGAGTTCCTCAAAGGTTGTGGAAAATTTTAGCTGTTGAGGGAGTGAATCTAAATCAACTTGTTATAATCAAAATCTATTGATCTGGTTTTGGTCTGGAGTTGTCCTTTTAAGATGCCATAAGCTCTTAAATAGGATTTTAAAACATTCTGCAGATTTTAAGTAGTAGTTGTTTGTCCATTCCACTTTTTTCTTTAAATAGAGAGGAGTCATGATTTTGGAAAATGATGCTAATCCAAAAGCCTAAAGTGAATTTCTAAGACTAAATTTTGTAGAAATGATTTGAGCTTGTTAGGGTAAACAAAAGCAGGTTCATCTGACAGCTGGTGAAGGGCAGATATATTGCTTGCCCTGTGAGAGTCAGTGCACTCATATATATATATATGTAAAACATAGATATTATTATCAGTTGTGCTACCAATAAACTGCTTTCTATTCCTTTTGAAATTTTGGGGTAACATCAAATCAAATTTGTTCTAATTACTTTTTTTCTCCAGTAGCTTCTATTATGAAAATTGTTTCTATACAGGAGGGAATGCCTAGGTACAGTAGTAATTTAAAAATATATTAAAAAAAAATATCCCTACTGGATTAGATAGGGTGATATTGGGTAGATGGAAGTAGAGTATGTATTATTATTTTTTGTTTGTTTGCAAACTTTAAATATGTAAAAAAAACTTTGTGTGCTTTAAACCATCAGGGTTCAGTTTTTCTGACTGATCCTGTCACATTTCAGAGCAGTTGGGTGATGAAAGAGGGAGCTTTGAGTGGCCAGGAGTCTTGATGACTTGATTTACAGATTGCATCGTGCCGTGGTTCCGTGCACACGTCGAAGCTGGTCTGGCAGCATTCTTCAAGGAAGTTTGCTTTTATAGATAATACTGACGAACTTAATTATAAAGCAAATGAATACTGCTTCTCACCTATGATTTACGTATTAGTAATCTAGTCTAAGGCTCTGTTTTCAACAGAAGACTGAACCAAGTCGCTTCTAACCTTGACTTCCCTGTGAATGTGGTTTGTGGCACAATGCAGCATTACTGGAAATAACACTCTAGACAGTGGAAGGATAACTTAGAAATTAACTTATCTGGTACTCTTAAATAAACCATTTTGATTCCAAATTGCTGCTATTCCTAAAGAAAAACTTTTGTTATCCAGCTTGATGCCAGTCAGTATCAGATGTTCTCTGAAATGAATGGCTGCCCATAAAAATTATGGGATGAACCAAATAGCTAAATAAGAAGGGTCCTAACAGAATAGAATAGTTAAAAGTGCCTCTCTGCAGACCAAGTTTTTCATCTTTTTTTTTCTCCTCTGTCTGTGATCTAGAGACCTAGAATATTTTCTAGAGGGGCAAACACATGCATCCCAAATGGATGTATAGTCAGATTAATCTCTGCTATAACACCATTTGAAATCAAGGGGTGAATTTGGCCTTTGGATGACTCATATTTTATGCATGAGATGAAGTCTATAAATGACAAAATACACATAACCGACCCTGAAAGTGATGTAGGTTTTTGTAAGCTCTTTCCTTTGGGATCTTTTTAATTTTTTAAAAAATAAAGATAACGAGTTAGCATATGGGAATTGAAAGAGCTACTTGCGTGGAGAAAGCACCTTTGAACTTGTCATTAATGATGGCTAATTAGCTGCAGTCATTCAGTAGTCATTCACTGTTTACATTTAACAGCTACTAACAGCCACTCTCCTGTCCTCTTAGTATTTTAAGGAAGAGGTTTCAAGCAGGAGATGCTTCAGCTCTTTTATCCTTCAGTTCAGTGTCCTGGTTGGAGGGGTCACCCTGATTTCTTCCATGCAAAATCTAACTTTCTTTTAGCATGAGCTTGTCTTCTCTGAACATTTAAGTAAACAAGCAAAAAAACAAAACTTGATAATTTGTTTACTCTACAAATTCACCAGTTTCTTCTTCTGTTGTGTTTGGAAATACATTTATTAGTATTTCTTATGCCTCTTGTAAGTTTTAGGGAGAGATTTGCTTTCTAGCATTTTGATATTTAATCTGCCAGTGTTTGATCACTGCAGCTTTTCTCATCTGAACGCAGCTTAAGCTTTTTGAAGGATCTTCTTTGAATGCTCTCTTATCTTGCTGTGTAGCTGTGCTTGCTTGCCTTCACATTCCTCACATTTTTTGACTGATTATGCATCTGCTCTTTTTTTTTTTTTAAACCTCTGCTGAAAACTCAAGTGGAAGAGAATCTTAGTGTTTTCCTTTCCAAGCACATTATCAGTAAAACTGCTAAAGATTTTATATATATATCCCTAAATTCAATTCTGTAAGCTCACTGTTATTACTTTGTATCGTCTGTTCGTAGTAGTTGGTCTTGATAGAATAATCCTCTTATTCATCCTTCTTCATGGTCTTTTCTTCAGTGCAGATGGTTCTGGTAGCTGTCTGTGTTCTCTGCCTTTCTGTCATGAATTTGCAGGACATAATCATGATTCATGGTTTTTGCTTATAAAAGTGTTTAATTAAAAATGAATAATTTTAAATCTGGCTTCCCACATGCTCTTATAGTGAGGCAGACTAATGTAGGATTGATGTAACTGCTGTTACCTACCATTACTAGTCTAAAAATAGACAATAATGGAAGGTATTGATGTTTTATTAGTCATTAGGGCAGGAGAATATGTGTGTCGTTACATGAGCATAATAGCATTGTTACGAAAATTGTTCAGATCCAGTCGTCTTTAGAAGGATAATAATCTCAGTGCTCTGAAAAATTTTAAAAATTACTACTAATTTATGGTGCATACATGTGTTACACGGTCAACTTTTTTTCCTAGGTTTTTTTATTCCCGGTTTTCCCAAACTGTTGAGGTTTCAAGAACATCATGACAAAATACTGAAAAAATTTTTGTCAAAACTGAAGCAACATTTGGTAAGTATTTATAACACTGTAAAATGATAACTTACAGTTTGCTACCTTGTACGAGTTTAGGTTACCCCAGTAGGTTAACCTAATCTAATTATCTTGAAGTAATTGTGTGTCTTACCTTGACCTCTGAGTTGAGGGAAGAATGTGGGTCTTCTGCTTGGTTTTGTGCAACTGCTGCCAAAGAAGCTGCTTTAAAACATTTTATCAAGAATTTATCATGTACAGACTCCTGTGCATTGTCTGTGGACAGAGATGCCTTTGCAACCAACCATTTTTAAACTCTATTTTAAAAGCAACTCTTCAAAGACCAGCAGAAGATCTTTTTAAAATTTGATCATACTCATCAGAATTTTCTCAAAGATAAAATATTGAGCATTATTTCACGTAGTGCCCTTAATAAATTATTTTTTTTAATTCATTTTGGTTATATTTATTCTAAGCAACAAAGAAGAGCTGTATTTTCTTTTCCTAATGGTAATAGAATGTTGTTCTAACATAGTCAATAAGAATTTTCTTTAAAAATCCCATTGGTTCTGCCAGAATCGTTATTTCTATGTCTTAAATAGTAGTTAAGGTACTGCAACAGCTTGTAAGAGCTACCCCGTGTAGTTGCTTACAAACATTTTTTTTCCTCAGGAATATGTTATTCTGTTTAGTATGTTTATCTCCCTAGCAAAAACAAAGCAATTGTGGCGCAAACTAGCACCTTGGCAATGATGAATTGCTTCTCATGTATGCCTGTTGTATTATAAACTAGAATTTAATGTCTTCTTTGACAACATGCTGTGAAACTTGCTCAAAACAGAATTAGGCATATCTGGTTAGAAAAAAAATCTTATATTAAAAGGTCAAGCCAAAATTAGCTGTATAAAACCATCTTCTCATGTCATATTAAAACAAGAAAGATTTATTAAGTCAAGACCAGTCCTGTACCTGACTTAGGTCTAAAATGAAAATTGTAGATTTATTATTTTACAATAAATGCAAGATGAAAATACTTGAAAAAGATCTGCAAAAAAAGTTGCATAAGTATTTGAAAAACTTATCTGAAATTAAATGCATTGATAACTCCCTTTGGAGAGAGTTTTTGGCCACTTTTTTGGGATTGGTCTAGAAAAAATCGTTATAAAAATTGTTTCAACAATTGGCAACCTTTTAAGTAGAGAAAAGAAAGACCAAAGAGACCCAGAGATCCAGGCTCTGGCTGTTCCAGAACATAACTGATTTATTTTATGGATTTAATTCTCTCCTTTCCTTGTCTTGAGAATAACATGAAGGTCTAAGATATGTTTCTATGCTGCTGCATCTTCAAGCCCACATCTCTTTTAAATGAAAGATGAGGAGAAACTATAGAGGAGAGAAATAGTATTTGTTAGTAAGGTAATAGCACTTAATGTACTTGAATTAGTAGAGTATGAAAATTCCGGGGTACTTTGGCCAGAAGATCATTTGATCAGTGAGTGAAATGTCTTTCCATAGACAGTGTAAAGTATTCCTAGATTCTTGTGAGTGTTTTTGAACTTTTTTTACAGGACTCCCAAGAGATTTCCACTAGTTTTTACACAACAAAGTGGTTTTTTCAATGTTTCCTTGATCGTGTGAGTATTTTTTTTTTTATGTTTTCCATTTTTTTTTATGTTTTTCCATTTTTGTTGTTGTGGGTTGGGACAAACTGTGTTCACACTGTTGGCTGATCTCTTCTTGCAGACTCCCTTTACATTATGCCTCAGGATATGGGATATCTACATACTTGAAGGAGAGCGAGTTCTCACTGCTATGTCTTACACAATCCTGAAACTACACAGAAGTAAGAAATCTCTCAACCATGTCAATACTAAACAGGGATTCAGCTGGTTATGCTCTTATTTTGAGTGGCCCTTTTTTATGTGAAAATCTTACTTTCTCTTATTTGCTTGTTGCACTTATTTGCATGTCTGATGAATGTAAGCAACTCATAAAGAAATAGAAGCTTTATTACAGTAAGTGTGCTATTTTAAATATCTACGTAAGGTGAGCAGTGTGGCTGATTTTAGAAAATGAGGGGAAAATATTTTAGTTCATGATTTGAAGTGGTTTGTTAGCCACAACAGCTTTTATATTAATGTGAAACAAACAAAAAAAAAATCCACAAAGAATCCAGAGCCTAAAATGTATGTTTTGTACCACTAAATACCTGGAAGTCTATCAATAAGCAAAGCAGCAGCTAGGAATTATCAGTGTGCATATCTCATTTTATACTGTTGTTTATCTGAGAACGTAATACAAAGATTTCATAGATTGTCTGGATGGACTTTTCTGCCATCTCTTACATACTGAAGTATGTAAAACTAGGATTTAGAATTTTGAAGAGAAGAAAGAATTCTGCAAAGTTTTGATGCTTGGTGCCCTGAAGTGGTTTAGTATCATAAGTTCCAAAGAATGCCCAGTATTATTGAAAATTGGTGTTACCTTCTAAACTACTTGGGCATTTCTCCGTAAATTACATTGTAGCTTGAGTTTGACAAAATTTTCCTCTATGCCTGGAGCTTTTTATGCAACTGATGCCTTAATTTGCTTGCTCGTTTACCCTTATTGAACTGTGGTGATTGTACATCATTGTCTTGCTGCGGTGTGTTCATTAGTTTGCAGATGATTTTGAAAAATGAAAATGTTTGTTACAAATGCGATTTGTAATTATTGAGCGTAAGAAAGCTGAACATTTCGAGGCAGGTCAGTAGACTTAGTATTTGGCTCATCATCTTTGTTTACAGACAGACATCTACTCAAATCTTTTTTCATCACTCTTGTTTTATGAGGAGAAAATAAAAAGAGAAGCGCAGCTTTGCTTGCATTTTAGTGCATAGCGTCGTTCTGCGTAACCAAAACACCAAGATGAGATTATGGTGGTGGAGATTGGCATAGGAGAAGACAGAAGAAAAATCAAATTCCATTTTCAATTTGTTTTTCTGCTCTCTGCTCGCATTGGCATGTGCCTTTAAAAGCTTTGATAGTGTAGCTATTCAAACACAATGTCACGGTGCAGTACATGCCAAGAGCCTTTTTATTACAGTGGTAAAAACAGTTTTGGTGGTTTAAGTAGAAAATGTGTACATTCTGGAACTTTTGATAGCATACATAGGCCTAAAGAAACTGCATAGGTGCATTCTTACAGCCTTGCAAGCAAAATGCATTTGTATGGAAATCATGGGCTTATTGCTGTGTAAAAAGGGAAAAGGAAAATAAATCTCTGATAGCTGCTAGAATTACTTTTAAAATGTGACCTGAATTAACTGAAGCACCAAAAAGTACCTGAATTTTCAGAGAGCCTAAAGCAGTGGCTCTGAGATGCGAGCTGCCGTACTCATTTTGTTGGAAGTTAATTCAGTTATGTGTGAACATACTCTAAATGTCAATTTTTAGACTGTTTCACTGCTTTTAAACAGAGGGAGGATGAACTTTTTGAAGATCTTCAACAGTATTTTGTAAGTCGTGGATACAGGCTGAGAAATCAAGACCTAAAAAAATGTTCAACATAACATTGGAAGGCTGAAGGAGGGTGACTGATTTTGTTTTGCAAAGATGCTCCATATTGGGAAACATTGTCTTAAGCAGAGAAAAAGTGGAAAGCATTTTAATTTGAATTTTACATTTCTTTTATAGATTTTCTTTGGTGTAGAACTCTATTTCCTGCTTAACTAATAGGTGCTTATCATTTCCCTTGAAAATTATTGGAGAATTTATATAAATTTCTAATGTCTTAAGTACATCTTTTAAATTTAATGTTCTTCCTCATGATATTTTTAATCTATAATGTTTTCTTCTTACCCTAGAGCATTTAATGAAATTACAAATGGAAGAGCTTGTAGAATTTCTGCAGGAGACTCTAGCCAAGGATTTCTTCTATGAAGACGACTTTGTAATAGAACAGCTCCAAAATTCTATGTCAGAATTGAAACGAGCAAAGTTGGATTTACCAGCAGCTGGTAAGAGACTTCTACAAATGCAAATTTAGATGCCCAGAGCTGTTCACACATGGTCCATTTTTAAAGTGTTAATTCATGCTGCTGAAACTTAGGCATTTTTCTATCAATGCATAGTGACTTTTATTTCCAAAAAATAAATTTTACAGTTAAAAAGCAGCACCCTTCATTTCATTATTTTGCTCTTTTTTTTTTTTTTTTTTTTTTTGCTTTTTTTTGCTGTCTTTTTTGGTGTTTTTCCTCATTGCAAGTCAGTACTTTATGTGCAGAATACTTGAAAGCATTCCATGTTCAGATAATTTTATTAACTTGGATGAACAAGACAGGAGATTTTTTTAAAAAAATCAATATTCCTAATTATTATATGTTTTCTGAGACTAAATTGTCCCGCACCCTGATGAGCTGTGGAACAAACCAGGTTAAATACTTTCTCCTGTTAGCCAGATCCTGCTTTTGAATCCTTTGCAGGTGATGAGTCTTCTGGGTGTTTAACTGGATTGCTTTCTCATTTGTTCTTAGCTTTTATGTGTTGCTTTTCAGTTGCAGAGCAGGGATAGTTATTTCTCTGAATGCTACTTTTGAAATATTTAATGGGTTTCTTCTTCCTGCATCAAGATTCCATTGTCTTTTCTGTCACTGCAGGAAAAAGTTAAAGGTGTTTGCCATAGTTAGCACAATTCTTCTTTATGCCTGTTAATTTATAAAACAGTATGTAAGGAGGAATATGTGGTTTATAAAAATAACAAAAATTTAGCAGAAATGACCTCAACATAAAGTTATTATCCTCCAAAAATTAAGAAATATTGGAATAACGGTTGGCTGTCTAGCCTTGTTCTTATAACATGCTCATGAAGTAGTTTCATTATAGAGTTTATTTTTTCTCATGTTGTTCCCCTTATTGCGTGCAATATCAAGCTGTTTCAGGACCACTCATGACTCATAGATCTGCATTTCTTCAGGTTCTTCAGCAGATTTGTCTTTCTGGCCTAGTCACTCAGTCTTTGCACACTTACTTCCCATCATCTTGACTTTTTGTCCCATGTTTTCAGCTTCTTTGTTTCCTTTTATTAGTTTTTTTCCCCTTCTTGTCACTTTATGTAACATTTCTCCCATCGCACCTTCTCTTGCCCCTAGTAGGTTCCAGCAACAAGTTCGTTCTTCTTCTTCTTGTCTCTCATCTACCCAGTCTTCTCATTCCCTTAATCTTTGGACTCCTCATCCAGTGACTTGGCTCCTGCCCATGCTGCTGCTCACACTTTATCTCCCTGTTTTTGATCACATCCTTTTCATCCTGCCTTTTCTTCATCCCTTTTTTACCCCAAAACTTCAGTCTTTTCTTATTCTTCAGGGCAAGTTGCTCTCTCCATCACCCTCCTCGTTCTCTGCTTTGTCAGGCGTCTTCACCTGCCTGATGCTTGATCGTGGTGACTGCATGTGAGCAAATAAGTCATTGACCAGCTTTGCCTTTTAGTGTCAATCCCACAAAAAATAAAGGAGAATAGGATCACTGGAGTGTTTTCTGTAAAATTTTAAATACCCAGTTCTTTATGATTTTGTGTGAACAGTGGGGATCACTCCTTCCATTGCTGAAAAAAACAACAAAAAAACCTTAGCGTGTTTGTAGTTGGTGGTTTTTTCATGGAAGTGATTTTTAAAAGGAATCACCAATGAAAAGTTACTGGTTCTCACTTGAAAATGTGGTAAGTGTTCAATGAAGAGGTTTTATAATTTGCTATCTGCTCAAGTTAGTGGATTGTTTTTCAGAGCAGGAAATCATGTATGGGTAACTTTTGTTGAGAGTTTGTGGGGAAAATGCAGAATTTACTGGAAATCTGCTTGATGGAAAAAAAAATGAAGTTAGCAAGTCTGCTCCTGACTTGCTTTGCTTCAAGGTTTCTCTTTCGGGAGACAAAAATCATTGATGTCAGTACTTGATAAGGCAGCAGTTGGTTTGAGCCATATTGGGTCTTTATTTTGGATAACTAAAGAAACATCTATGTCGATAAATGCCCCTCTTTATTTTTCCTTTTTTTTTTTTACAGTTTAATTTTAAAATAAAAACAAGGAGAGCAAAGCTAGAGAGAGAAATTATTTCAGCACTGGATGAGGGAGTGAGTTTATTTCTTTTTTATTTGAAAGTAGTCTGGGAAAGTCTCATTGTGAGGTGTATTTTTGCTGAGGGTAAATGGGAACGTTACTTAACCTTTTGCAAAATAAATATAAAATATCTTTATCCTAATTCCCCAAAATCTAGCTGATTTGTCTGCTGTTATCTGTAGTTGAGTGAGACTGCTGCCTCAGTTGCACTGATTATGAATTTCACAAGCCTTTGGTTTTATTTTTTTTCCTTTCCCCGCTTCCATGTTCATTTTGGTTTTCACGACTTCAGGCAGTAATATTTTTCTGCAGGTCTCCAGACATTCATCCTTGCTCATATGTGTGTCTGACTACTGTCTATGTTACCTTCAGTCTGTCCTTACGATTTTTCTTTCAATTCTATATGTAACTTATCATCATATGCCATGCAGAAACGCACACAAAAATACCAGACTCCGGCTCTATGTATTTGTTGTAGCCTGAGAAAATAATGTTTATTTTCACTTTTCTGGGCTGAAATCAGAGCTCCACTTCATGTCTTGTATTTTTTTTTTCATATTGAGCAACAGTTACACCTTTAATTATTGAGAACTAAAATAAAAATGAGTGTTTAAAAAAAAAAAATCTCCACCAAACAGTTGCATCAGTATCTGTCATCCAGGAATAGCAGCGAGCTAATTAAGCTCTGTGGAATTTTCCATCTGGCATCCTGTGATAGGCTGTATAGATTTCCTGAGTACTACAGTAAACTGTGGTAGGATATTAAAGATATTAACTTTCGCATTACTGTAAAGTAGGTGTCTGGCTATGTCTGAGGTGCCCTTCTCTGCTTATTGCTCCCATAGTTTCTCCCACTGAATTAGAATCCTTCCTGAATCCTTCCTCCATCCAGAGGAGATGCCAACTGCTTTCCCATCAGTAAAGCCCTTGAAATGCTCATTCACATCCCAGGGGTGCAGCCAAACAGATCATTCTAAATTAGGGACCTCAGCTGAATCACTTTGCCAGTGGTAGGGATCTTGTGCATAAGGCAGATTAAAATGGATTTGCATCCGTTTTCCTGGTAAATTCTGGTTATGTGCTGTATAGGATAGCCTGTGCTTTGTGGGGAGGACCATGAGGACATTGACATCTAAGCTACAGGCTCTTCAGAACCCAAAGCAGGCGTCTATATTGCAGAGACAGTAGGTATGGATAAGCACATTTCTTGTCAAACCACTTGCTTATCAAGGGCTCAAAGGATGAGCCACAATAGTTACACAGAATAAACTGTCCAGTAAGGTGCTTCCTCTGACGTCTTCTCAGTCAGATTTAGAAGAAAAAGATTGTCTGATATTTTCTGTCTTACTCAGAGCTGGTTATCAAGGTCTCCACCACAGCAGGTTATTGGGTAGCACCCTCTAAATCCACATGACCCCATTTACATCTCCTTAAGGAGTTAGATCTGAAGGAGGATGGAGAAATCTATTCCTTGATTTTAACAAAGTCTCGAGCAGAGTGGAGGGAACTTTCATGGGAGCTACCATTGTTTTCCAGAATTTCTTGATACAAATTCTTTCTTTCCTTCTTTTCTATCTTTTATTTAAAGCAACAGAGAAAAAATCACAGAATATGAATGAAATTTCCTGCTTTACTATAAGCTATCTCTGTAGAGCAACTATTAATAAATATTGTTTAATGGACAAAATTGCCTATTTATATATAGTACCTAATTGTAGCAAATAAATCTTTACTAGCCCTCAGGTCTGCTCTCGAGGCCATTTCTCACCCATCCTTTGATGCAAGGTCCCTGAAAGGAGGAGAGATGGATCCTGGAATCTCAGTTTTTATGACTGAAAGTTTAATAGACTTTAGCTAAGACCACCTTAATTCAGAGATAAAGGTCTTGAGCCTTAATTTTAAAGAAATTCTGTACAATTTGGAGGCCGCTGTTGTCCTCTTGATCATCTTGGTTGTCTCTGTCTGGGGTTTGACACCATTTGACCCAGCTGTGTCTGTCTTTTGTATATTGAGGGGCAACTAGTAAAGAAACTCGAATCTTATGGTTGCCACAGATTTATAAATGTTTATCTGGTGTTTGCCTTTAAAATTATATTTAAATGAGGGTTATCATCTATATCTTTTAGTCATATATTTGTCTACTCTAAATAATCTGTGACAGAATTATTACTAAACTAATAGTCTATTAAATAATGTTTTATCTCTGGTGTTAATTTTACGATAACCAAAATGATAGTGCTATGTAATTCAACTTTACTGTTTCTAATGCTGTGTCTCTTTTGATTTTGTTTTATTTCAGAGGAATTTTGGATTTTTCGCTTATGTGTCAGGAATAAACAAGTAGCTATTTCATACAGTGCACTGCACATTTTAATCAACTAATTTTTCTGCCTTGTTTCTGATGTGATATGAGTGTTTTACGGTATTTTGAAGGAAATAAATATATGGAATGGTATGAATTTGAGCAGCTTTAGATATTGGCTTTGCATCATTTAAAAGTCTTTACTACTTACAACTTGCATGTTTTTGTTAAACATGAACCAGGTCCTTTGACAGACCTTTCAAGAAGGCAGTTTCCAGAGGAAAAAGTGAAATCAATGATGTAAAATTAAGTAACTGAATTTAATATAAAATACAAATACCTTGAAGATGCATTTAGCCACAAGTTAGTTAGTCTTTTCCCTGCTTATCTAAATGCAGAGGTTTATAAAGTAAATTTTTTGTTAGTGAGAGTGCTATAGAACTGGCATAGCGGCAAACTGTGTATTCGGTTCCACTGCCATCAAGTTGTCAGGCAAGATTTCATTTCCGTGTCTCCTTTGCTGGTGATGGCATGTAGGGGAGGAGGAAGAGAGTCTTGACTTTCAGACAGCAGCCTGAGCTTCTAGTGCAATCACTTAAATTTCTTTAAAATTCTCTTGGACTTGTAAACTGAACAAGAACGAAGGGAAGTCACTGATGGAAAATAAACACAAAATATCAAGATGTCATTTTAAGAGTTGTTTTTATGACCATTACCATCCTTGAAAACTGTGTTAGAACAGTCAAAGTGCATGTATTCTGGCGCTGAAAATTAAGGACTAGACTGTTATTCACCAGAGAGAGCACTTAAAGCACTTTACTCCAATTATATGTCTGCTATTCCATGCATGAGGCTGTTAGTGCCTCCTAAAGCAATTATCTGCACAGTCTTGTAGTTGAGATCGACTTCCACAGGGTGGTGACCAAGACTTGTAAGAGCAGCGGTAAGTCAGTAGAATAAAACTTTAACATGACTTCATATTTTTTTTTATTTAATCTTTTTGGGGAAAAGACAGGTCTGTGCGTATTTACTTTGCTCCTTTTCATGTCAGGTATTATGTTTCCCTGGAGCAAACAAATACTTGACTGTTCTTGTTTTGTTTAAATTCTTTCCCTCTACTACTCTCATTCTTTGCCTTCTCCACCCATTTTTTTATTATTATATTGTTTATTTTTCACTATTGCTATGAGCAGGACAACTGAATCACTCATACCTTTCTCTTCAAGGAAGAATAGAAAATCCCATAGGATTCCCTCTGTAAATTCTGATGTAAGCTATGACATTTGTCTTTGGGAAAACCCAATAAGCAAACTGTCTAGAAACATGTTTTGTTGAAGGAAGTGAGGAGAGGAGAATGAGAAAGACCCAGTTCTGCATTTTGTGCAAATCCAGGAAAAAACCTGATTGCCCGGTAAACTCCCAAAGACCTAAGTGTCTCTGCACGTTTGATAATGGTAGAGGTTGCTGCTGAATTGGACAGTTTTCTCCTAAATTCTGGTTTTAAAATGTCTGTTTGTCTAGAAAAGCACTCGCCCCAGAAATACATTTTTGTGGAATTCAAATGTTCCTCCGTCCTTATTTCTTTGGTCGGACAGACATGGCCAGAAAAAGAAGCAGCTTAGATGTAGGTTCAACAGCACAAGCGGATTCAGTTTGAGGTCTTTGAAAAATATCCAAACAAAACTTCTGCACACTGAGATCTCAGGGATTTGACCAGTGAATTTAGCTGAAGTGGCAAAGCTGAGGGCTGCACCTGCATGGAAGGTTTTAGGCAGATTTGGAAAGGAAAATGGGTAGATAAGGGTATGCAGCTCTTAAGATATGCTCTCTTAAGTGCTTTTGCATGCTTCTGGCAGGCTGTTACTAGCAGAGATGTTTATGTGACTGGGTTTCTTTTGTTTGCTTTTGCATTGTGGTTTCTTTTCCTCAGCTTTTTGCTTTTCTTACATTTTTTCTCCTGTCATTCTTGCCAGCATGCAACATCATTGTCCTCTTACTGTTCTAGGTGACAGTGGTTTGCTTAAAACATTCATAGGTGAAATTTGCATGTTGTTTTGTGCATTTGAGAAATGCCTGCTTTGTATGAACATGCATGGTGTGATAGATGGAGTTATCCCCTTTCTGTTTAATTTTTTCATTTAAAAAAGAAAACAAGACTTTAAGAGTTTTTGTTTGATTTTTAGTAATAAAGTACTTTAGTAGTTCCCTGACAGTGACAGCTAAGTGTGTGTGTGCACACGCATATATATTTTATATGTATTTTTAAATAATAGAATTAAATACATGTTTTCAGTTTAAATCAATTTGCCCTCAGAAGGTGACCAGTTTGCTGGAGGTCTTGGTGCTGCAGCATCGTGAGTCCCAGTGGAGCTCCTTTCCTTTGGATGTCTGTTGTGGCAGGAGGCAGATAGCACAGGCTTTTCAGAAACCTCGGCGCGTGCTTTTATATCTTTGATTCCTAAGCTGAGCATCTCCAGCCTTTCCTAAAGTCTGAGATGCAAATGCTGTTGACTAAGCAGTCTGTGTCTGTTCAGTGCAAGGTAAGTTAATGCAAAGTGGAGGTCTTAGGGCTGAGATATAAACCATATTTCTTTTCCTCTGTTACTCCTACTGTCCCCTCCCTTGCACATATCCACATCAGTCTGTATTTTTGCTTCCCCTGCAAGCACTGAGCTCCAGTATTGCCAACCTATAAAAAGCTAAAAGCCTCATGTCATGCTGTTAGCATGTCACCGTTTTCTTCTAAGCAAACTACTGTTGTCTCTGAACACTTTGACCATCACTCAGTACGGGAATTAATTTCCAGGTTTTGACATTTCACAGCAGACATGGTAGGACTGCTTTGATATTAATTGCACAGCTATAATTCCTGTGATTGCTTGCATCAGCCAAACAGTGCAGACCATATGTACCCAGTTGTAATGTGGTCTTTTACCTGAAATGTGAAGATGACAAATTAGTCTTCAGAACAGTGTAGATAGAATTCAGTAAAAATGTCTGCAGTTTTCTCACTTAGGTTTTATTAAACCTTAATAATAAGAAGAACTTCAAGGTTGTGAAATTAAAACTTTTTTTTTTGTACAAGCAAGTGTATTTCAAAGGATCCCATTTTGCTCTGTATGCATTTCTTAAAGAGAAGCTGGAAGAAAGGAAAACATTTGGTGCTTTAAGTCCCTTTGTACAAACAAAGGAAGAGTTGCAGTTACTGAATGAACTTCTTTTCAGGTTCTTTGTGTAGCTTGAATTCTTCCCTCATTGAAGTTCAGCCATCTATTATGCTAAAATAATTTATTCTAAAATATTCTAAAGAATTTATTGCATACAAAACCGTAAATTTCCTCCATGTAAGCAAGTAGTTTACAGAGATTGAGGAGTTGTTTTCCTACCATATCCAGTAATTCCTCTGTGTGCCAGTTGTACCATCCTGAAAAGATGATTTAACATGTCGGGGACAAGTCATTGCGGGGGGCGCTCAGCGTGTACAACTTCTTAGGGTAATAGGTGGACACTGAGCAGTTTCTAGGGAAGAGAGTAGGTTTATGTAGCTAAATAATAGCATGATCATAACTGATTAGAGGAAAACTAAGAGAAAATACGTGGAGGGCAGCAAACCCAAGTATGTGCTGGGTTTGTTGGGTGCACGTGGATGTTTCTGCTCTTGTGCATTTCTAAAGGAGAAGGTTGGGTTCTGACCATTGGCCTCGTGGAAACTTTGGAAATTGAGAAAAGGCTAATTTTTTTTTGACAAAGCCAGTCTTTTGTTAAATATTTTTCATTTAGTCAGCACATATGTATTAGTCAGCACTCATTGTATTTTTCTCTCCTGTGTTCCTGTTATGTCTTAGTTGGCACAAACTAACTAAAATTGTAAGTTTTCTTTTAGTGTATATGGGAACTGATCTTGCTGGTAACTTGTGTTGATGCTGGTATAATACACATAGTCTCTCTGACTATGAGAGTCAACAGAGATTGAACTCATGCTGTTGATTGTAAATATTAACACGACTCTCAATACTTCTAACTGCCGCACTCCTATTGGAGATGGACACACTTATATGAGCTTACTAAAGTGAACCTTATGAAACCTGTGTGCAAATAACTAGTATTAGTGAGATGCAAATTTTAACTTTTAAGATCTTTAATGACAGAGAGAGGTTCTACAGCTCTTGTCTCTTGAGAAGAAGCAAGAATTAAATTGTTTTCCTGACACCTTTTTGTATAATTTCCTTGTGTAACAAAGCAGTCGTTTCGTTTTTTTCCTCTCCTTTCAGTAGAATCCTACTTAAATGGATATACAGTAGGTGTTTTTTGTTCTGCTGACTTGAAAACTCTATTTTTTTGATAAATAGAATATTAAATTTAGATTAAAAAATTAGCAGTGATCATTGATCTTATGATGGAAAAGAAATATATTACACATAGTTAAAGAAGTTACATGTAAAAATGGATACCATAAAAGACTTCATGAATGTCACTGAAAGTGAGAAAGGCATGGATTGCTAGATGGAAAAACTTCAGTGAAAAGTAGATGAAAATTTGTTGTATCAACAGCATCAAATGAAATGAAACATTTGTTTATTATTGGTGTGGTTTCAACTTGGACTGTTTGGAGTCCTTATACAGGGCTGGTGTTTGCCACTGGCTGTTGCGATGTGTTGAGCTCCAAACTAGGAGATTTCTCCTTCTCTGTGCTTGTGCTGTAAATGATATCCTTCGTAATAGTGTTTGGCAAAACTTGCCTATGGAAATTTTAACTACAATTTTCACGTAGGTGACATCAATCTTAGTTACTTAAATTGTTTTATACCTGATAAAAATGAATTGAAAAAAATAGATACATCTGTGTAGAGTTTCTTAGATATACTGTGGCTTTTTAATAATCTCTGAATTGAGTTTTTTAGGCAGGGGTTGAAGCAAAACAAGGACGTAACTGTGCAGGTGTTAAGAGAAGCTTCAGGCAAACACAAGAAGTGAGAAGAGTTTTAAGGTCAATTAGGAAGGTAATACCTGTGAGCTGGCATTGTAGCTATCAGAGATAAATATTAAGAGATAAGTGAATGGAAAATGGTAGATAGGGGGAGATCTCAGGATCCTCAAAGTGAAGAAAGTAGTTTTTATGTAATTTAATAGTAATTTTTATGTAATTTTATGTAATGTGATGGTGAGGCAGTGGGAAGAGGTGTACATATAGTGTAGTTAATGTAGCTGAAGTATCGTGTGCAAAAATGATTTTTTTTGCAGCTGTATCATGAATGAACAAAAGTTTGTCAAGATTGCGTGAGCTGCAGAAAGGAAGACTTGAGAGATGAGAGCCTGAACAAAATCTGTGTTATGTGGAGGGATGTACAGAAAAGCTTTGAGGTGTTTAGCAGAATGGTGGCATAGAGAGAGACGTGGATAACTGAATTGGCAGTTACTATATTCTTAGCTCTAATAGTCACACATGCAAACTTCTGTACAAAGGTAAATTTACATTATTGCTGTTCTTTCTTTAGGTAAAGAAGATGAGTTTCCAAAGAAGCCATTGGGGCAGATTCCACCAGGACCTCAGCCTGCTGTGCTTAATTTCACTCCAGTGCTCAACGGGCAGAACAACACTGGGACACAAACAGCAAGAAGGACAGAGAGGAGAGCAGCTCCTGGAGAAGGTTTGGAAAGTTCACCAAATAACCGAAAAAGAGTTAATTCGCTGGAAAAGAAGCCTTCTTTAAAACAGCAGAAGCCCCGACCAATAGACACACATAGTGATCAGACTAAGAATGAGGTAGACATCAGAAGGAAACCTCAGCAAACAGGGCAAGATAGCTCAAGACAGTATAATAATGCAGCTGCTAACCAAAATTCTAATGCTACTTCAAATACAAGAAGGGAATTTGTACCGAAGTGGAATAAACCGTCTGATATCAAAGTAATTGAAAAGACTATGAAATTTACTGCAGAGGTGAAAGGAAGACCGATGAACCATTCCATTTCAGCCTCACCACCAAGTCCTGGAGAAACACAGCCTTTGAATGTAAAGCAGAAGATGAGGGTTTTGGATGTTGATGAAGGTAAGCGAGGGTCTAATGCGTCACAGTATGACAATGTCCCAGAGGTTGACCATGAGAATGAGAATCTTGTTGAAGAGATGCTGGAGAGAGCTCATCCACAAAGTCCTAGGCACGTAACATACTCTACCAGTCCAAGAAAGCAAACTGAAAAAATACCAGCTCCTCTAAAAATACCCAATAATTACACCTTCACTTCACAGCCCAGATCTCCAAAATACTCCTCGCAATCCGATGGACTGCCTCACGGATTGAATGTAAAGCAGTCACTGCCATCTTACAGTAACCCACCTACTTACCATGGAAATTCTCCCAAGAATGTCCCCAGCATAGGCAATACAAGCTCTGTTCCTCTGCATTACCATGGGAATCGAACCAGCCCTTCTGGGAGGCCATATGGTTCTTTTATTTCCATGGATTATTCTCCAGATAAATCACAAATGAATTCTTACCCTGCCAGTCGCCAGAATCCTCTTTCACCGAGCCCTGGTCAGATAGAGGTAGCCCCTGTTGATGCTTATCCCAACAATTCAAGGTCCCCCACAGGAGTCAAATTCATAATCCCACCAGTGGATTACTTACCAGAAGACAGACAGTGGCCAGATGCTGCATATATGTATAGACATGAGCCATATAGGCAGCCCTGGAGCCCAGATGCAAACAAGGGCCAATTGGACAATTTCCAGAAATACCAGCATTTTCAGTCAACACCTTTTCAAGATAACAGTCTTCCTGCTGTTTCTGTTGATAGTCCAATAAGATACAGGACTTCACCAACCTTTGAAGAGCGCGGTTCGCCACCGTACTCCAGCCCATCAGCTCAAAGCCAACACTACCGAAACAGAAACGATGGATTGTCTGTGCATGAATCCGTGCTCCTCTGAGGATCCTCTCTGCTTACGAAAATATCAAAAACCAAAACCAGCTCTACATTGCTGTGTTACTAGTAGTCCACCTCAGCTCTTCAGTGGAATGTGGACAGTCCTTGCAACCCTGAGAAATAACAACACTAGTTGAACGATGTTTCAGCCTTTCCGTGAAGGCTAGCTGAGTGCTTAGACTTGCATTGCAGCTGTTGAAAGTGATCTGATGCACATAAGCATAGCAATAGCAATAAGATCATATACACAACATGGCTAATACTGTCACTGTACCTTAAATTTAAATAACTTGTGTTATGATCTTTCTGCCTAAAACCTGTAACACATTTACAAGTTTTATTTTGACTGACATTTTAATGCACTGTATAAGTGTGCGTGTGTGCGCGCGCGAGTGTGAGTGTGTGCTTATATACACAAACACGTATGGAAAAGAGCTAAAGAATTTAAAGTTAAATGCATTTAATTTTGGGCAAAGCTTGTGAAGTACTCTTATTTCATATTAATTTTTCTTCATAATTTATTTGATAAATCATTCACTATGAATGGGAATCTCTGTCATTTTTATACAGCTGCCTCAGTATCCCAGTATCTGTTCTGGGAGGAGAGATGCTTTGGGATTATTAATTTAATCTTATGTGAGAGTTAATTCTTGTCTTTTGACTACTGTTCTGTCGTTTTCCTCAGCAGGCTGGCAAAAACAGAAAGCCAAAAATGTCCCTCTAATCTGGCTAAGAAATGGTGCTTAAAATCAGGGCAGTCTGAGTGTAGCACATCTCCAGGGTTTGTGGTGCGTTGCAAGTGGGAAGGTTTTACCTTTGCACCCAAATCCACTTCCAGGATGCCGTCCTATATGCAAAAATATTTGAGCACAGCATAGGTAATGCCAGATACAGAAATGGTGCTGCACCC
Organism: Crypturellus tataupa; assembly: GCA_034781795.1. Classification (NCBI taxonomy): domain Eukaryota; kingdom Metazoa; phylum Chordata; class Aves; order Tinamiformes; family Tinamidae; genus Crypturellus; species Crypturellus tataupa. Next base: position 968,649 of record JAWLRI010000001.1, on the reverse strand, counting down.
TTCTTGTTCTGCCAGCGCTCTGATGTCAAACTAAAATCATTTGCAGGGTATTGGGGAATTTCCAGCTCCTTGATGCTGAAGCAGATGCAAAAATTTGAGATTGCCCTCGCTGCCCGCCGAGCTGTGAGCCTGCGCGGGGTCCCTGCTCCGAAGCTTTGTCCCGTCAAGTCCATGTTACGTTTTGCCCTTCTTTTCCCAAAGAGCCGGTGGGTCTGTGTGTGCGACGGCGCAGGTGCTGCTGTGCTGTGAGGCTGCCGAGAGGCTCCGTGTTGTTCTACACAAAAATGATCCCTGACTGGTAATAGGAAGTGCAGTAGACTGCTGAGAATATAAGCATTTTGAGTATAACGAGTCTGAGCGGTTGCAGCCTTCTGTGCTTCATCGGGTTTTCTTTTCCTGTCATCGACTGTGAAATGGGGGTGAAAGAATTGGCCGGCTAAATGGCATGTCGGGGATGTGGTCCTGTAAGTGCCGAACGCACCCGACTCCCGTCGCAGCCCGTGGGAGTTGAGGCCGACAAGGATCCTGCCAGAGCGCTCAACAGAGGGAGTTTCTGATGCTTAAGTACCAAACGCTGGTGTCAGCGTCAGCTTGGATGGTTTGGGAAGCTGTCCTGTCTGTCTCTCGTTTTGTAAGACTTGTTCACTGAAGACGTAGAAATGGACTTTTGTTTTTCCTTTAAAGAATGAGCTTTAGTGCCTATTATTGCTGCAGGTTGGCTCTGTAAGTTTTAAGGTACAGAAGTAAAACAATTTTTACAAGCAGAAGTAACATTTGCTTAGAGTATTTCAAACTCTTTTTGTGTATATAATGCGTCTGATGTAATTTTTAATGACCTGGGCAATTTTTGTATTTTAAAAATTGCAAACTGCAGCAAAGTAACGGTAGCAAAGCACTACACTGAACCTCTGAACTAAAATTGTGAAGATAAATATGACTTGGGCTTACCTTAGTTCTGATTGCTTACAGCAGCTTAGAAATGTATGTATATAATATTGTGACTAAGTGTAATAATCCCGTGTTTAACAATCATTCTGTAATTCATAACAAAGCTGTACAATTTATTTGTGCAAGACTCCAAAATATGTATCAGCATTAGTAAATACTGTAGATTTTTATATATAAGATATATACACACTATTTTCTTATGTCATCTGCAACAGTTTTATAACTGTGTATCTATTTTGATGTGACTGTATTTTTAACATGTTAAAATAATAATTAAGCTTATGTTGTTCTGTCTTTATTTTTTAATCAGGTTTGATTAGCTCAGAGCTGCACTTTGCTCTTAGCACGACTGATTGCTCTTCAGAAATGAATGGTGTATCTATATGTGGTGTATGTCCTTTTTAATTTGTTTGTGCATGTTTATTTTTAGCCAAAGCAATACGGATACGATGTGTATAGCGCTTTTGCATTGTTACCCAAGCAGCGAGACTGTTGCTGATTTTTGTTCTACACACGGCTAAACTCAAGCTCTAATTTCTGACAATTAGGAGTGTGCGCTGGGGGCAAAACTTTCTGATGTTTGTCCTAATAATACCATCCACTGCCAGTACCCAAGAGAAGAAAGTTCATTGAACTAGAGGAAAAGAAAACAACAGATAAACACAAACTAAGGGTGTTGCCAGATTAAAATCTATCATTCATGCTAGTAGCAAAAAACCCCAGCAGAGCGAGGCGAGAGGCAGCTGCACCAGTGTCTTGCGGGAAGAGGGATTCGCCGCAGCGTAATGGATTCGATATCCTTGTTGGAGCTTCTTTTTTTCGCTGTTTTCTTTGATCTGAAAACATTTGAGCAGTAAGTATAAACATAAAATACTTGGAGACCGTTTCTTCTCGTGGTTTCATGATTGTAGGAAATTGGCCTGTCTTGAGCTGCGTAAGCTCTAGGTTTCCCATCAGGCGGTTGCCTTGACTCTGCTTGCTGTAAGCGGGAGAACTTTGAGGTTCGAGGGGTTTCGAGCGGGGTTGAAGCTTCACGCGGTTTCTCTGCACTAACGTGGATGAACCCGGCAGACTAGGCTGAATGTGCGACTTCTGCATGGCAAAAATTAAATGAAATTAGCTGACCAGAATTCAAGAGGAAGTCACCAAGGTTTGTGCTTTGATCTTCTGTATCCTTGCTTTTCCTGTGACCCTGATGCCACCCTGTGTTAAGTCGGTACTTCAGAGATGAACTGGAACGTTTCAATCCTTCAGGTAACAAGTTATTGTGGTCATGGCAAGAAGGGAAGACCCCAGGATCGCTGGTCCCCCTAACACTTTCAGTGGATGTAATTAGAGTGTGATGGAGATAACCAGTTTGGGGGTGTCTCATGGCAAGCCGTGCTATACAGGATGAGTGAAGGCAAAAGCTCCTTGCTAATCAGACCCAGGGGAGACTTCTTGAGACATCAGCTTGAGTGATGAATTTGAGCCTAAGCATCAGCTCCATGGGACAGTTAAGAAAAGGGGACCTCAGGATGTAGCCTTACCCTTTTCCTAGGTCCATCCATGCCTCTGTAATGCTTCAGGAAAGGCAATACACAGGGAAGGTATAAAATTCCATCTGCTGCGAGTCTATTAAGGAGAGCATTTCCTCCTTATCCCTGCCGCTGGCTGCCCACAGCCTCGGAGCAGCACATTTTTGCAGCGGTTTTAGACGGTTCACATCACTGCAGGCCATCCTGTTCTTCCCAAGGGCCACGAAGGAATGCGTTTCACACGCGTAAACAGCGGTTACATCGCTAATACCTGAGAGCAGAATTAGTGTCGTCTTGTAAAAGTAACGGGCAGCGAATCCTTGCTACTAGGAAGCGTTCCCCTACCAACGCCGAGGGATTTTAGAGACCTGGAAGGGTGCAGAAGAGCATTGTCTTGTTAGTCAGAGACGCACCTGAGCAATAAGCTGCTCGGTAGCTCCAAAATTAGATGCAAAGAGTAAACAACATTGAAATGTCAAAAGACGGAGCAGCCTTCCAGTGTGGAGCAGCAAATCCAAAGGTTCCCAGCGGTACCTGTACATTTTCCAAGGAGATTTCTTTCAAGAATCCTACCCTGAAATTCATATCATCCTCAATATGACTTTGAAAATTACAGGTTTTTTTTTTTAATCTCCCCCTTGGGTGGCATTACATGGCATGTACAAAGAAGAATACTGTTTAAAATATGCCGTCAGCTGCCCACCCTTTCATTTCCAGCACCGTGCATTCGGCTTTCAGTACTTCGGTGAGAGGAATAATACAACCTTGCAGTCCTTCAAAAGCTGTGTTTTTGTAACGCTCTGTAAACAGCCTGGTTACGATTCAGCAGTTATTTAACAAATACAGTGAATTTTCTCTTCTGATGACGTGAAGGTGCTGCAGGGTTTGCTGCAGAGTTTTTTTCTTTTGGGGATGTTAAGACAATTTAAATGCTTTTAGCTGTGTAGTTGCAGAAGGCGATGATTAGACCAACAACTGAAATTAGACTTATCACTACAGTTGTTGAATATGGTCTTTAAACAGTTGCCAAATCAGTTGACACTGTTTTCTGGTGTCTAGACACTGGTTTCTGGTTGCTGAGCGGAGCTCTTCTTGCAACAGCAAAAGCATCGTGTCCTCTCCCAGGTGGTTTGTTCTTCTCACTGCCTTTCCTTGTGCTCATGGAGCTACTAAGTCCATAGAAATCACTGATAGGTTTGGAAGATATTAAAACAAAATCCTACCTTCTCGGTATTACACTTGTCAAATATTATCCAGGAAGCTACTTTTGACAGGAAAAGATTTAATTTAGCAATTGAAGGACATGGTGGTGTCAAGGCACTTGCACTGGCTCCACAGCCCAAAGTTGTAGGTTGCCTCTGCTCAGGACCAAGCAGCAAACATTGTGTGGGGCACAGGACCCGTTGAGCATGTGGGCAAAATGTGGTGCTGTGCCCCTAAGCCAGGCAGTTCAGCCTGGCAGAGGGTCAAACGTAGCTTCAACGGCCTTGGTGTGATTAGGGAAGTGCTTCCTTGTCATTCCTGGATGCTCTTTCTGTGCAGATTTTCTACTAGAAATGAGATGGGGCAGTGAATTAAAGCCGTTGCTTCAAATTGGATGTCTCTGCTGCTGTCCTTGTGAAGAAACCTAGAACTGAAACTGCTTGTGGCCATCCGTGTCCAGGGTTGCCTTTGCCAGATCAGTAGTATCTTCTTCAGCAGTTTGCAGTCTTGTTCCTTAGAAAAACAGATCTCATTTTCTTCCTGATTTATCTGAGCGCGATCCAGGTAGGTGTATTCATAGAAGGAGCTCCATTAGATTGTACCATCCAATCTAAGCTTTCTTTTTAAGCTTGTTTATATACAGACTTGTTCTTTTTTCCACCTAAGGATAACTCAGTTGAGAGTATGAGCTCTGTGTCACTTGAGATGACACCAGTTGTGGCTAAAGGTAACGATCTGCATTGCCACCACCACGAAGGCTGAAGGACCTTGTGGGGAATCACTGCCCACGGGAAAGCAGTGGGTCCATTCTGCAGTCTGCAGTTCTCAGATTACTGGACACAGGCTAAGTGATGATTTCTAGGGCAAAGTGGATACTTCTAAGAATCTTTTTAAAGTAGTGGTTTCAAAACAGCCCTCTTGGCCTCAGTCTTGCTCAGCAGCAACACCTCGGTCAGCCTTCTGCTCTCCAAAGACAGTAACTGTGCTACAAGATCTTTATTTGATGTCAGCTGCTTAAGTGGATCCTCCGGACACCAGAAATCATGTTCCAACCTTCTGTCTGGCCTCCTGGTAGCCTCCATGGCTCTGCGCCGTTCTGTTCCACTGCGGTTAATGTGTCGTCTTCTTTCCTTCATGGGCATTGCACTTGCAGGAGACTTTTTCCCTCCATTTGCTACTGGCGAATGCGTTTTCTTTCCAGCCCTTATGTCCCCTTATCACAGGCTGCCTGACCTCATCGATTCCTGCCCTCTCCAATGCACGTTGATGCCTACCTCCAAGCTGCAGTGCCATCACTTTATTTATGATGGTTGGGATGTTGATGGAGTATGTAGTTTTGAGACCGTAGACCAGCAGATGACTATAGGAGTTTAAAAGCCAAACAGAAATATTTTAAAAAGTATATTTGATGGTTTTGGCAGTGCTTTACAGTATGCATCACCTATAGGATGGAAAATGGTATCTATTTAATCTGAAGGACTGGGTGGTTGAGTCCCCCAGGCAAGAACAGCTTGGTTGAGAGGGAGGTTGTGCCTTTGCTTTGAGGACCTTCTGCTGCCCCACACAAAGGAACAAGTCAAGCTCTGTTGGGTGGCTGGTCTTGCCGCTCTTTGGAAGTATTTAATCACATAGTGAGTGAAGAAAGAGCTAGCAGCCTCTCCTAGCCATAGGATTAGCATGCTCTCAGCTCCGGAGGGTCATTAATTTGTAACTGCTGGAGCTCAGCCATTGTTCACAACTATCCCGCAACATTTTTGATGCTGTAAATTGTAATTCTGCTATGTAACGTGTAAAAGTGCAGCGTTAACCTCAGGTGTTCTCTTTTTGGTACCGTTGTGCAGCGTACGGTCTGCCTCTGGCAAGGGTTTTAGCGATGTGCTTAATTGCTATTGAACATGCCTCGTCCTGCTAATGAAGCAAACCCCTGGTCGCTAAGTACTCCTAGGTGGGGGCTATTTTATTCAATTGGTTTTTGGTGGTAGTTGGTTTTCAAGAAAATACTCAATGTTCCCAATGACATCCCTACCCAACGCCAACGGGAAGGGTCCGATGGCCTCTGCGTGCTGCGAAAACGCTCCTTGCAGCACTCAGCAGACTCAACCCACTGCAGGTCGAGGGGTTCCGTCTGCTCCCCGTGGCGAAATGTTCTGAAGGCAACTTCAACCTGGGGGGAAAACACTTCTGCTTTTCAAATGGCGTTATGAAAGAGCACGGATTTGGCCAATGAGTGCGGTGCTTCGCTGCGGGTGAATTCGTTGCTGTAAATGTTATGTCTGAATGCCTTTGAAATGCTTTCAGAACTGGTGATTTTGGGGCACGTAAGCAGATGACTTTTAATATAACCCTCTTGTTATGCTCAATAGGGTTGATCAGGTGGTGTTTTTTCCCCGTTCATCTAAGTGGTTTCTTACAGAGGTCTTCAAGCTCCGGAACAGCGTTTTGTGCAACCCTGATAATTGCTTTATTATTAACGCTAAGGATAGACTCCTTGTCTACCTCCCCCTTTAGACATGAATCATGTTCTGGTATTTAGAGTGACTCTGAGCAGAGACCTCAGATTTCCCTGCCAGCTGGATTAATGGCTTGTAGGAGGGAAGTCAAACCTTCCACAACTTCTAATCATCATCAGATTGGATTAATAAAGGAAAATTACTTAGCTACAAGACTGAAGACGGAGAGAGAATTAGCAGTACTTTTGAAAAGACTTGCATGACGCCAGCCATTTGAAGCAGTTGGATTTGACTTGTGCTTTTTTCTCAAATCCGCTTTGGTAGATGCAGAAGGGCTCCTCCCTGAGGTCACCATTTGGGCAGACCGTAAGTTGGTCACCAGAGATGGCCCTAAGATGGCATCTCCATCATCTTCTCCAAGCTCTTACGAGCAAGGCGGGTCTGATAAAGCGAGTCGAAGAACTTACGCACATTTTCAGTGACTTAGCACCCTTGGTTCTCTACAAAATTTCAAGCACGAAGGTCCAAATTTCTAATATAAGGAAGAAATCTTGTCGTTATGTCCTTGGCCTTTCACAGGTGCTCAGATTTGCCATTCACCCACAGCTGAGCCACCTCTCTACCTGCTGCCTCTTTTCTAGTGGTGTTTATTCCAAAACCCTGCCTTTTTTACTGGTAACTCCATCAGCAAATGGTGTTAGCTCCCAGGGAGACTTTCCCTCTTTTTTTCTCACCTTTACTGGAAATAAACACCGATCGGCCTCAGAGGACTTTAAAAAGATGTAAGGTATCTCCCCAAAATGTTTTGAAATGTTTAATCTCCCAAATATTTCTGCTGCACATTGATCTGCTGATCACAATTTCACAAATACTTTTCATCTGATTTTTTTTTTCTTTGAAAAGCCTGTTCTGATCTTTCCAAATCTCTTTTTTTTTGGCTTGAGGTGTGTTATTTTCTGCTCACTACATGGTCTGTTTCTCTACCAGCTGGGACCTGTTTTAGGCTTAGGAGATGCCACCAGTGCCTTGAATAGACATGCCCAAACCTCTCCCAACGGGGAGCTCACGGAAGCAAACAAGACCTTGAGAAGCCGAGCTTTAGGAGGCTGTCGACTGGAATACTTGATTATTTTAATTAGAGATGGAAGCGAGGAAGGAAAGCAGGATTAAAAAAATATTTAAGCACCAAGGTGGCCCAGGGAGACATGGTGGAGGGATACGGTCCTCCATGTCCAGGTGCAGAGTGGAATGGAGAGTGAAGTGCGAGAATTAAGAAGAAGCTCTACAGAGTAGGGAGGAGGTTATTGCAGGCAAAAATAAAACCCATCCGTCCGTGTGTCTTTGGTGCCTGCGATTAAAAACTTCAGGGAGATCTTTCTACCTGTTAGCACCGACTCCATGCGGCGCTGGCACTGTGCAAACAACTCTTCTCGCTTCCACTTTCCGTTTTTCTTTTAAATTACATTTCTTTCATCTTTAATTTCATTCGGTGGTTGTTTTTTTGTTGTCTTTGGGTTTTTTTTTTCTTCTTTTGCATTCACATATGTGGGACGAAGCTTTTATGTCTGTTCAGAAGGACCGAACTAAGTGTTGTTTCTCTCTGGGCATGATACCAGATATTTCTGTCTCTTCAAGTAAGACAAACCTGCCTGTCTGCAAGATGTTTGTTAATTCACCCTGAAAACCACTATTTTTTTTTTTTTAGGAGTTTCTTTCTGTAAAGATGGTGTTTAAAAGGATGTATTTGAAATGAGATTTTATTGTAACTGCTCCAGGAGGCGCAAAACCCTCCTATAGCCTTGACATCTGAAGTCTTCCAGAACGAGTTAAGTGGGCTCTGCATTTGAAGTGGCAGCACAATGCAAAGATGTAGCGGAAGGGAAATGAGTCGTATTAATTCTGACAGACTTCAAGAAACTTATTATGTCTCTGGAAGTTCTTTACAGCTCCGATTCAGAGGTCTTGGGTAGAGAGGAGTGTCGAAATCAAGGACGAAGATGCAAAGACGTGCGGAGGAAGGACCCCCAGAGCGCCCATTGGAAGATCCGAGACTGCTTTGCTCGGGCTCCTGGCAGAGCAATAACAGTGCTAAAAACCACTCAGCACCATCTCCAAACACAGGGACTGAGGAAGTGTCAGCATCTCTGCCCTCGGAGATGGATTTCTTTACTGATAATTAAATGTAATCACGGGCAGGTGCCATGCCAGGTGCAATCTGTATTTACGGCTTTGGTAACCAAGCAAAATTGTGAATTACTGCTCTGCAGCTCGGCTCGGGCTCTGCCTACCAGTTGTATATGCAAGGACAGAAATTATTGGCCTGTCTTGCATAATAATTTTTTTTCTTAGCAGGATTTGATATGATTTTTATAGCTGAAGCGAACTTTTATCAAGAGTAAATCTATTATTTGGCTGTAAAAAAAAAAAGAGGTGTGTGGAGTATAAATAATGGATCTCAGATACCTTCCGTTTCTCTGCTTCTAACTGGCTCCTCCTAAAACTTGCACCTTGCAGACCTTAAATATTGCCCCAGCAAATAAATTTCCAGAGTTGATGGTGGATTTATAAATGCAGCGACTTCCAACGAGTCGCTGCCCCGTGCAGATAAGTGTATGGAGGCTCCTTCTGCACAAAGAAATAGTAGAGGAGCTGTGGGGCCAGCAGACTCATTGCTGCGGTCCTGGGAAGCGCAGGTTGCAGATGCACTTTCCATTCGAACATGGATATTTCCGAAGCAACCAGGAGGGCCCTGGGCAGAGCTTGTGCGGAGCAGCTCAGTGCAGGCTCTCATCCAGGCGCGAGTTCTTTGCTGTCTGTTCTGCTGTGTATCCCGGACCCCGTTTTTTGTTTTATCCCCAATTTAAATCCTGAGGCTCAAAAAGGGCATTAATACAAAGCGTTCAGGAAACTAAACTCTTGCTCGCCAGCAAAGAGCAGACAAAACTGAACTGAAACCCTGAAACAGAAACTGAAAGGAAGCGAATTCGTAATTTTCTAACTTCCACTTCTTTGTTGCTAAAACCCCATAGTTTTATCCTCCTGCTTCCACAAAGGGTTTCCCTGCATTTGGTTATGCCCAAATTGATTAGCTTTTACTATTAACTTCCCCCCCCCCAAAAAAAAAGAGGAAAAAAAAGAAAAGGAAATCAGTTTGTTTTCTATCAGTAAGTTCTCATTACTTACCACCATGCAATCAATTTGTCATCTACAGAAAATTTTATATAACCTGGAAAATGGTAAAATATAAAGTAATATTGAGCCAAGAGTAAGTCCCTGGGTAATCTGGTAGGAGAAGCCCTACTGTTTCCTATCTCCCACTAATGTTATTAAATATAGTTGCCTTTTTATATTGCTGCTTATAATTCTAACAATAACATCTAACAAAAAAGCCATACTGATACTGCTGACTTTTTTTTCTTTTTTTTTTTGTATCAAGTCACCTTTATCATGCTTAATTTGGGCAGTTGATCAAGTTTTCAGTGGAGACTAAAGAATTCAATATTACTTTTCTCTATTTTAAACTAGAGACTTTTTGCCACTTCCTACTCTTCTTTCTACTGCTTCTCTTTATTGAAACGTTTGTTCCCCTTAACCAGACAGGGTTGTTGCCCAACATAATTCCTCGCATCTCTACCTGGGTATTTTTTGCTGCCTGCTGGAAGATTTGAACAATTTACCGGTTTTGCTAACGCCTCCCACTCTAACTGCAGTGTTCCTGGGTAGGAATGCCAGCAATTCCCTTCTACTTTGAGAGATTTGCCCTTTTAAATTCCCCATAAACCTGCTGGCAGCGGATCTACCTCACCGAGCGAGCAGCTCTAAGTCACCCTTCCTAGTACCGAGGCCAAGGCTTGTTCCTAGATGAATATTTTATTCTGCAGAACATAATCCCATCAAACTGTCCCTGGGTTTTGCATGTCATAAAACTCATTTCTTCCACAGAAACTCTGCTTTTGGTCAGGGTAACCACAGGCTGCGTCTGGCAGTGTTTGCCTGTGATGGACCTGCTTTTCTTGCTACAGACCAATTTTTAAAGAATAAATCCTCTTTTCTCCGCGGCATTTGGAGCCGTGGAGCACATACCATTCGTTACAACATTTATTACTGAGAGGCCTGTGACTCTGGTTACCTCCGAGGAACGTGCTATAGGGAGTCCGCTCACCCACGAGGAATTGAATTAAAATTTGGTCGTTATTTTCGAGTCGAAAAGGCTGAAAATATTTCTAACTTACCCCACCCTAAACATGTGAATAGATTTCTTACTGGTGATGCAGGGCTGATAAACCTCTAAACCCAGTACCTGTCTGTACTTGGGTTTAGAAGCTCCCATTCTTCCTTCTTTTGGGTACTGTAGCTGCTAAACAGAGCTGTGTTAGTTTAGTTTACCAATTTATTAATATATGCATATTTTTTTTCACAAATTTTATATAATTTAAATGTACATTTATTAATATACAGAGTTGATGCTACTGAGGGCCAGGTCTGTTTTCCTACCCTCCCCTTATTGCCAAAGGATTTATTATCTCTAACAATCAAAAGTTTATAAAGTTGCGTTAGTAGTGCTGTTGTTTAGAATTTGCCACCAAGACCAGGGCGCTTTTCTTCATAGCTTTGCTATTTGGTGCAAAGCATCAATTATTTTCCAGAATTATTAGCACTGCTTTGGCTGCAGCCCAGCCATGAGTAGTTTCGTTTGCCTCAAAACCGCCTCGTGAACGGGATTGCTTCCTGCTTCCAGCCCTGGCACCGACTTTGCTTGGTGCTTCTCAACTGCTTTAAGTCATTCCTTAGGGCAGCCAAGGGATTTACAGGCCCATAAACACGTCCCAAGCTCCAGGAGGAAGCAGCTGAGCGCGAGGGACTTGGAAGAACTGCCTGTTCCCAGCGCTGTGTCCGACCTTCCCAGTTCAGGGATCAGCACGGACCTGGCTGAGAGCGGGACAAGGACTCGGTGTGTTCCCGGGTAGCAACACTGTGGATGTGCCCGTTCTTTCAAACCTCATCTCCCCCTGCTAGTGCTGCTTGAGGCATTAGGAAAATTCATATTTAAAATCTGAAGCTGTTGTTTTGTCGGGTGTCTTTGGCAGAACTGACTGAAAAAAAATAATTTCTAGTGCCACCAGAGCTAGAACTAAATACTTCTTTTTTTTCCTTCTGATTTATTTTTTATTTTATTTTTTTTCCATTGCTTTTTCTTATGAAAATAAAAACTTGGGAGTTCTTGGAAGGTCTGGGGTGGATGGTAAGAAGAGGGAAGAAAATGTAGAGAGGTTTCATTTTTAACATTAACATTAGTATAGACCAAGTCTAACAATTTTTTTTTACATGGAGGCTGCAGAATTTGCATAGGGTTTGCAGCTGTGGTTTTCTCCCGTTCCTAAATGCACCTTGAATGGTCTGTATTTACTCAAATATTTTTTGTTTTTAGCGGGGGGAGGAGAAATTCTGCAAGCTTGTTCAGGAAGGCTGGATGATAATTCAGCCACTGGAAAGCTAAACTGGGAGGAGTCAACAGTCCCGGCCACCTCTGGAGAACCATCTGTGTCGCGCTGACCTGGCCTCCTCCTGCGCTCTGCCTTTCTCCAAGCTGCTCTCTGTGTGTGTTGGCCAGCAAGGACAGGCACCGCGGGCGGCTTTTGAGGTGTCTGGTTGGCAGCCCGGAGGTCCTGCCGAGGCCGGGCAGATGGAGGACGTGCGGCACCGGTGGCGTGGGACGCAGGGCAGGGGTTGGTGCTGCTCTCCCGGTGGGAGACGTAGCCGAAAGAGGGTGGCCGGCTGTCCTGGGGCTCCAGAGGTGCTCCCTAAAGCAACCAGAAGTCAAAATCTAGCACGTGGTTGAGGATTAATAACTCTTAGTGGGGTGAGAGAACACTTAAAGCTTCATAAAGCTCCTGGCATCTGCTGTCTTGGGTGAGGAAGCCCTGGGAAGAAATATTCCATGATATTACCAGGATAAGGCAAGATACCCGGGCAGCTGCATAGGGGACCTATGGGGACAAGCTGGGTGGTTACACACAAGCTGGGCAATGCAAAACCTCTGGAGAGTGGTGGGACTCCCAGGAGCCCAGCTGGCTTCCAGCTAGGAGAAGCGGGAATATTGGTAGCACACGTGCTCCTTGTGCACAGCAAAATGGGAGGGAAGGCATCTCTTCCCAGCACGGATCCAAGCCCTGTCCCTCCTTCCAGGAGCTGCATGAGGGTGACAGCAGGTAGGAGTGGAGACATCTGCCCAGCAATGGGAAGAAGGAGCCTTGACCTGGACATAGGCAGCAAACGGGGAAGCTGTAATCCCCCAGCACTTTATTTTCCATGGTGCAATAAATTGACTGTATTTGACATTGAAATGGCTCCCCAGAATTAACCTCCCGTGGAGACAAGAGGAGAAGGGCAGGTCTGGTTCTACTCCAGCTTTCTGCATCAACCTTCTTTTGCCCCCTTCTTTTGCAGGGAACAGGGCTGCTTCCCCGTCCCCATCTCCTGCTCCAACTTTGCAGCAAGCTGGACCGAATGAGTGGCATTTTCTTTAGGAACATTCAATTAGTCACATATTTAAATCTTGCCACCGTGACCCGGTGAATTATGCAAGGCCCTGGATACAAGAAATCAATTGAGCTCCAATTCCCAGCCCTGGCATCGGCTTCCCGCTCGCATCGCTGCGGGCGAGTTAGTTCAGCACCGACTCCTTCCCTCTGCGCCTCGTGTCTATAAATCGCCCAGGCAAACGTTAGGTGACGCAGCAACATCACAGATGTGTGAGATATTTGGGTGGAAACACGCCGAATTGCAGCCAGCACACCCCGATCGGGCACTACAAACCGGGACCTTCGGATAAACGATGTTTTCAGAAATGCGTCCGTAGCCAAGACCTACCAAACTCCCTCGCGGGCTCTGTCTCACTTCTATTACACACAGAAAGTCTAGGGGAAATTGTTGCAGATTATCATATGAAAGGCAGCGGAAGACGAAGAGAAGGTTTGGAGAGGAGCAGACACAGTAATTTTCCATTCCCAACTGCTAGGAGGAAATTATCGCCGGTGCTCAGTCCGCCGGGGGGAATGCAGAGCCCCGGGGGTCCTTATCTCCCGGTGCTCACACAGGAGTCGGCGCGTTTGTCACCGCCAGCAGCGGCCACGCGGCTGCTGGGACCGTCTGCGCCGCTGCAAGGTGCTCTCGAGCCTGGTGTCAGAAGCGCTGTGGTGTCTCTGCTAGTTGTTTGCCTCTTTTCTCATTTTTTTAGCCTTGAACGGACTGTTTTTAAGATCAGCTTTGCAAAGCCTGAGCCTGTGGCACTCTTTAGCGATGGAGTTGTAATACAATGTAAGTGATGGGGGAAAAAAAATCAGAATTGCGATGGCTTGGAAGCCGCTCAGGTCCCTTTCCTTGAAACCTGGGCTGTGCACTTGGTCTCCTTTTATTGCCGCTCGCTTGGGGCTTCCCGTCACGTTGCGCTTTAAAGGCAATTATTGCACTTTGGAATCATTACCCGCTAATGGATAAACTTGGAGCGCGAAGCAATTTGTGGCAGACACTGAGATTTCTTTTTTTTCTTTTTTTTTTTTTAATTTCAAAGAATATTGGAAAAAATATCTAGTTGGACTCAGTGTTTCCGGAGCAGTTGGAAATGTCAGCCGAGACCGAGCTGTGCTCAGCTGTTCTGCAGCACGATGTTTTCATGGGGAAACATTTGCACGGCGGGAGAGCCAAGATGTGAGCTCATGGGGACAGAGCCCGCGCGTGGCCCCAGTGCCTGCACGGCCGGTCCTCCGAGAAGCACGGGGCGAGCAGGGGAGGGTAAATTAGGCAGTTTAAAGCCCTGAGTTTTAATTAAAGACGGTAGCAGTGCAATTCTAAATGCAATTAGCCTAAGAGCGTCCTGCTAGCGAAGTGGCCTTGGCGCGGAGTTGGGAGCTCTGAGTTCATTTCCTGAGCTGCCGAACCCTTCCTGTGTCACCGAGGGCTCCGCTGAGAGCAGCAGCTTTCTTCTCCTTTTCTTTTTCCCTTATTGGCTTCCAGATTTTTGGATCGCATCCCTGAATCCTCTGTGACTCAGCCACTCGCCGTAAACGAGAGACACTTCCCTGCTTCCTGGACAAAGCCCTCGGAGATGGGGACGGACACAGTGCGGTGACTCGTGAGCAAGGCTGGTGGGTAGCCACGTGTGGTGTCTGGAGGACTCTTCAAGGAATGAAGAATGACTTTGGATGAGGGCCCAGACAAGCTGATGCCCACAGAAGTCTGGAGAGGAGGTGACAATATTTGCTGCATCCCAAATCTGCTGCCGCCTTCAGCTGCTGCTCCATGGAGCATCTTGGGTTCTCTTTGTCACACTGAGCTCCTTTCCTCTGTCCCTAAGGAAATGTCACTTGTAAGTTGGGATGGGCATAAAGTCACCAGCTGTGGGTGATTCATGGGCTACAGGATATACAACGCTCTCTAGGTCACAGAACGGTCTGGCATCTCGGTAAATAACCAGGAACCTTGACTGCTCCTTTCCGTCCGTCCGTCTCCCCGAGCACTTTGTTTGAGTAGGGGTAATTTATTGGGGAGTGCGTTAAACGCCGATCACTGCAATGTCACGGGATGAATTGCCACGGTGCGACTGTCACTCGGCGGCTTTTTCAATGCCAGGCGCCCGACCGATGCTGGGGTGGGTGGAGAGAGCGTGGGCTTAGCTGTTGTTTTGCTCCTCTGTGCCTGTAAATGTGCTAATTAAACGTTGAGACTGGGGAAAAAAAGGTGTTTTCAAGCTTCTCCAAAATCAAGGGAGCTGTTTATGATGAGGGCTCGTTGAGTAGGGGAAAAGGGTGCGGATAGCCCTCCTTTTCCTTTCCCTGCTTTGTAGATTCGTGCCCAGGCTTCTCAACCTTGATGCTGTTGTTTCTAGCTTGCCAGGTTTTAGCTTTTAGCTTTTCCCCCCCACGCACACATCTGGAGCTGGTGCTACAAGCTGCCAGGCTGGCAGCCTCTGAAAACAGATAGAGCCCCTCGACGGCAGAAATTTGACAATCTTGCAAGAGATGTAATTTTAATCTCATAGACTGTCTTGGTATACTGGAGGAAAACCTGCTTTGTCCTTGGGGTGAAAAAGGATGTGTTTCGGGTCAAACTTTGTCTAGCAGTGATTATGGAACAAGCTAAAATGCCATGGAAGGTGTTTCTAAGTGGTCTCTCTTAATCCACTCCAAAAGGCTGGGAGAAGAGAAGCTTTCACGTCACCTGCATGCATGTCCCAAGCCCCTAGACCTGGCGTATGTTTTTGCAGCACCAAAGCCGGGTAGCAGGGATTGCAATATCCCATCTCGACGACCAGCTCCTCTTCCTCCTGCCTGACCCTGGCCCTGGCCAGAGCTGGTGCCTGTCTCTGCTCTTGCCTTCCTCTTGTTTTGAAAAAGCTCTGAAAAAGTAAAACCGAGAGAGCTCCAAGAGTGCAGGAGGCAAACCCTGAGTAGAAAAAATAAATCCAGTGCATACTTGTTAGACCCCAGAGTATGTGCCCATCATCGTAGGAAAACTTGTAAATTCTGCTTAATTTCTGTCAAGCTTCGTGCACTTCAGCCAGCCCCCAGAGGCAGGATGCTCTTTAGACTGCAGTGGAGAACACATGGAGATCTGGTCGGGATGTGGTTTGTAAAACCAATATATATTTTGTAAAATGATAAAGCACTTCTGAGTTAAAACGGGGACCGAGAGGATGCTTTTCCAGGGGAGAATGGTCACCAATTGCAGAAGATCATCCAGTCTGAAGGGTTCTCTTTGCTGCTCACCTCCCTTTTTGTAACATAGGAGGAGAAGCGTGAATCCAGCCGTGTGGGCATTCCTCGAGGTGTCTTATTGCTTGCTTACCCATAGCTTAGATTTAGTCCCAATTTCCTGTTTTTTTTTCTTTTAGTATAAAAGATAAATGAACACAATATATATCCCTGTCCTTGAAACCGTAGCAGCAACTAAATGGGGACAAACATAATTCAGCGCCTTGTTGTTGTGGCTGGAGCAGCTGTATGTGGTCTGGTACCTTGATTTAGGAGCTGTTGTGCTTAGAAATAACTTGGCAAAGGGTAGGTAGTTCTCCTGCTGCATGCAGGAGTCTGATACGAGCCAAAGACATGTTCAGGAGGGGAGAGATGTTACACTGAGATAAGGGGAAAGTTTTAATTCATTTCAGCTGTGACCTAAATCCAGGCCTTCTGGCCATCATGTCAACCCAGCAGTCTTGTCTGCTAGATCACTGACGTAAGTAGTAGTGACACATGTATGTATTGAATGTCCTTCTCTGGGGCTTTGAGAAGGACAACTCAGGAAAAAAATAATAAAAAAAAGTTGCTTGGAGACCTCATTATACTCATAAATTCTGTTTTCCGAATGCACGAGCTCTGGTTCGCCCTGAGAGCGAATGACAGTGCACCTCCCAAAAACAGAGTGATTTTCCTACCAGGATGGCTTATGTGGTTAGAGATTACACACCTTTTCCACTGGTGAGGCCAGAGAGGATCAGTCTGTGTCTTCCTGAAAATAGTGCAAAATGTGTGGATGGTTTTTATCAAAGCAACTAGAAAACCTAAGTCCATGGTGCTGCACGTGAGCTTTTGCAGTGGGCTATACAATTTTGCTGTGTCTGAGGGCTCTGGGTTTCTTCCTGCACTGAGGCGGAGTAGCAGGAGGAGCGTTGGGGTATCCTGTCCCTTAAAGAGATGTCCATGTCCGAGCTGCAAGGTCAGGAGAGAAAAGCTGAGCAGCGACTCCTCCCTCTGCCTTGCACATAAGGAAAAGCTCAGGAAATGTAAGCACCAAAAGACTTAATTTTCAGACCCCAACAGGCGTGTACATGACACCGATGCTAACCCACACAGTCCTGCTGAGATGACAGCGTTTCTGAGTGCAGCAGCAAAACTCCAGACAGCTGGGTAATTACAGTGGCAAAAATTATGTGCTTGTGGCCCTTCAGGAGCCTCAGGTGATAAATATTTTGTGGACTGCAACCGAGTACCAAAACTCAGCTCGGGTCTCCTGTAGCTCCCCACGCCTTTAGCATGTCCAGACCTTGGTCGCTGCCTGCGCAGCTGCTTTAGTCACGAATTAACTGCTCCAGAGTAATCCCTGTGCTTTTCATAGGTCGGCCCCTACTCAGCGTGCCCGAGCCTGTGCGAGCGGGGCTCAGCGGCGCGCCTGCCCCTGCGCACCCTTCTGAGCAGCTCCTGCTGGGCGTTTCGTCTCAAGGATTGCTGCCTGCTAGAGTTAAAAGAAATAAAAGTCACGCTTCGTGCAAAATAAACCTTTATAATGCTGATCTCCAGCACCACCTGCTCTTCCATCCTTTCCCGACCCTCTTCCAGGGTAACATTTCCCATGCTGATTGGATTAGTGTAGTATGGAGTGAAGTACAGTCAAAGGCTAATCTTTTTGTGATTGAATATTAGATTCTTCATTTCAAGAGGCTCTTGCAAGCAGATTTGTGTCAGGCTGATGGAAAATGGTGGGGAGAGAATGTCTGTTCTTCCCAACAGTTCTACTCTTTTTTCTTCATAGTTTTCAGGTAATGACATAAGTTAGGGTTGTTATTTCAACAAAAATGTTCACAACCGAGTGGCCACCCCGACTAGATCTTCTTCAGTAGGAAACTGGCTGTGGTTAGAATTGACAAGTTATCTGAAAAGGGTCAGAAACTCAAACTCTGCAGCGGACAAACAGCAAAAAATACTAAGACCACCTAGAGCAGCAGAACCTTAAATGGAGGGAATTCAAATTCAGTAAAAAGCTCAGTAAGAACATGATACATTACAATTTGAAGCCTCTTTCTTGTGTTTATGTGAGGACTGTTAATGCAGGATGTCAGCACTGACCTTCAGGAGAGCAGGAGGAGGAGGAAAATTCTGACTGAAGATACTGAGGAATTTCTGATGCTTTTCTACAACCCTGAGTAAGGGGTCTCCTAAGGTGGTGAGTCTCTAAGCACAGCATCTTTTACCCACTCGGATAAAGCAACTTTCTGCTCTGCATATGGGGTGCTTTTCCTTCCCTCTCCAAAGAGCCCTGATCTCCCTCTGGCTGTTGTAGGTGAAGCAGGTTCTGGATTCTTCCCTGAGGTGCAAAAGCCTCAAAACAGAGCACGATGTCGCCTAATTGTGAGAGCTGAAATTATTTATGGGCCCGGCCTTCACAGTCAGAGCCTCAAAAGTCTTCAAGTACCTTTGGGGATCTGTGTGCAGAATACCATGGTGATGAGAATAATATTTGGAATTCAAGTCTTGTCTATTGTGCTTTAGCAGCTGGAATGGACAAGCAGCTGAATATGACCATAGCAGAAATGATGCCAATAAACCACACGCGCACCGTTTGGAGTGCTGGCTTTTTAATCAGACACATAAAACTCTTGTTATCTTTCTTAAGCCCTGCTGGAAACAAAATCTGGAAGGAAAGCTCCTCTGTTCAATATTCAACATCCCCGTGCAATCCGAATCTTTACCTGCACAGCTGCTGTTCTGAGAACGTCCTTACCAAAGGAGGAAAGACTGGAATTTAAATTATCTTCAAGGTACTTCTGACTGGGCATTCATACACCTCCACCAAGACACGAAAACAACGGAAAATGCAAATGATTCCCACTACAGATCCCTACTAACATTGTTGGAGTTAGACTGAATCTTCCATCGGTTGAGTCAGACTTTGTAAAATAAGAGCTTTGGGGAAAACGTGAAATTTTAGGGTGATTTGTTTTTCAAATGAAACCATCCAGGTTCATTAGCAGATCATGCTAATTGTCAGCACAGCACCACTACTACAGTGCTGATGATATCTGGGGACGGCTCTTCCCTTCTAACGATCCACCAAGGTACAGCTGCATCCTTTGCATTCTCCACTGTGGAGCCAACTGCAGTTGTTTCAAAAAGGACACGAGATCTAGAGGCTCTGAAGAAGCCTCAGAGCTCACCTGCCCTTAGAACAGGGGTCAAGGCCAAGGTTCTCAGAGATGAGCATTTAAAGGGAATGACCAAAGTTGCAGCTGATGAGTAATGCAGCAGAAAGGGCTCTGATATTGGACAAGTGTCTTCTAGTCCTCATGACTTTGGGCAAGTTGCTTCTTTTGCTCCCTCAGCTCTTCCTGTTTCCATGGGGCTGAAGCAACGGCAGTCTTCTCCTTAACGAAGGTGTGTGAACAGGTAGGTCTGTCCAGATTTGGTTTTCTCCACCTAATTTTCTGCCTGGCCAGATGGAAGATGACCCTGGCGCTGGTGGTATATAACACATGGGTGCACTATAGTAGCCATAATGCATGGCTACCTGAGCTAACATATCCCAGTACGAAAATCTCAGATGTGGGACCAGAGAGAGTTCACATCCAGCCAGATCATAGCAGCAGTCTATCAGCTCCAGCCACGTGGGATTCATCTGAGCAAATAAACTAGTTGTCTGGTCTTGCTTTGGCACCGCGGGGGAATTGGCACATTCGAGGCATGATTCATCTTGCCCCAGAGCTGATATCTGAAATAGGTCAGCTGTGCACGCTGCGAAAGTGCCTGTTTCTCTTCATGATTACAAGGGACGGGCAGCTCAGTGAGACGCAGATGTCTCCCGCGTGGATGTTTTGAATTAGGGAAGATGAACCCTGTCTACTCTGTCTTTTTTTTTAAAAAATACCTTGTGTGGTGCATATCCAGGCTCACTTGAGGTCTTGAATTGTAGCTACAGGTCCAGTTAGGAAATGGTATGTCCTCAAACACCCTCAAAGAACCACGGAGCTGAGCTCAAGTCTGACCCAAAGCACCCATATGCCTTTCCCTAATACTGTTTGTAAGTCTGGATGCTTCAGAGATTGGTTTTGTGTTCACTCACTATTTTCAGACAGATTTGGTCAATATTATAAATTTCTTGGATATCTTAAGATCGTTGGGATCAGGTAGAGTACACGTTCCCCCCTGCCCTCCCTCAGAGAACTATAGAACTTGTGACAATGAAAATACGACTTTACCCCAAATTCCTGTTTTCTTCTTTCTTTGCGCCCCTAATCATGATGCTGTGACCGAGCCATAGTTAAGGAGAGCAGATCTTTCGAGGGCTTTGCAATGCCTTGAGCTTACATTTCTAATCCATTTGCATGAACAGCCATGGAAATGAATACCACGAGCCAGGCCTTTTCTGCCTGACACTTTCTCGCATTTGTAAGAATAAATCTGAAGAGCAACGTAAGTGAGTCTTGTATAATTACTCTTCCATTTATATTTCTAGACTTGTCAATCTGGTAAGCATTATATAGCGGGATTAAAAGCTTTCTCCTTCTCTCTCAATCAGCATTTTCGTTTTAGCGGTATCTTACAGTAAATGTAATCGTTGCGTTGGGAGATGCTTTTGTTTCCTGAGAGGGTGTCTTCCCAGACAAGGGCGCCCTTATTGGGGATGTAGGATGGGGAGGCAGCTACAAGGAGCCCTGGGTGCTGTTATAGCTCTGAGCAGAACGGGATGGGGTCGAACAGGGATTCTGGCATCTCCATTGGAAACCCTGGGCGCTTCTTCTCTTCTTGGGATTTAGGGGCTCAGAGTGAGGCTGACATTCAACCAAGTTCCAAGCGGGAGTGGGATGATGCCAATCCACGCTAGCTCTCCTTTTGCCCCAAATCTGGGATCTCTGGGAAGCTCCTCCAAGGCACCTGCCCAAACTGTCCCTGGCTGCAGCATCGTGGCAGTGGGGTGAGGAACGGGGTGGTTTGGGGAGAAGGACATAGGCTTTGGGAGCGGAGACATCTACAAGGCTGGAGAGCAGCAGCACAGGGAGTTTTAAAATGTTTTCTGTAGATTTAAGCACAGAAATCCCCCTTCTACCACATTTCAGCACTATCCCTTATTTCAGCCTGCATTCCACTTGCGGGCTCTGCAAGCCTCACTTTCCCAAATGCAAAAAAGACTCTCCAAAATACAGTGAAACAAAAAGCAAACCTGCCCCTAAGCACCACAAAAGCTTTTCAGTGCTTTTCCTAATGTCTTTAGTTGCTTTATGAGGGCAAAAGGCAAAATTTTAACCTCCTCCCATTGCAGAAATCAGCCAGGTATTAGAGGAGGGTTTGTACAAAGAGCGTCAGGGCTCTGCTGCATCCGTCAAGGGGATGCGCCTGTGGCATTCCCACTGCCAACCTTGTTTCTGAAATGCTTTTCAATTCGGTCATTTTTAATTAGCGAGGGCATTAAACTTGGCACACGGCTACCCACGGGCTGCATGCTTCTGCTTTAATTCATTTCTTTGATCCAATCTGTTAGGCCTGTCTTAAATAACAGCCTTTGTTTCCACTTGCTGGGCTGGCTTTGAATATCTGCATGCATACGTGTGTTCCTCTGACTGTATGGAAAAGAAATGAGATTTATCGAGGTGAAGAATTGCATCCGAGGACCTGAGCAGGTTGCTGAAGGATCCCATGGTCCCAGGGCCCCTGTAATTTACACTGAGTATTTGTTGAACTGCTGGATGTAGACGTAGCTGCAATTCTTTGCTGAATCTCAGGCCAAGATTTTGTCCACTTGGGAGATGCAACAGTTTTTTTTTTTTACAGAGTTAAACTCCATTTTACACTAAATTTTTGATAAATAAACATTTGCAGCTCACTGGAAGCTTTAAAAAGAAAAAGATATCTTGATAGCAGTCACTCTTATGGTATATAAAACCTTAGAAATAATATGATACTGCAAATAGCTCCATATTATAGACTACATCTTTCTAAAACCCTAAAGTTATAGGAGCACAAAACTCTCAGGGCTCCTTACGCAGTTTTCCGTTATACACATTTCCTTTTATTTTGTCTCTGCAATATGTTTGAAAACAATCTTTCGAAAGAACATTTACAATTTGTGCCAGGTATCTACACTATGTTACAGAATTGCAACGCTAGAAGGAGGAAAAAGAGATACCAGTGATGCCCAGATCATTCCTGAGAACTGTTTTTCTTTACCTGCTTTTAAAGATCTGTTTAAAATCTACTTTTAATGATGCAGGTTCCGTGTTGTCAGAAAAATCTATTTTTCTCCCTGCTATCCCAACCTCTGAAAGTTTTTTTTTTCCTAATATCTAAACTGAATCTCTTTCTTTTTAACCTAAGCCTATTAATTCTTGTCCTGCATGCCCTGGATGTGAAGAACAGCTTGTTCCTTCCCTTTTCCGCAGTGCTCTTTTCGTATATTTGAAGCTTGTTCCTTGCTTTTTAGCAGATTTTTGCTCCTTGGGGCTCTTTCGAGCTTTCCTCCCAGACTCCCCAAATACGTGTTGGTCTCTGCTGGTCTCTTTCTACCTGTCCAACCCTCTGTCCTGCTCATTCTCCACGATGCAGGTATCCTCTGGCTTTGCTAAATCAGATCCCGACTCAACGAGCTTTGTCCTGTCTTTACCCAAAGTCCTGGGCTACAGCAATACGTGTCTGTCTAGGTGTCCCTCTGTCCCGTTACTCTCAGTGAGGGGACAGCCTGGAATGGAGCAGGGGACAGTGAGGGGACAGCCTGGAGCCTGGAATGGCTGCAACCTGCTGTGGACCAGGAGATGCATGGGTGGTTTGACTGAGTACAGGTCCTGGTTTTCCTTGTGTCCTGTGTCCTACCCACCATCCCAGTGTCCCAACCACAACTTTTGGCAGAGCTGTCTTGCTTTGCAGACTCTCCCGGTTGTCCGTGCGACAACCTTCTGATGTGTCACATAAATCTGGTGTCTCAGACGTGAGCTGCATCTCGAGCATCAACCCCGACACACTCTGCTTTTCAATAACACGTTGTTTGCAGGATGCTTTTATTAAATCCGCAGTGCAAACGTCTCCGGTGCAACCTAGATGCTCTGCGTGTTTTCAGTGGTTTTTCATGACCTTGCTCTCCCTGCAAGCTCTCGGGGTCCACGTGCAGCCAGAGGTGCTTCCAGACTTGGCCCAGCTGTTGGGCTACAGGACGGAAAAAGAGCCGCAGAGATAGGTGAAGAAATCTGAATATTTCAACTGGGAGTTGACATGACACACAGCAGCCCAAAGGACTATTCAGGAGATGGGATCAGCTCCTCGGGGACCTTGTGGTTCCTCTCTTGGTGATAACTCAGTGAAGGGCACAAGCAGGTCCCTTGCTGTTCTGAGAGGGCTGCCCCTTACTTTGGGAGGGAAGAAAGAGGGTTCTTGCAGGGCTCGAGGTGCTCTGCATGGGCTGCAGGTTGTTTTTCTCCTCCGACTTGCTTTGCCCCGCGGTGGTGAGGACAATGTTTGGAGGAGCACAGCAATCACCAGTGCCTGATTTGACGTGTCTGTCATCTGCAGCACTGCTGCTCCTGGGGTAGGTACGTTTGTCAGGTGAAATTTTTCTGCAATTTCCTTGACAGGAGCAGCGAGTGACACATGTTCCCTCGGGAGATATTTCCATGTTTTTGCTATTCTTCAGGCTTCTGTGACATTTCCCAAGCCCAGTTGTTGGAGCCTCAGGTTAAAGCGCCTACACCGCCCTGGACCACGTCCCAGAAGGTTAATTTGGTCCTCCAGCGGGGAATACACAGCGAGTGCTGCAGCCAGCGTGTGCAGTGTGGCTTTCTGGTGTGAAACCTCAGTCGTTGGGCGCTCAGCGGCACCAATAGCTTAAAAATGAAGATTAATAAGAAAAGCAAGAGCATTTTGTTTCCTTTTTAGCAGCAATCCGTACAGGACTGAGATTTTCAAGGTTTCAGTGATATATAAAATACACACATCCAACGCCAGACATGCAGACTATCAGGAAAAGTGTCACACATGATGATTTTCCTGATAAAATCATGACAGTCAGCAGCACTAAGGAGAAAACACAAAGTACAAAAAATGGCTGTTTTCTGAGTGTGAGCATTAATGGCACCTGTGCCTCTCTGACCTGAGAGTAATTTTCAGATCTCTGGTCAGCTGTGAAAATTTAGATGAAGCAGCTCTTGGCATCCTTGGACTTCTGAAGTCTCTGAGGACCTTTGTTGAGAGCACAGCCAGGGGACAAACCAGCCAGCCCCTTCCATCTTCTCATAGCAAGAGGGAGAAGTCACTTTTTTTCACAGTTTGAAGGTGCATCTACCTCTTCTTAAGGCCATAGTATCAGGTTTGGCCCTCCGTGCCCTCAGTCCTGTGTTTCCAGCAGACCTTGTGTCCTCACACACCTCAACTACCCCCAGATTCCCACATTTCCCATTTAATCAGAATCTCTAAAGTAGTTACCCTCTTTGGTAGACCAGGACGAGGTCAACTGAGACCTTTCTCATGCAGGACCAAGCAAGTAAGACTTGGTTGGTATCAGGTAGGTGAGATTTGTCACTAACCTGCTGAAGGACACAGGATGGGGCAACTTTCCCTCTCCAAAATTGCAGTTCTGCTGACTGGGAATCGTTTGCTAATTGATTTTGTAAAATGCCATGAGATGATCGATGTGAAATGCTCTCTAAGAGCAATACGAGACCTTTAGTGCTTGTGCTACTTATTCCCACTCAGGGAGCAAGGTTCTGGGTACTGTTTGGAAATGGTGCAGTTTCAACCTTCATCTTCTGTTGTTCATAGTGCTTAACAGACCTGATTTCTCAGATCTACTGGAAAATAGAAAGAATGAAAATTGTGGCTTGCTATGCAAAAAAAAAAGCCCCATTTTAGGTTTGCCTTTCATTATCATTGACCAAGAACTAACCAATGTCCCCTCACCATGTTGCTGAAGTCAATTCAGTGTGGTATGTTCCACCCAGAAAAACTAAAGTACTTCTTCTGAAAGTGGAAAGGAGTGCTGATAATGCGGCTAATTAATTGCTCATCTTTAAAAATACGGCTGTTGGCAGCAGCTTTGTGGTGGGACATATAGAGACTTGGTTTCCTCAGCAGGATCTCACTACATGCTAATGTGTCCTTGGAGCAGGGTTAACTTTTTTTGGTTCGTTGCCATTCTGTTTTGCAAATCCACTAAGTCAAAATACAGCCTTCACCACCGCACAGGCTCATGCAACTTGAAATCTATTTTAGCAACTTGGTTCTTGAGCAGCTAATTGAACTTCTAGGTCATAGCTCTTCTAGGGAACATTTCACTCTCACTTCAATTAAAATACATAGCTCATGTGGTTTGAAAGCTTAAGTTGGATGCTTACCTATGCATTTTCCTGATGCTGGCATCTAAACTCTTGTTGTCGTTTATTGGCAATAGCTATTATTTAGCAATAGCTATTATAAGGAGCATGATAATGTGATAAATCTGTATGAAAAATGATGCTTGCTCTGATTTTGGCTATGATGGTTACACTGCTGTTAATATATTTTAGAGATCTGACACCAACAAGCTGAAGAGACAGGTGGAAATTTTATTGTTTAAGATTCTTTCCTGCCTCCTTCTCCCAAAAAAGAAGAATGGTTATATAGAAAGCTCTATTTGAAAAACTAACATTTGTTTCTGGCAAAATTTCAATGTGGTAAAGGAGAAATGCTGAATTTTTCAGCCCTTCTGATAAAAAAAATCAATTTTTAGGGGATGCAATTAAAAATATTCCTTACCCTAGGAAAATCAACAAAAATGTAGCTGAAACATATTTTAACAGTAAAAGAGTCTAAAAGAGTAGCTTCTTCTCTAATACCTAGTGGTCCTCAACATCATTCCCAGGTTGCGAGAATCATCTGGGAAACTTTGACAAGTTGTGTGTCTCATAATATAGAAAGCAGCCATGACATCACTTACTAAAAAAAGAAAAAAGAACAAAAAGTCCCTGTTTTGGCTACTTTAAAATCTCTTTTTTTTTTTAAGTCTTCTTTCACTGCCCTCCTTCTACTTTGGTTGCTCTCCTGATGAATCAGCTGTGGCAGAGGGAAAATCAGCATATTTTTTCCCTCTAGTTATCTAAGCACTTCCAGGATGGTTGTGAACTGCACCAGAGATACTCGTTTTTTAGCAATGATGGCCAAACCAAGCAATAATTCAATTACTTTTTTTTCCTAGGTTGTCCTAAACAAGATTAAACAAGTTTTCCTAACTAGAGTTTAGTCCCCTACACTGACAGTTTAAAAAAGTTTGAAGACTGGATGAAACCTTCTATATCACCTGAATGGCTGTGTCCTAGTTTTGGATCTTAAAACTTCCAACAGAAGAAAATTTAAGATTCATTTAGACACTGTCAGAAATGAGCCATTGTCTTGGTGGGGGCTTCTTTTACTTCTGTTTCTTTTTGGAAACTTGCAGATTTACTGTATTCCCCTCAAAACTGTGAAGTGTTGGGTCACACGTTGCTGTGTTTTTTAGGGAAGAAACTGTTTCCTCCCAAGCTCTTGGACTGGGGAGGGATGACAGGGTGTTAGGGCGGGTTTTAGGAGTTATTTCCATGGGCGAGTTCAGCCAAGGCTGTGACCAAGGGCACTCACCATCATTCCCACCTCCCTTCCGATCCAACAGGAGCTCTGCCAGCTGAGCACTGAGCCTGGCCTTACTGCTGCCCAATGCACCCAGGCTGCAAGGACAGGAGCTCTCTTTAGCCTTTTCTTTCCTTTCTTGACTGGATCCAAATAACGGGTCTTCCTTCTTTGCTTCAGTTGTCACCATTTCTGCATCCAATGGAGATTGCATGGTTCCTGTGAATAAGAATTCAGAGCTGTGAATAAACATAAGAGCTGAATAACCTGTGTCTTCACAGGCAGTTGCTCTTTCCTAAAGCCCACAGCTCCCTAAACGCACAGGAGCAGAGCATTAGTACCTTTGCATTGACCACTTGTTAACGACATGATGAGTTTCTTCTGCATTCCTGGTGGAATAAAGCCTGGAGTGCACAGGGTTATGGTTACACCAAGTGAAAATGAAGATGCTGTGAAGATGGTGTCTTTGGATGGGGAGGGAACAAGACTGGATGCTACAAAAGCTGGGGAGGCCATGAGAAACTGGAGATAAGATGGTAGGATGATGTCAGGGAGGTAAAGGGGGTTAGAAAGTAAACGATGAGGCTGCCAGTGGCAAAGACAAGGCATCACTGGCTGAAAAGGCAATTAATTGATCAAAGGGGCAGGAGCAGCATTGTGACACCGAGGGACACACTTCCTGGCAGCAGGGAAATGATTAGGAAAAGCCAAGGTGCAGACTAGATGATGGGAGGTTGGACTGGATGATCTTGAGAAGTCCCTTCCACCTTCAGCTGTTCTGTGAATAGTTCTGTGAATTCTGTGAATAGAGACAGCAATCCCAGAGCCATCAGCGGAGCAGAGGGACAAAATGCATTAATGACAAGAAGGGCACAGATGGGAAAACACAACAGGAAGATGACAGACTCTCTGGGACTCTGGATTTACTCCTCTCTGCTCAACAGGATCTCAGCTGGTTTTCTACCTGCCAGCTACATCTCATCCTGCATTTCCCAGTGCCTCATCTGCCTATGAGATCCCTCCTTTATGTTGCCTGGCAGTTCCTTACCCTCTGGTGGACTGCTCGGTTTTCTGTTCTTTAGATCACCACCTCCACAAGGTCCTGGTCCCTCCCTCCAGCCTGAGGAATGGCCAGCCATGGCATTTCCTGTCAAGAACCTGCTCTTAGGGACTCCTATACACACATTTGTGTTTTGTCTTCAAGGATCCAAGGACCTCTAACTCATGTTCATGGATTTTCCCCAGTATCAGCCTTGAGCTGGAGATGTTTCACCAGCCCTATTTAATCACAGAACAAGGGCTGCTCTAGGAACACGGGATCAGTAGAGACCTTCCGCATTACCACATCCAGTCCTTTGCTCTCACTCAGTAACCACATTTAATCCATTCACTAACTAATCAAGATCCATCTTCACACCCACCTGTGGGCAGGAAGCCTGGGT
The DNA here is from genome assembly GCA_034781795.1 of Crypturellus tataupa. Classification (NCBI taxonomy): domain Eukaryota; kingdom Metazoa; phylum Chordata; class Aves; order Tinamiformes; family Tinamidae; genus Crypturellus; species Crypturellus tataupa. The sequence goes on along the minus strand of JAWLRI010000001.1, from coordinate 940,765 downwards.
GGACACAGAAGGCTGGTCCTTGGTCCTCGTGCATGGAAGATGGTTGGGCAGAGACCCTCTGGTTCATATTCAGAATGCGTGTGTGTTTAGGGGAAAAGTTCCTATCAATTAAGCCTATCTTTTCATTTTGACTCTGACACTGTTAAAAGGAGAGATCGCCTCTCTTCACCTGCCATTAGCCAGGTTGACCTCCCCGGTGATTCTCCAGATCAGGCTGGAATATAATACCTGCCCCAGGAACCAAAAAAAAAAAAAAAAAAAGTGAGGCAGGGGGGTATATGGTAGACATCAAAAGCCTCAATTAAACTTTAACTAACCACTCTTTGCTGCTCCCAGACATGAACACGTTGCTCCTGCTGCATTCCCCTGGCCCAGGAGCGGAGCTCACCTCTCCCGCGGAGCATCACTGGGCTCCTCCGTTGATGCCAGAGGACACGAGCGTCTTCATGGCAGTGAAATTGATCTCAAGTCGGAGCAGAATTTTTCCATAATTCACTTCTGTTTTGTTTGGGGGAGTGAGCCCTGCTGTCTCTGAGCTCCCAGCAAGTCCTGCAGCCTTTCCAGTGCTTTGGGGATTCGACAGCTTGCTCCTTCGCTGTGGCTGTTTCATCCATGTGGAGATGGAGCCCCGCCATAGCTGCATAAATTCAGGCTTAGCTGAAGAGGGAAATGGAAATGTTATTTTTGTCTTGCGCTGAGTATTCCGTTTTATCTCTGGCTAGTTCCCTTTTATAGGAGATTTTGTACATGAGGCTTCATCAGAGGATAAAAATCGATGCCTTCCAGCGCGCATCTCCAATTCGCTCGTCCGACAGCTGACAGCTTCATAGCTGGGTGATGTGACAGCCGGGAGAGTGCAGAGGAGTCCGCCCAAGGACAGGGACCCCGTGGGACCCTGCCACTGCTGCAGTCACTGCGAGCAGCCCGGGGCTTCGCATGCAGAGAGAGGGGACGTGTCCTGACAAGCGACAACCACGTGTTGGCTATGCGGAGCCGTTGCTTGCAGATTTACCTAACACCCACACAAAGTGGGGGAAGCCAATCTTTTTATTTATTTATTTATTTATTTATTTTTACCAGTTAGAGTGATATGCCATTTCTCAGGAGGGTTTCCAGTTCCCTTATGCAACACAGGGACTCGGTGTTGACAGGGAGGTGACTATTCCCTGGAGTAGGATGTTTGGGGGTCCTAGGAAATCTGGTCAAAGGGCTCATGCTCAACACCCAGTTATACAAAGAGGGATCCTAGCACATTTAAAACCGAGACTACCACACACTGTCTAGCAGCTTTGCATAGGGAAAAGGTCTGATCTCCAGCAATGGTGCCTGTGCAGCCATGGGGTATTTGCCTCATAATGTTGAACATGGCCGTGTGGCTTTGGCTGGTTCAGGGCACAACCAGCAAAATACCAGAGCAGACCACAGAGTGGGGCACTTGGTGGATCTGGCTGGCTTGGAAAATTATGGGAGAAACTATTCCTCTGGCTCCAGGGATTGTATAATGGCTTTCACACCTTCAGGGAACTCAGTTGAGATTTTGTGTGAGGTAACGTGTGCCAAATATATTAAGTACAAATCATTTTTTGTTTGCTTTTATTCTAACCATGGGTCCACTATAACCCATGGTATCATGATGTTCTGAAACATCAGAAATTCAATACCATCATATTTGGTCATGTAAAGTTGCCTGGAAGGAAGTGCATGTCAACCAGCTGAGAGCCCTTCACAAGCCAAAGCATGGAAATACCTTGAGCGAGTGAAATTCAATAGATAAGACATGAGAGTGGGATTTGGGAGCTGGGGTTAGCCACTGACCTTGCATGTGCTTGGGGGAAATCAAGCCAACTTAGTCCTTCTGCTCTTTGTCTGACTCATCCATTTAGACTCCAGGCTCTTTGAGACATGGGCTGTCTACATCTGCACAGTGCCCTGGGGCTCATCTCTGTGGTGTTAGAGAATTTGTACTAATAAGGAGTGTTTCCATTGCACAGGAAACACTGCAAGCCCAGAAATGTTTTCTGCAGTGAATGAAATGTGAAAGTGAGCTGTTCCATTGCACAGAATCACGGAATGGCTGAGGCTGGAAGGGACCTCTGGAGATCATCAAGTCCTATCCCCATGCTCAAGCAAGGTCATCCCAGAGCATGTGGCACAAGATCACATCCAGGCTGGTTTTGAATATCAACAGAGAAGGAGACTCCACCACCTCTCTGGGCAATCCTCATTTCCCAATACTCTATCCTGTTAATTATTAAATTACAGGTTTATCTTTGACCATTTTTTTCTTTTTTTTTTTTTTTTTTTTGATGTGTTTAGCTGGAAGATGCCAGACCTTTTAAAATTTCTTTTTACAAGTTTTACCAATGTCATAAAAAAAAAAAAAAAAAAAAAAAAAAAAAAAAAAAAAAAAAAAAACATGTTAAGGAAATTGCTTTGCCTGAATTTTGACACAATTCAGCTGCAGAGTCTGTGGCATTTTGACCTGGGAACAGTCACCCTTAATGGCTGTTTATTGTGGCTGTGGGTCCCCGGGTGGCAGCTGAATTCTAATCCTACAAGTGGCTTCATTTTAGTAGTGGAATGAGAGATCCCCAGTAGCCATTAAAGTCAACATTCATCAGCAGTTACCTTAGTCTAGTGGCTTGGGGAGTGCAACTTTCATTTCTTGAAGAAGAAACTGCCATAATCTTGCATCTTCTCTACCATACAAGAATACACTTCTCTATCGTACGAGAAATGGAGCTTCAATTAATCACTGTAAGTTGCTGAGAGATCATAGGTGGAAAAGCACTTGACAGAGCAAAATACTCTCAATGCTACAAACTCAAATGGAAAAAAAAATCTCAAAATTATTGTAAAAAGTCAACTTCAGGATTGGAGGGTATCAGTGTTTTGTATTACTTGAAATTGGGATCTTGTGCATGAAAAAGACAAGCAGATTCAGGCTCTGTTAGCTCTGCTAGCTCACTGTATTTGCTTGATGGCTCTTCCTTAAATCAAGTCAATGACATTTGAGATATTGCAGTAGATGTTTTCAATCTTCTTATCAGGAAGATGTCAAAGGTTGCACTCTGGTCAAAACTGATCATATCCAAATCTAAATCAAAAAAATCCCATCTGAGTTTGTATTTTTGGCTCTGGGCAGCTGTAGTGCAAAATACCAGAGTGAGGGAATTGAGAAGGTTCCCAATTCTGCGTTCTGGCTGCCTGGAAAGGAACTTCTTAGAGATTTGACTTCTATATTGAAAAGAAAGGAGAGAGGAGCTGCATTTGCTACATGGAGATAACTTCCTTGTATGGGACTACTAGATTTTTGGTGCTCTTCATCTACAGCACATCCACAGCATGAATTTCCCTGCAATTCCCTGGATTGCAGGGAAAAACATCAGCAACAGGATCATGGGAAGCAGCACTGTAGAAACTGTATCCTTTGTAATTCAAATAAAGAAATCCTTTACACTGCAATCCACAGGGATATCTGGGGGACCATTATTCTTCATGTCATCATTTTCTATCTGAAAAGCACACTGACTGTTCATTATTATTATTTTTATTATTATTATAGGAGGAATTTTCAGCTTGTCCCGAAGAAGACAAGAGACTCTAGGCAACAAGGGAGCTCCTGATTTGACTATTTTTTTTCCCCCAGGTTAAGACTAAGGATAATATGTGGATGCTCAGCACCTACTTTCAGGACCAGCCAGAATTCATGAACTGCTTTCAAAACTTGTCATTGCAAAATCCTAGTGGCTGCAGATGTTTTATTTTTTTTTCTTCTTTTAACCATTTGCCCCTCATGCTGATCCTCTTTCAGGCACTTTCGTTATTCTGAAGAACCTGACAAATAGGTTTGTGTAAACAAGCCTGGGATTTGGATCCCACGGTGCTGCCGAGGGCCAGACCCCGAGCCCAAAGGTGCAACATTCGTGCTGTGTCATCGGCTTTCCCTGTCACTGGGTATTATTGTTTCTCCATGGCTGAATGCTCCTATCCTTTAAAGCAGAGCAATCAGGAATAAAGAATGCCGGATGAGAAATGAACTATGAAGGACAAATATTTCCATTTCTGCACAAATAAACCTGTCCTTGATAGCCTCCAATGACAGTTTGCAGACAGTGCAAAAAAAAAATACCAACAAAAAGCCATTATCCAAGTACCTGGATGAACAAAATGCCGATTGCATGTTTATTTATGAAAAAATAAAGGCACTTCCTGGCCTCTAAGCCCAGGAAGGATCATTGTCTTTTCTAATTTGATCTTCTCCGCAGGAAGCCCATTTTTTTTTCCACCTTATTTCCTGTTTGAATTTTTGTCAGGTTTCAACTTCCCGTCAGGACAGGTTCAACCATGCAAATGAATTCCTACAACTCTGCATGACATTGAACTTCATTAAAGATTACACTGCTCAGAGGAGTGTGTGTGTGTGCTGGGTGTAGGAATGGGCACAGGTTTTGTGCATTCAGCTCAGTAGGGATAGTTGCATTTCTCCCAGAACTGCAAATCCAAATCTCTCCCAAATTCCAGGTTAGTCTCTTCAGATAGCCAGGAACGTTAGAAATCTTTGACATCCTACTTTGGACTGACAGCTGAGGGCTCAGTGTAGAAGATATCAGGCACCTTGTATGCACTAACCGCTAGTGATTGTGCCCCTTATACCTGGGGTAGTTTATGGTACTGTTTTCCCTTGTCCTCTATGAATAGAATAGAATGAAGTAAGGATTAAAAAATGAAGCAATGTTGACCGTATTAAATATTTCAGACCTGGAAACTGGTCTCTATGTGACACTGCTACTGAACTGTAATGGGTTATTTACGATTTGCAAATGCAAGTACTGCTGATTCTGAGAATCCTTTGTAGAGAGGCATATTTATTCCATTTTTGTTACTGAAAAATGAATCTGGGCACATCTGGGACAGCTGGACTAAAGCATGATATTGCCTAGCTCTCTTGGCACTACATTCCTCAGTGCTGGGCTGCAGACTCTTGTTAGAATGAGACTGTGGTCTTGAAACAGAACAAACTGATTTCTGGGCTCTACGTTTACTAGCCAATTGTGTGAAATCATTTTTCGTGTTTTAATTCAGCTTGCATTAGCAATGTGCTTGAATTTCTGATGCTCAGACTACATCTCCCCTTACTGATTTCACCTCTTTATAGAAAGGAGTGTCAATAAAATCTGCTTCTGCTTGGAAATGGTGGAAGAAAACAAAACAAAAGCACATCTTCTTACCTATGTCATCCTGGAAACATCTCTCCTTACCTATGTCAGCTGGGATATTTATGTGCGTTCAGAGTTGTATTTTCAGACTGAGGAAGAGCGTGGAATTTTACTAACATCAGTCCTGGTGCACTAGTAGAACCCAGAAACTGGAGGCTTTTCTATCTTCTGCATCATCCAAAAGAATTGATCATTTATTTCTAATTGTAGGACACGCTATGCAATCCTGCTGCCTTCAGACCATGCTCTTGCTTACCCACGTGCAACTTTCAGGAGACACTTTATTACTCTTGATGGATGAGCCTGGAAGAGCTCATCTTAACTTTCAGATCTTAAGCTGCATTTACAGCCCTGGAAGATGAGAATCTGAGGGAGAAACATTTTTCCAGGAAACAGAGCAAATGAACGTACAATAAACCAGAGACATAATAATCCCAGAAACCCGTGACACTATTAATAATGGGTCTTTTTCAGAGCAAAAGCACACTTCATGCCCCAAAGACTCTTGAATTCTGCGTGGCTAAGCTGCAGACATCACAGTCCTTGGAGGGCAATAGTCTGAATTGCCTCCTTGCCTGATGCCACTTACCTTTCTTCCCTTTATCAGAAATGGATACATTTTCCTTAAGACTCCCATACTAGCTTCAATCCCTTTCTACCTTGCACTTATTGATCTTCTAGGCAGGACAGGTATACTGGTGAGTGGAAAATTTAAGGGTTTTGCAGTTGTTAGTTTTTATTCTCAGGAAAGATGAAAGGAGAACTTCTAATTTCTTTCGACTAATGAGAGAGCACACAAGAGAGAGCGTGTGAGCGTGTTTACATGTCCCACTTTGTATCTGACCACCCATATGTATGGTTGGTGACAGAGGCACTTACCTAGTTTCCACAGATGTTCTGATGATCCAGAGTCTGGATTCGAGCATGAGCAAAGATCTGAGCCGCCAGGATATCTCTTTGCTTGTTGCTGCTGTGTGCAGCTACAACAGCTCCATGTTCTTGGACAGCTCATGCTCCTATTAGTCCCTGTGTAGGCTTCTCCACCATTTGTTAAACTAAAGCAAGAAATGATCACAGAACCTCAAAAGCACTTAAATGCCCTTTGCCTCAAATACCTAATTTTGGTGTTTGTTAATGTGTTCCAAATGAATGTTGGATACTTAAATGTTTACTAGTGGGTATGAATAGAGCTCATGATACCCAAAGCTCACAAGAAGAAGCATTGTAGGTCCATCCAAGGGAGTTCAAGCTCTTTTCCTGCCCTCTCATGTCCTGGGAGCAACCAGGTGAGTTGCAGCCAGTGTAGAAGACTCTTCTTTCTTTGCAGTTGGAAGTCTCCCCAAGGTCTCTTGGATAGGCAAATGATGGGGAATTAAGGTGTTCAGGATGCTTTGGCAGCAGCCAACATGTAGGTGTGAGCAGTACTATGTTACATCCATTTTAATGCTCTCAGCATGTTT
>JAWLRI010000001.1:887876-933986 GCA_034781795.1 Crypturellus tataupa | reverse complement strand
ACTGTATTTCTGAAAACTGGCCCTCCTGCTTTTCAAGTGTTATTGATTATAATGTAAATTGTATTGTAGCTGGAACTATAACAGACTCATAAGGGATTCTTTATTATTATTATTATTTTTTAACCAGACTTGAGGGTTGAGTGCCTTCTACATTAGGCCATTATTATAGCTCCAGTATTATTATTATTATTTTTAACTGGGATTGTTTATTATGAATGTGCTGAAGCGCAAATATGGAACAAATGAATCTGATATCAAATTAATGCTGTGATCAGTTTTCCTCCCTTTCTCTCTTTAGTTGCCATAACAATCTGTGATCTTGAAGTAACAATAGAATTAGGATTGCATTAAAGGTGTTTACATCATGTACACTCTGTCTCCCATTATTATTTTTCACTGTAATAGAAGCATTGAGTGTTTGCTCTGGAGAAAACACCATTATGGCTCTTGCTTTGCTACATCTTGCATTGCTTTTTGCAACCCTTCAAGTTGTTTGTTTTGGGAAGAGGGTAGGGTGTGATGGGCAGGAGGTTTTGTCAATGGTGGGCATTTTGTTTGTGATTTTTTAAGATTTCTAAGGGGTAATTTTGCATGTGCTACCTAGGAATTTCAGAATTTCATAAAGATGCATCTCTGCAGGCTTCCGAGCATGTAGATCTCCTCTCCTTCCACAGTGGTGGGAAATATATCCCTTAGCTCTTGCCTTCATTGACAGAAAAATAAGACAATACGGCAATGTGTATGAGGAAGAGATTGCTTCAGCATGTGCATGCACACGTGTGCATTTGTGTGTACAAATGTATGTACAAGATGTAATTAACCCCATTCCCCATGACTGCACAGTCATCTGCACCTGGGGATGGGAGGAAAAGAAAAAAAATTGGCAGATGTTAGTCATATTGCTTAGTGCATGACTTGAAAGTGCTCTGATATTGGAGCAATGAACATTTTGGAAAAAAAAAAACATTTATGGAACAAAGAGGCTGTTATCTCAGCATCTCCGCAGTGCCTGGCATCATGGTACCTTTGCTGCTGCTCTTGTCCATTTTAGCGTGTTACTCCTTGCTGTGACATCTTTCCATGCAGCCTTTGTAGATAATCCTTCTGATAAAGCTCCCCTCAGAAAAAGATGGGACTTTTCATTTTTAAATACATAACCTGATCTCCTTATGTCGAGGCCGGACTTGAATTGAAATACCATGAGAAGATTTTCCTTCTCCAGCCGCTAAGCCTGCTGTTCCTAGACACAAACCATCCTTTGATTTTTTTTGCAAGTTTAGATTCTGTTAGGAGCACAGGATCCATCTGTTTATGAACATTGTGCGTGATTTTTTCCCTGATTAATCTGAATATAAGATGTATAGCAACAAGCTAATTCTGAGGCTTTTTCTTGGTAGAGCTAACAACCTTTCAATTCTTTACTTCCAGTTCTATAAAGCTGAGAAGGAGAATTGTTGTACTGGGGAGAGAGATTTGAGAGGCAGGATAAAAGAAAGAAAAGTTCCATGTAGGCCGAGCAAGGAACATAGTTAACTGCCACAGATCTATAGACAAGATCTCCTTTGAGATGGACTCATCCCCTTACTGACTCCAGTCCTAAAGGTTGAAGAGTGGCAGACTGGGTAGTACATGACATATTGTGACATGTCATTGCAGGTGAGCTAAAGAGGAATCACAACCCTAAGAAATGACAGCATTACAGAACAATTCAGATCGGTGGCCCTTGTTCAGCCCAGGGTTGGGCCAAGTTCAGTGTTAAACCAGGTTACTTGGGGCTGTGCCCAGTTCAATTTTGATTATCTCTGGAGATAGGGATCTCACAACCTCTTGCAGCCTTCTTGCAGTTCTTGATTATCTTCATGATGAACTTTTCTTTCTTTATATCTAGCTGGGATTGCCTTTGCTGCAAAATCTTGTGCCCATCTACTCCATGTCGTTTCTTGCCCTTTTGTTACACACTTTTGACAAGGATCTAACTTCATCTTTATAACCACCCATCAGGTAGCTGAAAGTTAGCTGTAAGATCTGCCATCCCCTGAGGCCATCTCTTCTCCAGGCCAAGCAAACCACCTCTCTTAGCCTTGACTCATATAGCATGTACTCCAATTCCCTAGTCATCCTGGATCATCAGAAAACTGTTCATCTGCCTCTTGCACCAATGGCCCCAAACTGACCACAGAGCTACAGATACGGCCCCACTGGATTCAAATAAAAGAGAATAATTGATTCCCTTGACCTGCTGTTGGAGAAAAGGTGACGTTCTGGGGTAGTGCTGATACGGTATGGCAGAAACCTTTTGAAGCTGCCACCAGCTGTCAGTGCCAGAGTGACTAGTATAAAGGATGGCCCATTTCTCACTGCATAAAACTCTTATTTAATATCAAAACTCTTATTTAACACGAAAAAAATCACTAGTTGTCTCAAAAGAGGCCCAAAGACTAAATGATGCTTCTTTTAGTCTGGATTGTGACCTAGGAGGATGAGGGTTTAGGCAATTTGGGGTAGCTGGAAGTCTGCCACCACCGGTCACAGATCCTGCCTTGTTACGGTTATGCTCCCTTCCCTGGTTTGGGTGTTAGTCATGCTAGTTGGCTTCAGGGATTGTTTCTGGAAAAGCCACTTGGAGAAGGATCTTGGGGATTGCTGTCATGCTATATCCATGAAGTCTCTGCAAATGTGACTGGACCAATTCTCTAACCTGATCTTACTAGACTCCACACTCTCAGACAGTACATTATCCTCTGTTACAAGGCCTTCAACATATACCCTCATTGTGCTGCTGTAAAGATATAAGAACAACTTGTAACATATGACTGGAGAAACTCTTCCCCTCCAGAATGGCTGAGAGCCATAAAGTATGTACAAAAGAAGCAGGTTGAACTGCTAGGCCATGTGGACATGTCCCTATCTACTCCAGAGACTGCTGTCACCTTTCAGTGTGGCTATAAGGTAGTCTGCTCCAGCTGGTCTTGGTGGGAGCATGTGAAAAGGGTGGATTTATGCTTTATTGTGGCTGAAGATGTTGTAGGATGGACAGCAAAACTGTGGATTCCTGACACTGTTTGAATTTTCCTTTGTGCAGATGTACTCAAGAGTTTCTGGTCATTGGCAGCAGTGACTGGGAACATGCTACAAGGGCTATAAAGGAGAGGGAGAGAGAGAAGAGGATACCTTATGCTGACTACTGGTCTGTAACCATACAAGTCATACTCAACGGAGAGACCCTTGTGTTAGCTCCAAAATTACACATGGTTTAGCCATGGCAGTGTGATTCTGTGCCAAGGAAAGCCATGTTAGTTCAGGTTCAGGGAATGGACATCCTTGCTAACAAGCTTATATCGTCTTAGAGTCCTGAAATTGTGTCCTTGTCTGGTGAAGTACCCAACCGCTTGGTGGTCATGTGGTAGGTCACCATGGCATGTCCCAGCATATGGCGTAGAATTTCATGGCCCTCACACTTTAAAGCTCCTACTTTTTGGAGTAAATTTTAAAGAGAGTTAAATACACAGAGAACATTTGCCATTATTAAGTAATCAAACTAAAGGGTAGCTGAGGCTAGGTTGTTTTTCCGGTGATGTGAATCACAGGGCTGGCTGCAGCGTTTTCACACACCTTCTGTTGTGCTTGTGCCTTCCTTTGGGTGACTGAGTGTTACACAGCAGCTCTGAGGGTGCTGCAGTGATTTATAACATGCTTTCCAGTCGAGGGCATGTATTTATCATGTTACAACAAACGAATGATTAATAGTTGCCATAGTGATAATGAGTACTTGAAGTCTTCAAGCACTACCGAGTCACATGCAAGCCTTGGCACATCTTTGCTGCAAACCAAGTGTGGTGGGGTCTGAGAGTCAGTCTGAAAAACAGAGGCTCAGGAACTAGCATCACTTAGTAACACTTTAATACTCCATGGAGAAAACAGTAAAAAATAATCATACTTATTTGGAATTAAATAATAATAAAAAAAGGTAAAGACTTCAATATTTTTTTCACTGTAAAAATAATTATTTTTGCAGATCTACTTTCTTAAATGCAGCTGAAACGTGCTGTTTTTCACTGCTAACCTTTCCCTGCCACCTCTTCTCTCCTTCTGGCCACAGGTCTCCTGATGGAGAGGTTAAATGGACAACGTCTCAGCTTTGGAAGGGCCAGTGTCTCTCCTCAGTCCGAGGCGCTTAATCATCTCTCCCTGTGTTTGCTTACAGATCAGCAACAACAGTGCTTAGCAGGAGTGCTGCACTACACCCACTGCAATTCCCTGAGATTATAAAGGAAAATGGGATTCAGGCATCTGTGGGGACATTAGGGCAGATGGGTTGTTGCAGAAACCCTCTATAGCGGTTTCTTCTAGAACAGGTTGGCCACAAGGCCCTCTATATTCAGTAGCCATCAGTAGATGGTCAAAGAGGACCTTGTTGGAAGTGGGAAACCCTGTCCCAATAATTGGTAGTTAATTCAGGTGACATATCCCGACAAAGACACGTCTACTTCCCATGAAATGGCAGCGTGCAGGAAAGGCAGAGACTCTGTCATCCCCCAGTGGTATCAGTTTGCTGCAACATTTAGCCTGGAAATGAATACTCAGCAAAAGCAGAAAATAAAACTGTGAGGTCCAGAGTGGCAGAGCCCCCCTCTTCCATGTTATCCCTCCTGAGACCATTTATAAATGAAACTCTGATAACCCACAGGGAGAAGTAGCGAGCAGCCTTGCTGGCCATTAACTACTACAGGAACTAATTAAATGAGGGAGAATGAATCTGAAGCCGCGGGGACGCACACAAGCTTTGTTTTCTTTACTGGTGCACTGAGAAATTCCAGCTGTGGATTCAGAGGATGCATCAACAGATTTATCAAGGAGACCTGCTGAAGAGCAGGGTGGGAGGCTTTGTGCCAACCTAAGGAACGTGCAAAATCTTGTTTGGCATCAATGTGCAGCTAATATCCTCAGGGGAGGAAGGAAAAGCGAGCAGTGAGATGTCTCTCCTGTGTGTTATTTCTGCATTTTTTTTCCTTTCCCTTGGGATCTGCAAACAGTTCTGAAAGATCAGGATTCTACACTGTAAAACTGGTGTAAAATGATTTTTTTTTGCTCACTCTGCTTCTGTTTGTGGGAATCCAAAGTCACCATCGGCTCCCTTGAAGGTGTGATGGAATGCAGTGAAGTCCTGCCCTCGGCAATGTTGCATTAAAGAAAAGGGGAGCACAGGCACAGCTGGGAACCCTGGAGAACGCAAAGGACAAGAAGTTGTTTTGCTGTTACTAGCAGGTTTCCAAACATTATTTATTTACCCAGTTAAGCTTGGATCTCTCATTTGTTGGCACAGATGTTAGACTCCTCAAAGGCTTCGGGGCCTGCGTTGTTGCTCTGTGTCGCCATTGGTGTGACCTGTCCTTGTCTGGCAGCTGCACAAGGACCAGCTCCACCACCGTGGATATTGCAGCGCTCAGGACCCTCCCTGTGCAAGTGGCCAGAGCAGGGATGAGCTGGGCTAACTCGGCCACACAAACCGGTGCCTATTGGATGAGGAGGAGGATAATGTGGCAGCAGCTCCCAGGACTCAAGGTGACTTGTCCAGCACAAATGTGGGACATGCTCTACAGACCACCCTGATCCCATGGAGGTACCTGAAGCAGGTTGAATGCAGCTCATGATCCTATTGAGAAGCAGTAGGATTTTGGCCATCTCAGTGAGCCAGAGAAGACACGATGCTGTCAGACCTTTGCAACACTAAAGCACACAGTAACTAACTGACTACTTCTCTAAGGATGGGTTTCCTCCCAAACCGTGTTTGGCCTCTCACCATTTCCTCGTGCTGCCAAAGCCACAGCTCAAGGTACTCCTGGATCTACAGCTAGAACAGGCCATGTGAGTTGCCAGTCATCTTGAGACTCACCATGAACAACTGGTTTGTGTGTTATTTCCAAGATATAAAATATTCAAAAAAAAAAAAAAAAAAACCAACCCACAAAACTGTTACTTCAGTGTGAAGACTTTTTTTTTTCACTGAGCTGAATTTTCTGTTCAATTAGTGCAACCAGATTTATTGCTAGGTGAGCCCTCAAACACATTCTGTAATTACAGCCCAGCGACTGCAAAGTAGGAAGATTATGAAGGTTAAATGTATCAACAGTCCTTGTGTTAGAGCAAAGTGATCAATAGGGGGAAAAAAGTAGAGCTAACAGGAGATAAAAGGATTCAAGAGCGTGGCGGATAGATTCATACTGGGACATTCTGTAATGAAAGGAGACAGCACAGCAAATGAAAGTGGAAAACCCTGATATTGCTCAGGGTAATATTAGAAATCTTAGATGCAGTCTTCACAAATAACCCTCATTTTAAGGGTTAGTGCGCTTTCTTTTCAGCCCCAAATTTTCCTGCTGTGCTAATGCAGTATCCTCTCACACTCATTATTGAAAACTAATTACTTGAGTAATAAAGAAATATAGGGGGAAAATCATCCAACAGGTTATAAAAGAGTTGTTTGCACTGAAGAGAAGTTGCCCGCTGCATTTTAAGTTTCCAGCATGAATAACCATTTCTTTGGGTTTTTCACACCGTGTCTCACCAGTGTGTCTGCAAGGGACAGGCAAATACAACCTCTTGGACTAGTTGACCTTGACCCAGAAAGATTAGTCTTTAAGTCCATTTTCTACTATTTCCCATTTTAAATGCCTAGGAAGCTGAAACCTCCAGTACTGCCCCAGAGGCAGACTTACCCTCTATTACATTTCACTTTAAGGAAATATTTTGCCAATCTTCAGTTCTTATGTCTTGCATGCTTAATTCCTTCCCACCACATCTGGTTAGACTCCCTTGTACTATCCTAAATAATTAATCACCCTCGCTCATTTCAAGTACTTGTTGAATACTGAGCAGAGAACAAGAGTTTCCCACAGGAGCAAAAAAGGAATGGGAAAGGGATGAGACGGGACCAGTTGAGAAGTTGGGAAAAGGGGAAAGATGGGGCTCCACATGCTGAATCCAAGGTGTTGGGAAGAGTTAATAATGGGCAAAGCTGTGCTGCAGGCTCCTTTGGGGTGTTTGCTTTGCATATTCATTTGGGAGGTCAAAACATGGGTCCTCATAGGATCTGGAAGTCCTCTGCTCAGAAGAAGGGCTCTTTGATTCCTGCCATTCAAAACGAGAGCAGTGTGTCCACATTTTCCAAAGCACGGCTGGACACCCTGATGCAAGACTGAGTGCTGGGTGCACCATGAACACGAGCCCGTTCAGTTTAGGGTTGGCTCCCTCCTCCAGTCCTGGGGTTCCACACAAGCCTTTGGCAGGGAGAAGCTGTTCAGGAAAAGGCAGCCCTGCATGTATGCAGGAGTAGGACTCAAGAGGGTCCTGCACTCATGGTAATGCTCCTCACAAGCTTTCCTGTGTAGGGGGTCTATGAGGAGCACAACTGCATTTTGTTGCACAAAATCTCTTCTGAAGGGTTTTTTTTTTGCATTTTTTCCCCTGTGTTTTGATTTCTTACTCAAAAGCTGGTAGTCTAGGTGAACACAGAAGTGTGTCCCTAATGTTCCAAGGTTCATTGCTCGTGGCAGGCTCTTCCCATGCCCCAGAGCATCACATCCACCTGCCTCTTGTCAAACTCCTGAGATGCTGAAATCATGGCCCAGCCATTAGCAGCCCTTCCTCAGTCTCTTATTCATCAGAGAATGAACAGTTTCTTCAGTGCTGAATCAGCTTGGCTATGACCACCCACATGTGGTGAGAGCTCTCCTATTAGGTATTAAGGGGTGCTCGAGCAACCAAGCATCTTGGATAGCAGAGCCCAAGACCTGGCTGTGAAAATGGCCTTGTGTCTAAGCTGGTAATTTAGCACCAGTCTCCTGGGCTAGATTCCACATCCCTGGGGACTAGAGATGGGAAACATTTCTGTACCTTATAAAGGGAAGGCAGAGCAGTCAACAAGAGGCGCAGGGAGATGGTTAACTGATAATGGCAAACAATAAGGCCAAATGAGCTGAAGAAAATGAGGCTGGAGGGGAAAGGGGCACTGTGAACTCCTCCTGTGAAGTCTATTTACCCTCCATGCAAGGCTACAATCCAGCTGTTTGGGGTTGTTTCTGTCCGCTGTGCATTTCTTATTTATTTGCACCTTGGGACATGACCTCTCATCCAGGGACCATGTTCCACGGAGCATAAATTTATGGCTGGCTTCTGCTCTGATGTCAGTCATGGAGGTGATTTACAGTAAAGAAATTGCAGGCTGACCCAGCTGCAAGCCATTTTACGGTGATGTTGAGGATAAATAGGCTGTGGTGTGAGCATGGTGCAATTTCAGTAGCTGTGAGAGGAGTTACACTTCCCAGCCTACCCCCAAACCTACTGCTGCTGTGGAAAAGGGGCTGCAGCTACAGGTCTTCTGTGACACTAAAAGGGAGGCGCAAGGCCTGGGCAGGACGTCTCTTCTTGGTGAGAAAGCTTCTTTTGGCATAGATGAGGTGGTTAGTTAAAGAGCAGCACTGGTCACGAGCAAGGTGCTTGCAATGGGGGAGAGAAGTGGGGCAGAGACACAAGCATCCTATGTGGGAATTTTTGTGATGGCACATGACTGTAAAGCCCATGAAGATGACCAAGGGATCTACTGCCTGTGACAAATAGTGTTTAGGGAAAAAAATCCACTGAAATGAGTCTTGTCTATGCAACGATATCAGGATTGTTTGTCCTCCTCCATCTGTGAGCAAATGCGGTTTGAGAATGTGCGACATGGGGAAAGGGGAGGAAAGGGTCCTTCTGTGCATCCCCATTTCCCAACATGTCTGGTGTTCATGCCTTTCCAGTTAGCATGTTCTCAGCCAGTACATTTTTTTTTCACTTGCCCTGTCTTGGTGGAAAATGAAGAAAGGTGAGGTTTGCAGCTAAGAAGCTGCAGAAAAAGCTGCGATGAAGGTAGAAGAGCAGGAGACCTAAACCTTGCTCATCTAATGCCACAAATTGACCTCACACCTGAAGAAAGGAAGATCCTGCTTTTGCCCACTGGCAACAGCTTGTGCTCATTACACCCAGATTGGTAAGTAGGTGAGTGAGTGGATGGGTGAATTCCTGATTCCTGCAAGTACAAGGATGGGATTTTTACGTTTGGAAAAGACCTTTGAGATCATCAGGTCCAACCATAAACCCATCACCACTGTGTCTGCTTAGTCATGTCCTTAAGTGCCTCATGTACATATTCCTTGAACACTGTCAGGGATGGTGACTCCATCACTTCCCTTGGTAGCCTGTTCCGATGTTTCACCACTCTTTCCATGTGAAAGTTTGTCCCAATATCTAACCCGAGAGATGTTACAGTCACAGTTTTGGCTTTGTGGCTAGTCTGGACATGGGCAGGTGCTAGGGGCTCTCTGAACCAGTGAACCCAACGCAGCTGCCTCACAGCTTGGTATAACGGTGAGCAGAAACGTTGCGCTGCTTCTGAGGATGGGAGAGAGGTGAACAAGACCCCACTAATAACACACTGTCTCCTCAACTTGACCTTGCGTTTGGCTGAACCATCAGGAGGACAGGTGAAACACAGGAGGAGAGTGAGTGCAACATCCCTGTCTACACTGCTCCATTTCCCATCTTGTCAAGGTTGCAGATGACACCAGACTGGGGCAACAAGGGCAGGGCTGCCATTCGAAGGGACCTAGGTGAGTTGGAGGAAAGGGCCACTTTGTCAAACTTGGAAATTCGAAGGGGACAAATGCAAATGTCTGCACCTTGGGAGGAAGGACAGAGGATGGAATGATGGGGAGCAGCTCTACTTGAAATGACTTAGGGTGCTACAGGGGAAGTCTGAACACGAGTCAGCAGTGAGCCTGGCAGCCAAGAAAACCGACGGCATCTGGGCTGTATGGACAGGAGCACCAAAACCTCCAAATTCCAGCAAGGTCAGCCTTTGAGTTGCACATTCATCCCCCTTTTCTGTCTTTACTGCTAAAACTAGTCCCCATGAACTACAGAGTCCAGATATGAGAGAGAGAACAAGGAAAGAGGAAGACTTTCTGCTGGTTGAGGAGGATTAGGTTAGGGATTATTTAGGCAAACTGGACACCCATAAATCTATGGGCCCGGATGGGAGGCACCCAGGAATGCTGAGGGAACTGGCAGGTGTTATTGCTCAACCACTCTCCATCACCTTCAAGAGGTCATGGAGAACAGGGAAGGTGCTGGAGGACTCAAACAAAGCCAGTGTCACTCCAGTCCTCAAAAAGGACAAGAGGGAGGACCCGCGAAACTACAGGCCAGTCACCCTCACCCGGAAAGGTGATGGAGCAGCTCATCCTAGAGACCATCTCTAGGCATGTGAAGGAAAAGAAGGTGATCTGGAGTAGTCAGCATGGATTCACCAAGGGGAAGTCATGTTTGACGAATGTGATAGCCTGATAGGATGGGGTGACTGGCTGTACTTGTCTACTTCAGGGCAAGCAACTCCAATGATGCTCACTGTTGCCTGTCATGAAATCCAGGACCCTTGATGCATCTATAATCAACTCCAGCTAGGACTCAGAATCATCAAGGACTTAACTGAGTTGCCCAAAGGGAAGATACCAAGAGACACCAGCAGATACGACGAAGGACCTGGGAGAGACCTTTATTGCAGCAGCTATCGTCAAGCAGGGTGTCAGCAGGGATTCGGTGCCTAAGCTTAGAAATTGAATTCAGCTCCTGTTCTGCTCTTACAGATGATGAAGAGTCAGCAGCACTTCCCCCTGGTTTTAGCCTTGTTGCTCAGGGTGGGACGACTGTCTCCAAGATGGGCTACTGTGTCCAACCCACCTTCCCTGCCAGCAGCCTGCTCTCTCTCTTGATATATCTCATGACTAGAAATTGTTTCCTGAGCTAAACTCTGTTCAACTCAGAGAGGGGTAGTGAGAAAAATCATCCTGCCACTGTATTGTAAAAAGCAGCTTCGCGCGTTAGTAAAACTGGTTTCAGGTCAGCTCGACTAACTCAAGTTTCTTTGGATTTTTACAAACTCGAGCTTCTCCTCACTTTCAGATGACCTCTCTCCTCTGCTGCGTCTCCATGCCCCAGATGTTACCAGCTCTTCTCAAGCGCCTGCTTTAAAACCACAGGGCTTTAACTCACATTAACCTGTGCATCAGCCAGGAGGGGCTGTGCCGACCCTGAAGAGGACGACTGTGAAGGCATTTTACCTTCACCTGTGCTCCTAAGTGTCTTAAATGCTTTTACACACTGCCCCTTGTTTCCCCACTGTGTTGTCAACTCCATCTCTGTGGATAGTTCAGGAGGGCAAAGAAAGAGCCAGGAGATACTCAAGTATGTTCAACTGAGCCATTTTAGCTTCTTTTATGGAGATGGAGAAACTGTTAACTGTTAAAAAGAGGAGGAAAAATAGTCTTCTTTCACACTGCCATATATCAGGAGAGTGGTGGAACGTTTTTTGGTCTCACTCTGTAATAACCTACTTGGCTACTCTCTCTCTTAAGCATTTCCTCAGTATTTCCAAGAAAGTAGCCCCAGATAGTTGGGCAGGGGAACAGGCAGAGAGCTCTGCCCCAATGATGGGCTCTTTGGGGACTGAATCGTTAGGATTAGTTAAAGACAACAGCATTGATGGTCTGACAACAGGGAATGGCTCATGTTTGCAGAAGACAAGCAGGATGACCTAGCTGGTGATAGGCTAGTTTGACATTACTCTACGGCAAAATAATGGAAATACTGATTAGGGAATAAAGGAATAGAAGACATTAAAAAAAGATGTAAACAATTAATGCCAATCATCAGGCTTTTTAGGGAGGAAAGGTTGTCAAACTAGATTTCATTCTTTGATGTGATTGTAGGTTTTGGCTGATAAAAAGTAATTGCAAAGACGGACTACAGTCTGACTTTTGTATATTTGACAGTGCAGCAGATACTGATTAAAAATTAGCATTCTGCTCTATCAATACAAAGTACATAAAATGGATTAAGAATGGGCTGACGTGTCAACAAAGAAGCTGTCAGGAGGGAATCACTGCAGGAGAGTATTTTTTTAGTGAGGATTGCTGAAGACGAGCAGTAAGTCTGACTGCTGCTGAATGCTTTCTCTACTGACCTGGAAGTAAACATTAAAACTGCTGGGAAATAATGAAGATGAACAGGAATTGTACAAATAATGCTCTTAGGATGGTTGTAAGCAAGTTTTGACACCTAAGACCATGGCAAGCAGACCACGCATGCAGAACATCTGAGAGGGATTTGGGACAAAGCCACCCCAAATGCTATTCCAATGCAAGAGTTTATGAGTTTGGCATACTTTTCTTCCCAAGGACTGATGCAATCTCTGATTGCATAATGCAGAGGAATAAAGCAGAGGAGAACTTTTTAATTTCTGCAGGTTACATCACCAGACGAGGCTGTAATGAAGCATCAAGCTCTCTTAACTCACAATTTAGAAAGGATGCTGCAGGGGAAAAGAAAAAAGAGGTTGCAGAAACAAATCGCAAAAGATATTCATGGCCTGAACAGTTTCTGTTGCAGGTAGATACTTCAAGAGCATGATATACTTATTTTCTGAGAAGTAGGCATGAAAAGCAATTTGAGAGTTGTTTATGAGTGCCTTTGGGGGAAGAAATAGCAGATACAAACGGACTCTCTAATGTAGCACAGCGGTGCCTGGCCAGAAGCAACAGAGAAGCCTTGGGACATGTCAGACCCACACTAGCTTCAGATCCCCAGTGCCCTTTGGGTTGTAGGTCTGTTGGTTCAGTCAAGCAGCGGGTGCTTGACCTGTTGATCTACATCTTACAGGTGATGCGTGTTGATTTATTGGTCCCTTCTAACTGGTTCTGTAAGGGCAGGGAGCTGGGAAACCTCTAACTTAGGGCTCTGAGAAACCCATAGCTTTTATGAACCCATATGAACCCATAGCTTCATTCCCGGGTTTGTTTCTGCGTCTTGCCCAAATCCCACCTCCGCGGGCTGCCCCAGCGCCGATGAACTGGGCATGAGATTTCCAAGTAATGGGATAAACTAATCTGAGATAACACTGAAAACGTCCCCTCGTGTGGACTTGGGCAGGGCAAGGCACGGGATGTGCAGACGCTCAACCACCACCAAAGCTGGGGGACCAGAAGTCAGTGCATTCGCTCAACGGCTGCTGCCTCTTTTGACTTGAAACTCCACAATTTATGCACATCCCATGAGTGAACGATCCGTGGAGCAGCACGGGACGGGTTCCCTGCAGTCCCATCTGCAGGAGCCGGCTTGCCTGGCTTCAGATGTGTTTTTACTTATAAAATAAAGTCCGCCAGCCCCATAGCCAATTGCTTATTCTAAAGAACATCCTCCCATTAACGCTAATGGGGCTTTGGAGCATAAATCCTTGCTAATTGATATAGGAATGCATCCCAGAAGAGTTTACTGCTGATTTAGCTGATAGGTATAAATGTGTGAGCAGGAAATATTAGCATTCATGTAAAACAATTAGGTTATCAACAGCGGCGAACGAGTCAGAAAATGCCTGCAACTTTGCACATCTCTTAAATAGAAAATAAAAAAAGAAGTCCACTAATGAGAAAAAAAAAAAGGAGGGGATAAAATAGGGGGTAATTGCTACAGCTTAATATTGGTGGAACCCCTGAAAAAGCAGGGCAGACCCTGCTCTTGCCCAGCTGGGTGCAGGCAGAGGATGGGGAGGTCGATCGGGTACCCCCAAGGCTAATCCCTCGCTGGCCGCTTTGTGGAGCAGCATCCCGGGTCTGTCCCAAAGGCTGTGGGGCTACCAGCCCCAGCAAACACGCTAAAAATGCTCAATGCAGATGAAGAGCAGGGAATGAGAGAAGGAGTAGAGAGATTTCCACAGCTGAATTAAAAAAAAAAAATAGAAATAAAATCACAGGGCATGAGGAGTTGAGGCAGCAAGGCGGTTAGAAGGGAAAAAAGGAAATGTCTCCCCCACTGCTAAGCAGTTAATTTGCTAAATCCAACAAGTCTTAGAAATTGCCATAAAAATCTGACTATTGGAAACCATGAAAGTTTGTGGTACTCAGCGCACTCATCAGTTTTAGCTATTGGACTCTGGTTTTAGTCATGGGATTGGATGTGAAAAAGCTTTCCTAAAAGAAGGCTCAAATACCAAAAAATCCCAGCAAACGGCACGTCAAAAAGACACTTGGACCTCGAGGGTTGGATCTGTGGTTTTGGAGCATATGGGATTTTTATTCTTTATTCTAATAGAATAAAATAGAATCAGACGGAAAGAAAGTCGCATACCAGAAAGAAGCATAAATATCGTTTGCAAAAGAAATCCCGTCTCATTGTATTTTCCGATTTACAGGTTTTAGCAAGTTTATACAGTCTTAGCAGGAAAACAAACAGTTTTAGGAAATGATCGAGATGTTTTAGGATCTTTTGCTGCAAATGACTGAATGGCGAGACTCTCCCCCGACACACGTCAGTAAGTCTAATATTCAAGGTCTCACTTACTTATTAAGGAAATATCAAGTGGAAAAGATAACATTTGCCTGGGTATGGTTAAAGACCATACGCCCAGTAAGAGTTAATATAACAAAAGAGCGCCCAACCCTAGAAACATTTTTTTCTCCATTTAATGCTCATAAAATTTTACAGACAACAGAATCCTTTCTTAAGCTTTATTTAAGAAATCGAATACTATTATAGTTCAATATATATAAGACACATCCAGTATTGTGTTCCTGATAGCAAGTGCATAGATTTTTGTTAAGATATCATTTTTTTATATTTAATTTTTTTATTATTATTATTTATTATTATTATTTATTATTATCCGTTACTCAGTAGCACGTTTCATGATCACACGAAGGGGATACTCCCGGGTGACTTCGCTAAGAGCATGAGAGGAAAAAAATAAAACAGAACACAGCAAAAGTAGTGAAAAACTACAACAGAGATGAGGAACAGAAACGACCAGGCAAACTACCAGTACAGTCGATTCCTGATAAGTGAATAACCTGATTGCTGGCTCACAATGCCGTATTCACTTATCAGGAACGATTCTCTCGAGCGCGGGGCCGTGTCCCCGGCGAGGCAGCGCCCAGGGGAGGGACAAACTGGCTGCGTCGCTTGGAGGGGCTCGTTTGGGTCCTTTTATTTTTGCTCCCCCCCCGTTGTTGAAATTGCAGGAGAAAAAAAAAATAAGAAAAGAAACCGTTATCTTTCAGCCCTGAGTATTTCAAAGAAAGCCAACTGTGGTGTTAAGCCTTTCCCCCCGCCTCCTCCCACCCCCTGCATGGGATTTTTGGAAGACCTTCTGCGAGGGTCTAGTTTTCTTTCCTAAGGAAGGTGGCCAGGTTGGGAAAAATCCCCAAACACTGGGAAAAAAAATTAAAAAAATTCCCAGCGAGCGATCCTGTGGGATCATTGGGATGTCCTGAGCTGTAGCAGCTGGAAAAGCATTCCCTGAATGGGAAACAGCAGCTCGAAGGGCGGCCGAGCCCCAGCGCGCGGTGCTGCAGCCGGCTCGGATCACAGCGCGGCGCTAGGGCCACGGGACCAAGGACCATTCGTGTGCATCAACCTGTTGCCTTTTGTGCTCGCTGAGGAATGCAGGGGGAAAAAAAGGAGGAAAAAAGGATAAAGGAAGAAACAAATCGGGGGAGAAGGTAATAAAAAAATGGAAAAAAGAAAAAAAAAAAAAAAGAAAAAACAGGCCAATTCGTGAATCACCGGAAAACGTCATGACTCTTCCAAAGAGGGGGGCTGCTGCGGTTGCTGAGACTGAGTGGGGGGATGTTGGGATTTGGGGCCGCCAGGACTCTGTGCGGAGCCCCGGGGCGGCAGGGGACAGAGGAGGCGGCGGGGCAGCGTCCATGGGGTCTCTTAAGAGCACTTTTAAGTGGTCTTCGATTCCTGAGCGTCACGGAGAGCGGGGCGAAGGCAAGGGCCGGGGCGTATGGCTTGAATCCCAGAGAGCACCCGCGAGCGCTGCTCTCTCCTCCTGGCGTTTGGTTTGGTTTTGGCTTTTTTAATGTGTGTTTTTTTTGTTGCATTTCTCTGTGTTTTTGTTTTTTTCCCCCTCTCCAAATCATAGGGTCTGTTCCTGGGGTGGGACAAAGAGGCTGCAGAGACTTGTGTAAACCAGACCGACATGTGTTTCCTTTCGCGGACACGGTAAGGGGAGAGCACAGAGAGCCTCGTAAGAAAAAAATAATTATATATATATAAATAAGAATTATTATTTTTAAAAAATCTAAAAGCTAACTGTTAAAAAAAATGCAGAAAAAGTGCTATGGCATCTTCCTCCTGCCCCTTTCAGGTTCATGCAACACTCCCATCCAACGTCGGGCCCAACCTGCTGCACAAGCCCCATGGCTAAACCCACTCCCTTCAACCCGGAGGAGTTTCTTTCCCCCCCAAATTTACTTTTCATTTGAAGCTTCCACTGGTTTCGAGATGGAAAAAAATCTCCCTGTGTGCTCACATGGATTTTTCTTTTTTAAATTTTTATATGTACAACTGCACTTAATGAACTTGCTCACCCAGTGGCTTAAATGTATATATATGTATATTTATATATATATATATTTTTTTTCATACATATATAAAATATACATATATATATATAATATATATTTATTTATCTTCCCTGGCTCTTCTAGCCCTAGTTAGGCTGTGATTTAGTTTCCAAGGAGCCTAACACCATCTGCTGTCAGATTACTGCGTGGTTGGGAAGCATCCCAAGGCTACATCCTGCTTTTCTTCCGCGTTTCAGAGGCTTCTGGAAGGAGCAGCAGAGGGTTTGGGCATTTTCTATGGACTAGGAAGGCTTGAGCTCCCTAATCTGCCCTTTCCCGCCCGCTACCCGAGAGGCGGCTCCGTCGCGCCTCGGCAGGGCGGGCGCCCGGAAGGCTTCCCGCTCGGATGGGTTATCCGAGGGCTAAGGCATGGGGAGGAGTGGGAAAGAGAGAGAGAAAGCGAGAGAAAGCGGAAAGAAAACGAAACAAAAAGAGAAACCAAAGAAATCAGAGAGCAGCTAAAACGCACGAAGCCTCCCTCGCTCCCCAATCAGCTATTCACTTAGGTGGAATCGACTGTAGCTTTTGTACACAACCAACAAATAGAGAGAAAAAAAGGGGAAAAAAAGAAAAAAAAAAAAAAGAAAAAGGAAAAAAATAACAGGGACGTGCAACAGTGAGGTGTGCAGATGTATTACCAACACAGAATGACCACCAACGATACGACACACAAAGTAGAGAGACAAGTATTAGGAAAATGGTTTAATATTGGAGACAGAAGCAAAAAACTGCATCACACAATAACATACGTTACAAAAATAAGTCTGACTTGTTTCAACTACACGGTTATGTTCACAATGAGGACAGGAGAATCAGAAAAAACTCTGATCTAAACAGCAAAAAAGCAAACCCCTAACGGCTTTAACTAATACATTTATCCACGCAAAGTGACCGAGTACTCCTAATTCTAATTACCTTATTGTGTAACTGCACGATACAGAATAAAAAGTGTAACTTACCGCTTTTGTATTTTTTTTTTGTTCTTTTTTTTTTTTAGATTTTTTTTAAGACAAAAATCTAAACACTAGATATAAGCAAAGGGAAAAAAAGAAATCAAGCCAAAGTTTTTAATTCTCTAAACAAAACCAACTCTCTTCCAGCTGTCCAGAAATCAAACTTGAAAATCAGTCGTGATCAAGGGGGCCCACGAGAGTAAGCCACAAAAATTTCCATTTGTTTTTTAATCTCCAGTATAAAAAGTTCCACTGGTACAAAATGCATAAGTACAATCAAGTTGTAGAAATAGGAAAGCCTGCTTTTTTTTCTTTTTTTTTCTGTTTTTTTTTTTTTGGCTCAAATTCCATCAAACAACAAAATCCAAATGCATCAATAAAACAGAAACAATACTCAAATGGTCTTACAGTTTCCACTAGATTGCATTAACTTTGGCTTTTCTCAGACAATACTTAAAAACTAGTTCGTAATTCTAAACAAAATGATAGTATTCTTAATCTACAAACAACAATTCCCACAGCACAAAAAGAACACAAATACATAGGCTTTTTTTTTTGTTGTTTTGTTTTGTATGACATTATCCAAAAAGGTAATGAAACTACAGGATATTTTTTTCCTTTTGTTAATTAGCACTTAAGATAATAAAAACAGAAACAGTAAAATGATTCCAGAGTAGCACAAGCCAAGGAACTGTAACCCCTATGGTGAAAGAAAGATGAACTTGTTACTCCTTTGAGGACTGCCATTTCATTGCAATTAGCTAATTTGCTTGAAAAAAAAAGGAAAAACAACTAGTCTAGGCTTTTGATTGGAATTTTGTAAAGCAATTTCCCTTGTTTTATTTATTTGCTTTTATTTTTTTAGTTTCTTCCTCTCTTATTAGGCCCTTGCACCCTTGCAGCTTTTTCCTTTCAATATTTTTGAAGAAGAGAACGGGTGGGTAATTTGCCTCCCCGCAGGGGTACGTTGGGGTTTATTTTTTCATCTTTATGGGATTTTTTTTTCTTTTTTTTTCTCTTTTTAAACTATTTTATTTTAATTTTTGGTTTCCAGGCAGGCCCTTTTTCCCGGCAAACCAGTCCGGTGCCCGCGGCGCCGGCGATCCCCAGGGCCGCCCCAAGAGAACGAAAAACCTCAGGGAACCGATACGGAGGGGAGGACGAGGCGAAATCAGGGAGAACAGTCTAAACGATCCGAATGATGAGCTCATGTTATATATATATATATATGTACATATATATAATATAACGCACGTGAGATGAAAGTTCGACTACGCAAAAATTGCTGCAAGTAGTACAAAATAGCCCTCAAAGGGTGTAGGAAGGCCCCAGCAGTAGTAAAAACACGTGAGAAAAGTAGAGATCATTTATTTATAAGTGCATGTGCTATACGAAGGAAACTGGTTTTAGTTTTTTTTTAGTTTTTTTAAAGTTTTTTATTTTTGTGTATTTTTTTGTTCGTTTTTTTATTTTTTTTTGCATCGCTAGCGGCTAGTCCTTTCCATCCCAGGGCCCTGCGGAAGGAAGCGGCTAAGGTGGGAAAGGAGCTGGGAGACGCCCTGGGCTGGGGCTTCGCGCGGGGGCTCAAGCCGGGTCGGGACCCGCAATGCGGCGCGGCCCGAACCGGCTCCCGGGGAAGATCTAGTGCAGCAAAAAGAGTTCATTCCTCGAAATTTTACAAAAATATTTTTTTTTTCTTCTTCTTTTTCTTCTTCTTCTTCCATCAAGGGTTATTTATTTAATTATTTTATTTTATTTTATTTACCTATTTTCAAATGGTGGGTTTTACCGCTCCGCTCTGGGAGCGGCTCACGCAAGAGATAATTAAAGGATTGTTTTCTTTTTCTTTCCTTTTATTAATACTGAATAGCATATTCCAGCAGCATATTAAAAGCTCTTTTAAGAAAAGACAAAAATCCCCAAAATCTAAAAAGGAAAACCACAAGTTAATTACCGTTTTAAATAATTTTAGTTATAGATACAGAAGAAATTTAGACAGCAGTAAAATATTTTTTTTTGTCCTTCAGATCTGCCCTGTGCATTGTTCTGATTTCAACCATGTATTAAATAAACCACAAAAAACTAAGTATATATATATTTATAGATATAGATATATATATAAAAATAAACAGCAAAATGGTGAATGTATAAAAGGTATTAACACTCGAGACAGCTCTGGGTGGAAAGGGTTAAAAGTTCAAAACTTTCTCACCTTAGAGGTTTCCATACAATATGAAGAAAATACATTGTGAGGTTTGCTTTCACAGCATTGATGTGTGCAGAGTGGTTAAAAAAGTGAAACATGGGCACTTGTACAATGTTTTACAAAAAACATCAAAGAGAAATAACAAACAATAACAATTTCAGGCAACAAGACCACAGGATAGCAAGTTAACAAACTTTTTAACCTCTTTTTTTTTCTTTAAATATTAGGGATTTATACAAAACACATAATAAAATACCCATGTTATCAAATTACTTCACACAAGAAACACACTGAAGCTCTAGGAAGAAAGTACCTTTGGAATTTGGCACTATAGTTTCACTGATTTTTTTTTTTCTTTAAAAGAAAAACCGATCACATTTTGCTGAACACAAACACATCTAAATTGTTCACAATAAAAAAATGACATCAATGCGTCACAAGCCAACACAAACTTATTCTGGAATAGTTTTTAATTTTTCACATGAAATCCTTTTTTTTGTTTTTTTTTTTTTTAAGCAAACAACTTTTTTGTGTTTTTTTGTTTTTGAATCTTGTTTTTTTTTTGTTCCTGTTGTTCAAGTAAACCAATTTTAAACTCGTCCTTTATAAACATAGAACACTTAAGACCATAAGACTCATGATGAAACCACAACTTAATTCACAGAAGCACCAACGTAACACATTTTACAGTAACCTTTCTTCTGTACATTGAAACAGTATAAAATATAGGTAATTTCATGTGCATTAAACCATGGATTGTCTAACTGTGAGTCAGTTCAGCAAAAGGTGACACAAGTAGGTAGCATTTGCCCTAAAACAGGGTAAATATTTTCTTATACTAATCTACAAAAAGTGGTTCTATATATATATTTTAATGAGAAAGTGAGCCACCTAAAATGGCCTTATCAAAAAACTTTACACTGCCTGAAAAATGTAAAAACTATTACAGACCTCTAGAGACTTAAAATCAGACAGTTTTTATTTCTCAAACTGTTTTGGAAGTAGTCTGTTAGAAACCAACATTCTGTGCCTCTGGACACATATTGCTATTGTCACCAGTGACCAGGCAGAATGCCAATCCCTGTATAATACTTTCAAGTCTGTTTTTTTTTTTATTTTATTTTTTTATTTTTTATGAAATGAAAGGAAAACTGGAAAAAAAAAACCCAACAAAACAAAGGAAAAAGAGAGAGAGAGAAGAAAGGAAAAAAAAATTGAAAAAAAAAGGAAAGAAAGAAAACAATATTTTGCCACAGGTTGTTTTTTTTTTAATCCTATCATTAATTTATCTAAGAAGAAATTTTCAGTGTTGCATGATTGCAGCAATGGTTTGTGTTTTTTGTATTTTTTTTTGTTTGTTTTTCACATTGACTTCCCAGATTTCATAGCTAGATGAGGTCACATGCAAATCTCAAAAGGTCAGACTAGCTCAAAAGTCAGTAGGAGAACCAAACATGATGTGAGGTCAGAAAGACATCAGAAACAATGACGGGACGATGGAACTTTTTTTTTTTTTTTTTTTTTTTTTTTTTTTTTATAAGCCACAGGGACATGCTAGGCAAACGATGGGCTATGGAGATGTCTAGGGAAAAAACAAGGAAGAGGAAAAAAGGTTACACAGAATCTATGCAGCACAAACGGAAAATAACAAAAATAAAGTCACTTTTATGGGTGCAGGAGAAAACGAATGCAAATCTTTTTTTTTTTTTAATCAGTAGAGTCTAGGAGCCATTCACATAATTTGCATTAAACTCACAATATTTGTCAACACGAGCACGATGGAGCCCCAAGAGAATCCGCCTGCACAAGGAGCAGCGAGAACGGATTCCTCTTTGGGGAGAAAAGAGAGGAGAGAACTGTTCTCTACAAACGCAACGGAAAGGCATGGAATTGGGGAGGGGAAAAAAAGGAAAAAAAAAATAGATCAGACAACTGAACTTTAAACTAGGTAATGGAAACTACGAACAAAATAACCAAGACAAATACAAACAGGAGGATAAAAGCGTGAACTGTAAAGGGTGGAGGGTTCAACAGTGAAAAAAACGCCCATTCTTGGCACAATTACTCTAGAGACTACTTCAAAGGATCTAGCTAGCACAGAGCTGCTCTTTAGGTATCCAATAAGTTAACAATAGGCAATAAATAACTTCCATTATTTCTGAGGCAGTAAAAATTTTGTATAAAAATAGAAATGCTTTTTACAAATAAAATTTACAGGCCTGTGGCTTTCTTTTTTATTATTATTATTAAATTTATCTCTCAAGAAACATCAAGTATTGTCACTCATTTTATTTTATTTTTTTTTATTTTAAACCCTGTAGCTTTAGAAACAGATCTCTAAATCTTTTTTACATTAATACTTTCCAAAAAAACAAAAACAAAACAAAACCCAAGAACTTAAAAAAAAGTGAAATATAAAGACGACCAGTGTAAAATCAGACTAATATATAACAACACGTCGATCTGAAACGAAAAAAAAAAAAAAAAGAAAAAAAAGGAAAAATATCAAATCTTCTCAAAAACAAGTTGATGTAGTGGAAAGACTTGTTTTAATTTTTCTTTTTGTTGCAAAATAAGTGCTTTGACTGGCATGAGGCCATTTTGTTTAACCTATAAACTGCTGGTGCCACCCTGGTAAAATAGGATCCATCCGTACAAAACAACTATTATTATGTGCTAATGGCACCAGGGTTCACAGAGTTAAATTGCACATTTTTTTGTGTGTGTGTGTGTATGTGTGTGTGTGTGCTGCTTTGAATTTCAAGATTATTTTTTTGTCGTTAAAAAGGAGATAAATTATGCTGCAAATCAAAACACAGTAACACAACTCAGTAACCGCTTGGCAAAGAAACGGGAGCCAAGTCTAATAAGGGCAAGTGGGGAAATGGAAGTGGTAACTGTAAAAATAACCGTCTCTTGGTGAAGGTTGGCTATATGTTCTCTCTTAACCCCCCTGCAGAGGACAGGTTTGCTCATGGGACTTACCCTAAGAAAGCTAAAATAAGAGCAGTAAGCATCTGGGGTTAAGATCAGTAAGGTTTGCTGTCATTTTTGGAGCGCTTCAGCTGAACCTTCAAGCGTTTCATGCCAATCTGAAAGCCGTTCATAGCCTGGATGGCAGCTTGTGCGGAGACGGGATTGTCATAGCTAACAAAACCTGCGAGACACAGAGCGGAGGAGGGAGAGAAGGCAGACCACACGTTAGAGCACATCTCCAGAGGCTTCTGGATTGCATTAATATCAGCTACGCGACACCTCTCCCTCAACTGCAATCATTTCTCTGATTAAAACCTTTCCTCTCCTTCTCTCCTTCCTTCCCTTTACCTTATCCGCTATTCCTCTCCTTGCGGGGTGCAGGTGGATGGCTTTGGCGCATTGCAGCTTCCCAACCTCTTATTTATCTACCTACCTTTGGTCTGAAGACCTTATTACAGCAGCACTGGTCACTGTAACATTTACCTACCTCCCAGCTTATTAGCAACTGCTGTTAGGTCAGTCTGCAGATGGGAAGCTGAAAGGGAAGCCTGGTTTAAGACACAACACCCCAACTTGGATGCCCATGAGCATTTTCCACCTCCCAGCATCAGTTCATGTGTGCTGGTCCTGCGTGACATGAAGTCCTCGTCCCGTCAGACTTGGTCTAGGACAACTGCAATATTAATATTTCTCCAGCTCCTTCCTATTGAAGATCTCAAGGTGCATTAAATGTTAATTAATGCAGCCTCATGCTCCCCAACGGGGTGTGCAAATGTTGAAATTAAGCAACATCATAAAGACAGTGGCAGGGTTTGACGAGAGCTCCAGATTTCCTGCTCCTCAGCCCTGAGCACCGAAGAGGGAGATAACGCTTGTCAGGGAATAGCCCAGCTCATCTTCCTTTTCCCTCTCAGGGAATAAAAACTCCCTGTTCATAATGGAATCAAACCCTCCCTGATTCTGGAAGACCAAAATTCATTTTCATATTTGGGCTTCCCACTTGTAAATGTAAAGCTCTTCTAACCCCTGCTCTGCCTCTGCTCTAATTGCTGCTCTACTGTAGCTCTTGTGCATCTGCTTGGAAATGCTCCCCCATCTCTCCACTTGAATTTCCCCTATCACAGCTCCCTTCACTCTATTAAGGCCCAGATCCCACATACTTTGTTTTCTGCACTGATATGGATGCTTCTCTGCTCCTCTCTTCCACCTTCATTTGTTCCTCTCTTCTTCATTTGTACTTAGTGTCTGCATCCTTTTCTGATTCCTAACCTCATTTTTTTACTATCTTTTTAAATATTTCTTTGATGAAATTTGAATATTTGTTTATCTCTCAATGCTGCCCTCTTCCAGCTTTGCTGTCAAATAACACACTTTCCCCACTGTAAAGAAAAAAACCCCTACCAAGTCATTTGATCCCTTGGCTTCCTTTTTTTCTTCACAAACCTACCGTTCTCCTTACATCAGCATCACCCACCTATCCACCTAAGAGTTGTCTCTGTCAGTTCAGCCTAACTTCTGCTCCCTCCACTCAGAAACACCTCTCACTCAAGTCTCTGCAAACTTTCTACCCATGTGCTCTCTCCCTGTTCTTCTGTAGTTGATTATTCATAGGCTCATTAAGGTTTAAGAGGTGTTACTTCATATCTTCCTTGGTTTTGGTCACTGTTGTCACTTCCTCACTTTCTTCTCTCAATCACTTCCTATTTCCATATCCTGAAGAGCTTCACTGCTCTCCTCCTTTCTCCTCACCTGCGTTCTTGGAGGAGATCTTGCCCATTTACATGACTTTAATTGCTGCAGGAGTGCAATACTGCATTCCTCTGCCTACCTCCATCAACACACAGATCTCGGCCTCTATTGCTGGAGTTTCCTTGGGACTAGAAAATAAGTCCACCATGAGCTGGAAGGCAGCTGCAGCATTTTCCAGGTGGATGTTCCACAATCAAGGGTTGACTATGTTAACTATATTGACAACTCATTTTTTGACTCTACAGCCTTCCTGACCTTCATGTTGTTCTCTAAAGTTCATTCCAAATGGTTTTCTATTATAAACTTATCATCACCACTTGTCATCTTCCCTAGTTTCTCCAAGTTAACCATCTGATCTAACCTAGTCACTTAGGTGGCATCTGTAAGTCAATTGAAGGGAGTAGGCACATTCAGAGGTTTTTTTCCACCCACCATTCACCTAACCAATTTAGACACCTCAGCTAATGACAGAGGAATAATTAGCTTAGGCTATACTTACCTCCCAGAGGGCAGGGATAAGCCACCTCATTCTGCATCTCTGCGTTAGCTTCCTTGCCTCAGACACTAATTCAGATGTACAGCCTTTCTCACCCAGAGTTTGTCTATACATACAGAACCTTAGCCTGCTGCCCTTGCATTTTGCCCCTTATTGAGAACCTCCATTTATAAGACTTAAGGAGGAATCTGGCATTCTTTTCATTTATTTATCTTTTCTTTACTTTCTTTCTTTCTTTTTTTTTTTTTTTTTTCTGATTGCATCCATTCATCAATTCTTGGCTGAAATTTAAATTACAGGTTGCATTTGGAAGGGATGATGTTTCTTATCAAATTTCAAAGAACTTGTCACGATGATACCCTGTCATGATCATCTGATCTTTGTTCTAAGTACTTCTATAACTGGTATAACTATTTTTTATCATGAGTAATTTGTGCATTGATGTCACCCCCTCCCTTGCCTTACTTTTACACACCCTCACTTCTGTTATTCCAGGATCTATGACAGGAAAGAAGAAGTTCAAAGAGCGAAACCCTTTGACTACTAAATCAACCAGAGTTTAGGAGAGCTAATGGAAAGGTATATCCATGGGAAAAGGTCTGTATTATTATTGTCACGGAGCCAACACAACAAATAGACCACTCTTGCTACTAAAGTAGAGAAGACCCATACATAAATACAGCATGTTACACCAACAGGATTCATGCTGGCTTCACCTGTGATTAGCAGTATGACCCAGGTGGTCATCTACTGAATCAAAAAATCTCAATTTCCTCTGCCACCACAGTACTTTTTGTTTTTTAAAGCTGAACGCTGGTGGCACAATATCTGAGAAGAAAGGATGAGAAATGTAAATGTTAGTGAAACCTGATTAATGCCAAAAAGGCAGAAGATTCCTCCATCCTTTGGGTGCTAATGTTCCCTTAGGTAAAAACCAATGCCTTGTGCTAAGTTAGACAATTGTATCTCATAAATCAAGACACAGATAATCAAAGACATAGGTAATCAAAGAGTACAAGGCAAGCCACCAAAAGCAAGTGTTGGAAGCGAGCTGATGAATTGACCTCCTTGCCCAAACTTATCTGTGTTCTTTCAGAATTAATCAAAAGACAGCAGCTGTGATGACCATAACTCGATTTGATATTTCATCAAGATTCCCAAAGACTTCAACAATCATTTTCTCACCCCAGCATTTAGACTCAACTGGTTGCAGATCAATGGGGATCCCATTCCATTTTTACTTTTCAACTTTGCCACAGTCTCCAGGAGTGTTTTAACCCATTGCAGAAATGTATGGGACCATATTAAACTAGAGATCACCAATTTGTGAAAAGCCTCAACAGACGGAATTTGTCAGAAAGGGCCTGCAAGAACATGCAGGATTGCAAAAACAATGCAGTGCCCTTTCTCTTGTCTTTTAGTAAAATAACTGAATGATTATTGGTCCTGTCTAGATAAATTTAAACCATTCAAACAGCTTAAAGCACAATAGCTCTTCTTGAAAGATCCTTGTGTAGATAAACCCTTTTTTAAGAGAACCTAGATTTCAAAGAACCAGTGATGTGCAGGCTAATCTATGTTATTCGGAAGACATCATCCCATTTAATAAACCCTAGAACTTGATTTATGTCAATACATCATATTCCCATCTCATTTTCTGGCAGCTCCAAGCATCCTCTGGGAAACTTGGCACTGGATGCACAAGGCTACCTTCATCCCTACCCTATGGCAGGGCGAGGTGCTGTCTTTGTGATTCACTGGACCCTTCTGCAACTGCTGTAGCTACGTGGCTACACACCAACTGTCTACAAGGGGTTGTGAACTACGTGTACATCCCACTCAAGCACTAATTGCACAATCTTGTACTTATTTCAGAAGAAAGAAATTCCTGCAATGTAGAAGTAATGGGTTAAACATGGAGCATTTTAAAGTGGCTCAGCTATACAATGGAGAATAATTAGGTACTCATAATAAGGCAGCTTAATAGTATACTAAATGACATTCCCCCACATAGGGTGTAATTAGTTTCCTGTGCTTGACACATTCATGCAAGATGTCAAACTGGAAGATTATTATTGTTTTTTCGTATCCAGTTTTTAGTTACAACTAGTTTGCCTCTGAATCTTCCCATTCATTTGAGGATTACAATTCCATTACATTGGGAATGAAATGCCAGAATGACATTTCTCACATTGTCATTAATTTTCCTGCCCGGCCCCTTCTCAGTGCAATGCGTGTGTTTTTTACTATTCGATTTATTAAATTTGACATACCAAAGCACTTGCTCAGATTGGTCTGTTTGTCAATGAAGACTTTAGCAGAGATAACATTTCCAAAAGGCATGAACATCTGCAGAATGTCCTGGTCTCCAAACTCCTGGGGGAGGTGGTAAATAAAGAGGTTTGCCCCTTCTGGACCTTTAGGAAAACAAAGAAAGTATGAAAGCAGCTATTACAATTTAATCTACTTTTTTTTTTCCATAACACTGAAGAAGATGGTCAGAAAAAGCATTCCACTTCCTGACTTTTAAGGAAGAAAAGTAAGTGGATTATCAAAAGAACAGAGTTGAAATGCAGCTCTTAAGAACATCCTACCTCGCAAAGTGTTTACTTGCTGTGTCTACTACAAAAGAAATTAAACTGCAGCCTCTCTCTTCAATTTGCATGAGTGTCTTTAGGTGTGATTAGGGTTTGAAAGCAGGGACACAAGGTATTACCCTCACTCAGCATCCCACAAACTGCCTTACACAGCCCCAGGGTTTTTTGGGCTTGTTTCCATCTGGGAAACACAAGGAGCTGGGGTCAGATTTGAACAGCAGAGATGGAAACTAGAGGGGCAGGATGTTGGCTGTGACAGGAGGGAAAAGGGTGAGACAAAACAAAGCTTTCCAGGTGGAAATCAGGCAAGAAAAACTGTCTACCATTCATTTCAGAATGCACCCACCCCCCCTTTTTTTTTTTTTTTAAAGAAAGATCTTCCCTCTCTCTGGCTCCTGGAAGAAATTTTGTAAGATAATAATAATAATAATAATAAAAATATCCCAAAATAGTGGCTGGGTTGCAAGTATACAGATAGCATATATAGTTTGCAGTATATGCAAGAGCCAGTTCATTGTGCTTCAGTATTTATATTGAATATTTATATTTCTGAACTGCTCTTCACTGGTTGTCCTGAAAACATTCTGCACTCTTCACCAGTTCATCAGAAATCATATACTAAGAGACCAAACATGGCTGTCAGTATTTAATGATGAAATTTGTTCACTTTACCAAAAAAACAAGACAGGACAAAAAAGACTATTCAAAGAATCACTACCTTAAAAAATAACAAAAAAACTTACACTTAATATGAATGTTCACAAACTAAAATATATATATATATGTATAGAGTGTTTTACAATGACACCTCAAAAAAACTATTTTGTTTTCAAATAGTCTGTTGTTACTGGGCAAAGTGAGCGCAGTAAAGATAAAAGTAGAACATCAAAATAAGGAGAAAAAATAAGAGATTAAAAAAATTCTTTCAGTTTAAATAGTCCAAATTGTTAGTAGTAAATCAGGTAAAGAATTTAGATAAAAATATGCATTTTAGCTCCACAGTGTCTTTATATATGTAACAGCCAGCTGGGGGAATGCCAACTTTGTCTTCCTAGGAATCATTGCAGCCCATAACAGCACAAGATATTACTTTGAAAGAGAATGAAAATATTTCTCTCGAGGATCTCATAGTAGTTTTATTTCCAAAGCTTATCCCTGGCAAGAGCAGTAATGGCAACACAGATGCAATCTTAGAAAGCCTGCAATATTCTCCAGTCCTCCTAGGATAAGCCAGTATTTTGGAAGGGAAGCAGAAACAATCCCGTGCCTTTATACAAGTGGTAGACACTTGTTGATGGCAAAGATGAGGCAGTAAAACACATTGTGAGGGCAAAAAAAAAAAGAAGTAAGTTGGGGGTTAAAATGGGAAAGATGTTAGGAATGAAAGATGAGTTTAAGTGAAGTTCTTCACCATGAACCATCTGCAGCTGTTTGCAGATAGCAAAGATGGAGCAGCAAACTACACCATGAGGGCAAAAAATTGAATTAAGTTGGGGGTTAAAATGGGAAAGGGGAGATGTCGGGACATAGAGATGAGGCTGAACGAGGCCTTTCACTGAGGACCACCTGATGCATGAAGAAGGAAGTTCCAAGCAGCGCTTTGACATGGCCCAACGTCGTTTATGGCGCCCGGGGCCGCTTACCTTCCTTCTGGCTGCCGGCCGCGCTCTGCTGCTGTAGCAAGCTCTGGCTGTACAAGGTGGGCAGCGCGGCGGCCGCGTACTGCTGGATTCCTGAGTAGGCCTGGGTGAGCGCGTCCATGGTGCCGGCCGTGCCGTTCGTCAAGCCGGTGGCGCCGAGTCCGCCGTTCAGGGCCGCCATACCTGAGAGCATTTGAGCAACTTTACAAAAAACCCAACAATAGAGAGAAGAAATTGCACTTGTTCATTAGTGCTCTCCGAAAGTCGCCGCTTCCACGCGACGCCGCCGACGGCCACGCATGCAGGCGAGCGCTACATTCACCCAAAGGTGCCGAGACGCGACGGAGGTGCGACGGTCGCACAAGCCCACTCGCATGCAGCCTGCTCCTGGCAAGTCCCAGCGCTCCGAGAGCCTCCTTGCCCTCCTTGGGCAGCACCCGGGTTGCCCACACAGTGCCGGGTGCCCCAAATCAGGAGAGCGGACGTCGCTTGGCCCTCAGCCCTGCGAGCGGGGCCACGGGAAAGAGCAGAATCTGGATAAAAAACGGGCATTAGGGATTTTGGCCAATGTCTTTAGCATCACCACAACGAATTAGCAGATGGTGCAAAGTTAGTGGAGAATGATGGTTTATTACCCTAGTTGCATTTGTGAGCAGCTCTCATGAAAACTATGGGAATTCCTCCTCACTGGAAGCAAAGCCGCTTATTTTTATTATTATTATTTGAAGCAATTCTCTCTACTGATAAATAGCAGACTATTTTAACCATGATGAATGCTCAAGAAGGAATTTCAGACGAGGTCACTAGCTGTGTCTCCCTTGTGTGTGTAAGCGGTGTTGCTGGCAAAGGAGGTTTTGCAAAGGTTGGGAGACTCCTCCATGTGAACCCTTCGTGTGGCTCCTAAATGAGTCAAATTCAGGTGAAAAATGTTAAGATTTTTTTTCCCCCCAGAAACTCTAGAAGAAGTGAATTTTCCTCAGCCAGTCCCTTTGGCAATGGAAAGGGTGCCCAACTTCAGAGACCTGCTTATCTCCTACAGCTCTCACTGATGCTACAGGAGCGACCACTGCTCAATAGCTCCAAGAATCGTGCTACATTTTCTGTATGACTAGCATCCCATGTTTCCCTGTTTTTGGTCAAACATTCACAAACAGCTCAAGAGGTCTTCATTAGACTGCTCAAAGTGTTGCAAATCAGCTGCTGGAAAAATCCAGAACCACCAGTGACCATTTCTTGGATACTGGTTATCAAGTGTAGCCTTTGTGTGGGCAAAATGATGGGTAAAGAGGGGGTTGGTGCAGCCACACTAAGGAGCCAAAGGCTATCGATATTAAAAAGAAAAAGAGGGAT
The DNA here is from genome assembly GCA_034781795.1 of Crypturellus tataupa. Classification (NCBI taxonomy): domain Eukaryota; kingdom Metazoa; phylum Chordata; class Aves; order Tinamiformes; family Tinamidae; genus Crypturellus; species Crypturellus tataupa. Next base: position 903,523 of record JAWLRI010000001.1, on the reverse strand, counting down.
TAATTTCAGAGCAATAATAATGGGTTATACGTAATTTGGAAGAAAGTGAGGAAATTTAGGAGCAGATAGTTTAGAGTGAATTAACAAGGAGATCTATTAGCCTGGGAAACAATCCTCCTCGGGGAGCGTGGCAGAAACCTTACCACACGAGTAATTTAGAGACAGAAAGCAAACGGCTGGGAATTATCCTGCGTTGACAGGGGATAAAGATGCTGACCTACTGGTTTTCTTCCATCTCTTATGCAGATGCAAAAAGTGTATTCCTGTGAGTCTCTGATAATCAGGACAATTGCTCAAGTGGCACCTTTCTGGTTCCACCCCAGTCTGTGCCAATTAAGCGGACTCTATTGCATAAATTACACCTTTTGATATTGCTATAATTTGTGAGACTAACCACTTGACAGAGATTTGATATTCTTAGCCTTTGCTAAATAAAATGTCTTGGACTTTGAAGATTTTGCCTTCCCCTCTGCCCCACTTTGCAACATCGCTGTTGTCCCATAGGAGACGGTAGCACTTTGAACACCACCCTGCACCAGAGCACAAGAGCCACTGTTTGTGGCATAACATCTCCAGTTTCAAAATAAAGATTGAGAAACCAATATGCAATCTGTGAGTGTCTCATTTCTAAAGGTCTGGGCATTTTGGAAACGATGGCTCAAGCAATGGTGATAATAACGTTCAATACTGAGCGCTGCCTTAATCCACTCTGATGTTTCTGCATTACGGTTTGTGCCATTGCTTGCACGCACGTGCATACAGCACTGGTTCAAGTAAAGGCTCTGGATAAAAAGCATGTGTCTCTACCATAGCATTGCAAAAAACTGATAATGGAGAAAGTATCAGGATTATACGTTATCTTTTGTGAGTCGTTGGCCTATCAGATAGACACGTTTTGTGCTGCTGTGGGTGCTCTTTCCTCTGATCAATAGCTTCTTCCACTGCAGCATTTCAGCTCAGCACAGAGACAGCCGGGCTCCCCACTCTGCGTCCACAAGGGCACTGGCACCTCTCCCTTCTCAGCAAAACACCTCTGCAGAAAGGCTCTGGCATTCGCTTTATTCTGCCTTTTTGTATTTCTTTAACAAAATCTTCAAGGGCCGACTGCACTTCCACCTCCCCGTGTCTCTGTGTCATCTCTGCCAGCGCATCACAGCCTTATTGAACTCTGGTCCCTTGCTCACTTCTAAGGAATAACTATTCTAGCCAATGCTCTCATGTGCGGCCTTCTAGCTTTTTTTTTTTTTTTTTAGTTATTCTGTATAATACAGAAGTGACAATGCTTAGTAACTACAAAGCTTTCTCAAAGTGCTGTCCAAGCACTTTCAAATCTGTCGCAAACACTTTTATCTCTGTTTTACACACGCAAACACTGGGGCAGAAATGCCAACTGGACAGCTAGGGGTCACAGAATATTTTGCCACAGTTATCCAATATCTTGAATCTCTAAATTCTTCTAAATTGCAAAAAATCTTTTTCTTCCTCTTTTGTCATCATTCATATTTTTTTTTATTAGTTACATTATTTAAATTTATCTCCCCAAAGGAGAAAGTCTCATGTTCTGTTATTTAAGGGTTTAGATGCTTCAAGCACAGCTGAGGGAAGAATGGGCTACCACAAAACTGTGAATCCCCAAAGCTGGGTACAACTGTTGCCTTATCCCTGGACACAGCTAAACTAACCATATTCCATTCTCTTTAAGGCCTTAAGGTATCTAAAGTTATGCATCTTTCTACAACTAAAAGCACATCACTAAGTTCCAGTTCAGTGTCACTCTTCTGAGAGAAACAGGGGCCCCAGCACAGCATATGAAGAAGTTTCCCTGCTTTAGACCTTTTTCACAAGTGTATGTATGTCTATATACATATACAGCCAGACATATGTATCTTACATACAAACATGAAATTCTAGGCATATATACTCTCTGTGCCTATAAAAATATCCATGAACAAGATTTGGGACTAATCCATGGAGAAGATTTGGGACTAAAATCATTGCTGGTACAAACCACGGAAATCACTGCGGCCTGAAACAAGCCAGAGTTTGGCAGCAGGTTGTGAATACATCACTGATGCTTCAAACAGCATGTGTGGATAAGTTTACATATGTGTCATCTGAAATTTTTGCTTGTAACCCAGCGAGAAGGGCTAAAAGGAGTGTAACAGCATTCCCACAGCAAGGGAAGAGCTCCCAGGTGACTTATTCTTGGTCAGTCTTGATAGAGAGGATGTCATCTTGCAGTGCTTCAAGGTGCTTGAGTGCTCAGTACTTGTGACATGTCATACTCTGTTCTCGATACTGTGACCGCTTATAAACCATGGAAAACAGGGTTTATAAAACATGACTGCTTATCAGGGAAATAACACCTAATGATTTCTTACTCATGCTAAGGTTTATCACTGAGAGTACTCATGAGAGTAGATAATTAGCTTTCCTTGTATGCCATTTTCAGTGGCTTGCTTTAATAACGTGTCAGCACATGAAAAGAACCTGACATTGGCCATTTAGGGACCTAATGTACTTACTTTTCTTAAACTATGCTCTTGAGCCATATTTACTATGAGGTTGTTCACGTGAAAGACACATGTCCTTGCCAGAAGCAAGATCTGTTTTACACAAGGCCCCATGCAATCAGTCACCATTGCTACAAGGACATCCGTTAAGCCCCTTCTGTCCCCACTCCCAACGACGACAACCAGAGACCACAGAACAAAACAACTGAGTGACCGGCCAAACCACAGCGACAGAAAGGACATCATGCAGAGCATCAGAGTGAGCAAGTGATACTGAGGAGGACATCCATTCCTGGGGGTACATTATAGGGGCTCATGAGACTGGCAATGACCAAGGAGATTCCTTGCATTGCAGAAGGAAATGCAAGGAACAACAGCAGCTAAGAAAAAAGAAAATGCAGCTGGAAAAATCTCTTCCATTGCAGGCAAAGGTGAAGTCATCATAATAGAAACAGAATAGAAAGGATCACTGTTTTTCAGGAAAATCTTGACCAACATTAAGAACAAGGAAGAACATTCCCACAACTGCCACCATCTATTTAGCTGGAGATGTCAGGGTTTGTTTGAGATGTCATAGGATAGATGCCCTTGGTCTGACTGTTCTCTCACACTTGCCAATTAAAATGACAAAAAGAGCTGCCTTTATTTTTAAGGCAGATATATTTCTCTCAACTCAATTTGATAATTTCTAAACATATCTAAAAAGGACTGTCTGTATAGCAAATATTCATCTCTTATCACTGCATTTCTGGGAGTGTTGTGTAGGAGGAGATACTATACCTGTTCTGAGACTCCTCAAATGGAAAAGGAGCCTCTCCTCTAATCTAAACAACCAGAATTCCTAGTGACTTTCATTTTAGCTTTCATTTGCCCTGCAAGAAAAGGAGTCTTTTTGCAGGGAACCAAGAGACTTCACTTTGCAGTGGAAGCCATGAGAAACGTTAAAGACTCCAGAACTGCATATGCACCATGAGTGGGACTAGATCAACTTGACCCCCTTATTTTTCACATAGATTAGAAATAATCATATATTCACTTTACAATTGATAGTTTTTTATGGCATGATAATTGGGGAAGGCTGTCCACCACAGCAATAAATACTCACTGTTTACGGTACCTGCTAGTGCATTAATATTATTCAGTCCAACAGTGGCTCCAGCCAATCCTTGGAGAGTACCCAGAGAAGTCAAAGAATTCATGGCTGCACCAGCTGTGGAATTAGCAGTTGATGCAGCCACTAGAAGAGAAAAAAAGAAAGGCAAAATTAAGATCATATTTTGCTTATTTAACTGAACACAAAATAGGTTACATTAATGCTGGATGCAATAGGACTCTTCAAGAAAAAAAAAAGTCAGACCAACCTTTATTCAAAAAGTTATTAAAATGATTACTGAAATGATAGTGTGGATGAATCTTCACCTTTATAAATCAGATGACAACATTTAGCACTGTGCTATTCCTTACAAATGTAATACAGAAATGGTAAGTGTGAGACCAGCCACTTTCTCAAAGGTCAATCAACCCATGTTGATCTGCTAACTAAACGAATTGAGATATTGCCATTTCTTAATACTGCCACTGTGGAGCAGAGAGAGAAGCTACTCACATTAATTTTGTTATACAACGTTTTTCTTCTGTGCTCAAGTTTGCTAAGTGAAATTTGAATTAAAATTTCTGAATGAGACACTGCAGGGCACTGTATGAATACAATGTAAAACTTTGAAGCTTACAAAAAGAAATACGAACAACAAAACACAAAATATAATTATTATCCATCTTGCTTCAGACTTTCAGTCTATATTTGGTCTAGTTTGGTTTGGCTTTAGTCCTATGTTTTAGTCCTATGTTTTAGATTATGTTTTTCAGTCTACGTTTGTAACTACTCATGTAGATGCACCCCAGATATGACACATCCCTCAAAACTCTGCCCCAGAGGGGAAGCTGAGGCTCAGGTCATCACAGCTGCTCTGCCAAGGCAGTGTTGAAGATGGATGAGATGAATCCACAGAACTATATGGTTCAGGAAGACAGAGAGCCTCACTCTGTAGCACAGGAAAGTAATAAGGCTCCTTAAATCTATCCTGTAAGACAGGCTGGATGGACTAGAAATGGGTCTCTCTCACAGAGGATCTTGAATAACTAGCATAGATGAAATACTTAACTTACAGGTAGCTAAAGTTAGATCAGATGAATCACAGTCATAAAAACTGTGGAAGTAATTAGATTTTTAACTTGTCTCCTGAGCCTCCTTTAGTGCATTGATCACAAGGTCACTTTTTCTTTTCTTTTAAAGAGCTAAATTATCTTCTGAAAAGTGAACACTTTAAGTCAATGTTTCCTTAATGATTTACCAGGTGCAGGTAATGTCTACTGCATGCTCCTTGCTCCTCTGTATTTGTTCGCTGCAAAATGCTTAAGATCCCTTTTACTGTGATGTTCCTCAGGGCTGTCACCATCAAGGACCATCTTGGCTTGGCACCACTACCTTGGCACCTCACCTTACTCAGAGAACACTGAAGAAAGTGAAGTCTCTCTAGATGCCAGGATCCATCAAAAAAGTAGCAAGCAACTTTTTCATGCTCTAGGGACAAACTTCAAAAGTCTAACACATACATTAACCCTCTTGTAGAACCTCAACACCCATCAGACTCAACCCTGCGTCCCTCTCAGGCCACAGAGATCAGTGGACTCTGATGGAGTGAATGTGGGGACATTTCTGGAGCCAAAAGCAACCTGGCAACCTCTCCTTGTTGCCACACTTCCCTAGCATCTGTGATGTTAACTCCAGTAGTTACTGTATATTTTGTGCATAGAAGAAGCTTTTACTATTCAATCGCTCTCCACAAAGCAATAATAAGTCAATAATGTTGATTAAAAAAATCCTCAAACAAGTTAAAAAAACTCCTTTTGTCAGATAATGTTGGCACCAACAGAGAAGAGAAACAAAATAATCAAAGTGAATGGATGTCAGTGAATTCCCTGTGACTAACATCGCTCTATGTTTCAGTTCATTGTCATTAGCAGATCACTTAAATGCAGCATATAAACCTGAAATCTAAAGGATCTGATTGGGTTTAACTGGGCTGAATCACATCCAGTTCTGTTTCAGAGGCGCATTAACCTTGCCTCTGGAGGAAACACATATATTTAAGAAATGAGAGAAATGGGGGCTAGGAAACCATTTGCCTGAAAATTACATTAAAGCTCTTGGGGGAAAATAACTCCTCTGAATGAGCTATACGCTCATGGACCGTCACCACATCTGCCGGAGAAGGCAGAAAACAGGATTCAGCTCTTCCCTCCTGCACAGCCTGGAGTGCATCACGGTGGCTCTTACCACAGTCTCACTGCTCAAGCACTGGCTTCGGTGCTGACCAAGATATGGGGCTAATAGTTCCTTTTTCTTTTATTCTTTTCAAGTTTCTCTATTCCACCAGACCAAAACAGAGCAGGTACAGTTCTCCCATTTGATGCTCTAATGCAGATTGTCTAGTTTGCCTAAATAGTGACTTGCCTTACAACCAATGTAAAATACTTGTTGGAGCACTGAGGAATCTCAGAAATCAGCATTTTGTGGTTGCAGCTATTATTTGGCTTAGCCATGGGCTGTCTTACAGAACTATTGGGATAGAGATTTTTCCTGTGTACCTTCTTTTTGCTTGGAGGAAAAAGGAAATGAACAACTGCTGAGGTTTATATTAGGTTACTGAGCATGTGGGGAAGAGAAATGAAGGGATCTCCTTTCTTCAGGGCACTTGTAAGGAATGAATCCCAGTGAGGTTTCCCAGTGAGGTTTCCTGAGAGACCCCATGCTAGATACCTTCCTTCTCCTTAACTGAATCTTGCATATATAAAGTGCATACAAAAACAGTGATGAGCTAAAATACCACCATAAAAGGAGCCATAAACGGTCTAAGATTTAGAGACAGTTGACAACTTGTCACAAAATGCTCCTGGATAATTACCAACAGATAGTGAGTGGTTCATGGGTCTCCTTGTCCCCCAAAAAACTTTAGAGGGAGGTGAAAAAAAAGCCAGAGTGTCTTACAAGATATATGTGGAGATTTACGCTAGCTGGAAGTTTTTCTCTCACGTGCTCCCAGCATATGTTGGAATTCATCCACAGACAAGAGCCATGCTTCTCCTGTCCTTTGCCCTTTTCTAGTTTCTTTCCACCAAAATGACTGCTTAAAAAATTGTTACATATACTGAAACAAAGGGAAAAAAGAAAAATTGCATGCCTCGTGGTAGCGGTGGCTCGCTGCACTCCTCATTTGAGGAACCTGAATAACTCTCTCATGTCAGCAAAGCTCCTGGGCTCCACGGCTGCTCAGAATAATGGCAAAGGAAGCATAGCTCACCGGCGGAGCAGCGTTATTTTATATTTACGGCTTTTAGTTGTCCAGATGACAAAAATAGATTGGATACCTACAGAATTTATAAATTGGTTTCTACCAGTCTCCCCTGCTGCCAAATAAATTAAAAGAAAACATTTCATGTCTCCCTCCATCCCCCATGCCAGAGCATTGCTGCTCTGAATCGAATCACTTCATAGTGGTGCTTAATAAACAGTAGGCATCTGTCTCTGGCTTTCTTGGACAGCTTGATGCACAGAGCTAAAACACCACTAGAAATCTCTCTTTTTATGCTACTGGTTCATCAGCATTTGGTGAAGCAATAAGAAAAAAAATGAAGCACAAAAAAGCACAAATGGCTTCGGCTCCTGGAGCTGCTCTGCGTGGCACACTTTGTAGCCACAGCAGTGAGTTTATTATTTTTCACTTTACACTGGGAATTTTACCTTTGCCTCCTAAAAACCTATACATGTCTGAGTGTCAATATGTTTCCAGATCGGCATTAGTCATGATAGCTAACATTTAAGCTAGAAAGAAAAAATGCAGCTGACTGGAGCTCCCACTTTGTGTATATTGGTTGAAGGTAAAATTGTCAGAGAAGAACACTTATTTTTTTCTTTTTTAACCATCTGCACTGATTATTTCCTGTCCTTCATAATTTTTAAGCTCTGGATAAATACCACAACAGGACAGATAACATTTGTCTATTCAAAGGACTGATGCTTTGAAGCATCAGTCACTGGAGTAAGGATTGGAATAAGGAAAAACTTTCTCAAGATATAGGCAGACTCTTGCTCAACCAGAGACCATTGTCCCTGATGCAGGAGTTACTGAGTGGACATTTTTGATCTTTGTTGCACGAGTTCAGATAGGTCACAGCATGGCTGAGGTTGGAAGGGACCTCTGGAGATCATCTAGTCCAAGCCTCCTGCTCAAGCAGGGACACTTAGAGTATGCACTCAAGATATTCCCCACTGACCCTAAAAACCCATTTGTATGTGGATATAATATCCCTGCATTGAATAAAGAGATCAGTTTAGACTTATAAGACCAAGGAGCTGTCCTGTAACCTGTAGAAAAGTCTGCTCTGTTTCCTACAGATGTGCTGCAATCTCGTTACCTGCTGCTTTCTCCATCCAGGACACATAGAGAGACTTCATTCACTTTCACATCTTCAACCATGAGAAGTTAAGATGTCTAGAAGTACTTATTCTCCTGTTAGAGCCTCTACTCTTTCTTCTTAACTGACCCCTCTATTCCCACAACCACATTCTGTCTGAATCACTAACAGTCACCTCCTTCTTCCAAACTCAACTTTACTTTAAAAGCCACACACCTTCAGCCAATACAAATATTATTAAGAAGCTGTCACAAGAGCTGGAAGCATTTTTATAGTTAGCAGCAGGTATATTTTCAACTATTCTCCATCAACATTTATTCCAGTGTGTACCAGTTTATAATGCCTTTTAGGTCAGAGACTAGAAACGGGACATTTCCCTCTTAATTTCAACTCCTTAAAACTATGCTGACCTAGAAAAGCACCCAGCATTAGCTTATAAACACTTGGCCACTCTGTTGGATGGTTTAAGTCCATAGTGTCATGATAATTTAAATCAGCTGGATTTACATCAGCTGGAAACCTCGACTCAGCATAACATCTAGGAAAGGCAACGATGTGGAAAGATTTCTTTGGCTTTGCTGTGCACACTGTGGCTGGGATTAATTTCCCCACTGTTGGCAGCTCATGGTTTAAGGTAGAGCAGCCTAAGCGATTCTTTTAGGCTGCCTCTGAGGTTAAGAGACAATTCAATCAGCCTATCTTTAAACTTCTGCCCAGGGGGATGGAATTGCATCCCAGAAGTGCCTGTTTCCATTGACTGAGATGGTGAACTCAGAGTGGACACAGTCTTTTCCGAGAAGAAATGTGAGGTGGGATGGATCCTGCCCTTCTACTCAGCTCTTAGTTGTGTTATGAACCTGTCATCTTCAAGCAATTCCTGTGCCTTTACCCTGTAACCCATGACAAATCATGCAAACTCCGGAGTTTGAATGTAATCACCTCAATCAAATCTCGGGCTCTCAGGACTGCCTGAATCCACAGAGCTTGCACACCTTTTCCCAAAGCACATTTGATCAGAAACAGCAGGGACTAAGACCGCATTAACACATAGGACACAGCAGGATGACAAAGACAAAGTAGTACAGTCCTGCCAAAGAGCATGCAGGATGAACTGAACTACTAGGTGGATCTCAGATACTATTGGTGCCTTTCCCAGTTTTGCAGAAATCTGCCTCAGATTTTTGTGCTATTTTGGACAAAACACTGTCTTCCCATTTGCTTGGCTTGTCTCTAGAAGACCATTTTTCAGGGTCTTTCTACCATACATGTGAATTTGCTGCTATTTTGAGGATGGTAGTTTGACACTGAATCACTGCCTGATAATACTCCCAGACACACTATGGGTCCTGTGCTAAGGTATTAAAAGGACCAGGGAGCACTCCAAAGATTCCTAGTGAGATTTCTTTTTAGAAATATTACTTTTGTTTTATGGCAGAGCTAAACAAGAGAACAGGCAAAGCCAAAGGACAGCTCCAGCTCTCCATCTGCATGGAGGGTTGCGGTGGCACATTCACCACTTCCTCCATGTGAAATGAGACACCAGCACTTTTGGATCAGAACCAACCTTCTGGTGCTGGAGGGCTTCAGGGCAGCTCCGAGACTGGTTGAAGTTGCATTAGGGATTCTCCTTGCCAAAGGGAAGTTCATCTGGATGCCACCGATCTGCTGTGACACTTCCCTTAGTGCAAGAGAGGTGGCCAAACCAGGCCTGGTTCCCCAACTACTGCTTATCTATTCTCTCATCACATCCTGCTTAATCACTTATAAAGGATGTGCATACATTAAAAATAAACTGTTCTTTTCAGCTGTAAAACACAATGTTGTTCTTTCTTGTTTTACTGGAGAGTTAGTGGGGTGCCAGGGATTAACAGCATCCCAAAATTTGAAGCTCAGCATTTCTATTATTCTAGGCATGAGACATTTGGAGAAAAACATTTGTTGTTTTGTGAGAGTCTCCACTGTCAAATCTTCACTGGTTGTGTCTGAGTTCTGAATTCTTTTCCTTGTACTGAATTTGGGTGTAATCATGTTTCTGATTTTCTGCTGCCTTTCTTAGCTCACTAACTGCAAGGATGGATAGAACAGATCTGCTTTAATCTGCTCCTGAGCAAATGGCTTCACAAGGACCTATACAGGCAGAACCAGCCCAAAGGAACTTCATGGAATGTAAGGATCGATGCAGCTCTGCACCTGGGAAGGAAGGATCCAGAAGTCAGGTTGTTCACAAATGAAATAAGAGAGGATATAAGGAAAAACCCTTTTCACCATGAGGACGATGAAGCAGTGGAACTGACCACTCTGCCCTTGGAAGTCTCTGTCCTTGGAACTTTTCAAGACTCCTCTAGATCAAGCCCTAGATCTACATCACCTAGTCCGACCCTGCATGAAGCAGGAGGTTGGACTACAAACCAGGTCCCTCCACAGGGACCTTCCAAACTGGATTATCCTATGAAAAATAGAGCAATGTAGTAGGAGAATAAGAAAAGTAAGGCAACTCTGAGGCAGAATGAGGAAAAAAAGCTAAAGAATGAGTACAGGTGGGAAGAAAAGTGAACAGGCAGCAAGGAAATCTGCACTTAAATGCCACTTAACTCTTGGCTGTGCTTGCAGGTCTAGTCTGCCACAAGTATTTCGTGTGTTCCCAGGCCTAGGTCTACATCTAATGGAATAAGGCTTAGACCTTGGATGATTCTCTTAGGTTTTACTGGAACACAAAATATGTGTAGTAGAAAAGTATAACAAAATGTAGGGGGAAAAAAAAGCATAAATGCAGCAAGAAAAGGAAATGAAAATCATTTTAATGCTTCTAACATCTCCCCAGTCAGTGACACAGAAAAGAGAAATGATAAGATTTGGGGACAAAGGGAACATTAAACCCAAAGAAAAATCTCTAATTTTAGCAAGTTGCATTTAACAGCATTTGTTTACCACCAAAAATCTCTTGGGTAAACAGAATATTCCTTTGTCCCTTCGTTAGTACAAGAAGGATAATAAAGCCAAAAGAGAAAACACCGGATTTAAGGATAATCAGATTAAGGCCGTGTTCTCTGTTTCCATTCTAATATTTAGTTGCAAAACTGAATGCTGCTTGCAACCATGTCTTGCAAATTGTATCTAAGCAAGAGGAATGTCTGCTAGCCTGAGTGAAAGATTAAGCATCCTGGCCAGAGTCTAGCTGTGTCGGTCGGGGTCTGTGCAAACTTTCAATTTTGCTCAGATCTCCAGCATCCTCCTTTGGCCACAGCACTTTCTTAATCAGAGATAAAAGGCACTCAAGAGTAGACAAGTTTCTTATGTAATGGGGAATCTGGACTACTGATCTGGTCTTATGCAGGATTTTGGCCAGATCTGATCTTTCACGTCCAAGGTCAACCCATTAAAGTATCGCCTCTACATCACCCTAACAACAACTAGTTGTTTTCAAGAGTTGGAGGCCAAGAACGTCATCCGTAACACACGAGCTAAGTGTCTCTGATGGAAAAGAGCAGTGACTCAAGTGTATGATGATAGAGCTTATGAAAAGAAAATGATAAACATGGGTGTGGGGGAAAAGTGGGAAAGTCAATCACACTGCCCATGTGACACCGCTCTCACCGATTTGCAGTTGCATTTCTGGCTGAAACGAGCACAGTTGACGGGTGCTGACTGCATAAGGAACATTTTAGAGGGGAAGAATAATTAAGCGATGACAGAGGCATCATCATTATTAGATAATCACAACCCAGGGGCATTAATGAACGCTGAGTGTCTCTAATCCCATGGGGTCTAATTATTCTGTGATAATAACCACACCTCCAAGTTTTAATTTATTCTCCTGGAGAATCTTGGAGGGGGAGGTGGGGAAAAAGGGAGCATTTTAATATTTTTGACGAAAGAAGATGTGGTTGGCCTTACAAAAGGGCTCATCAGTATTCTAATCTAACGAACGTGTGTGATTGGCATTAAATTGTCTGCCCTTTACGGTGCTCTCCAGTCAGTGTGGGTATTCACCCCTATTCAAACTGCTGGTGCCACAGTTATACAATATCACAGCATTGCGGCAGGCACGTTTTTGGGGCAATTTTGGGCAAAAGAGGTGGATTTTTGCAGGCAAGGGAAATTAATTCTCCATAAGCTCCTCTAACAAACACATTGCCAACAGTTTGGAGAGAGAAGGAAAAACTTGCTCATTTACTAGTATCTCTGAAGTGCTGTCTGACATGTCAGAGAGGAAGATTTTAGTGAGTTTAAGTAAGTGCTCTGCCTGTGCTCAGATAGAATAAAGTAAAAGTGACAGACACACTCCAGGGAAAGAGAACGAAGAGCTAGAGAGCAAGAAAGAGTCAGGGGGAAATGAGGATGACAATATAGAAAAGCATATCCTAATACCACAGCCTTATCCCAAATAAGTCAGCGCCCTCTCTTCATTACTCACAGATGAACTTGTCCTGTGAAGGATTATCCATTTCTTCTTATAGAACAGGGAAAGAGAAGGACCAGGTCAGGCAGCTCCATGGAAAACAAGGAAGGGAGCTGGGCAGCCTCTCAACTTACGATCTCGTCCATCGTCTGTGCACACGTGTGCAAATCCCAGCGGGATGGAGGGAAAGGGAGAAGTCCTTCCCTGCGATGATCCTTAGGGCTAAGCTGGCTTTCTGAAATGTGCCCCGGGCTCCCCAAAGCCCTGCGAGGTCATGCTCTCAGCTAGGAAAGGGAAGCACAGTGAGGGGGAACAGTTTGTGCGCTTGACTTGCAAGGACAGAAGGAGGTATCAGGTATTCAGGGCTTTCAAGAGCTTAGACTCCTAAATCCATATTCCCCAGCAGCATGTGGGTCATTAGGGGCTAAGGAAGCTCTGTGAGCTCCGGATGACTTAAAACCGGGTAACTTATGTTACAGACTAACTTCAGGTTTCCAATTGTCCTTAAATTACAGTGTCTGCAGCAAAGACCTTCCACAGCTCTACAAAGGAGAAGGAGAAAACAGAGCAGATGGCGGAAATACTTATCACTTGGCTACTTTTGTAGTCTATTTTTCTGTTCCGTAAGTTTCCACCAAACCCCTTTATCTATCAAACCTGTTATTTTAGCTTGTCAGGCTTGTGCACATCTTTGGGAATCCATTGTCTTTAAGAGCATGTTTTCCTGCAAGATTATGGTGATGGAAGGAGAACAAAAATAAACAGTTAATATTTTGGGCCAGTTCCACTGTAACTTCTGTTTTGTTTGAAAAGCACTGCTCAGCGAAGACCATCCACCTTCACAGAAAACTGCAAATTATAGGTTCTCTTTCTGCCCTTTGCCTGTAGCATAATATCCATGCTCTACAGCAAACAACAGTGATAAATCTCTCCTGGTTTGGGGTGGGGAAGAGTAGAAGGAGAGGAGGGGAAGGGAGTTAAGGAGGGCAGGCTGTCTGGGGGAAAACTTCATTGCAACCCATTAGATAATATCCCTTGTAACTTGGCTGAATCCAGCCAAACTCAAACCCCGCACTATGAAGAAAATAAATAATTACTGGGAATCTGTGGCTCTGTTGAGCAGGTCCCAAAGCAGGGGTTTATGTTCACTACAGAGCCAACGAGTCTGCATCAGAACCAGCGTGTTAGCGTTTCTGTGCAGAACCACTACGTTCCCCAGCACTACACTCCTCCTATGTTAGTCTCATGTTTATTAACACTATCTAATACTATTTGTGCACTGAGATGGCTTGGGCCCTCAAGCCCTGGTGCTGCGATGCCCTCCATGTGGGGATACTTCAGCATACAGCCACTTCTAAATCGCTTGCCCAAGAATTCGTGGTGGAGGATCAATAAGGCTCCACTTGAACCCAGGATCTCCCGCCTGCAGTACAGGTTTCTCACACCGCCTCCCGTGCACCTGCGATCTCTCTGACATTCTTTCACCACCAAGTAATAATAAACAACAAGCAGCAGTATCTGTCAATAAAAAAGTGTTAGTGCCAGAAGAGTGTGGGCCTAGAGTTTAAGATAAGTAATATTTTGGTCGCAAGAATGCTCATCACATACGTATATCGCAATTCAAGGTGCAGTAAGGGGGAGATGCCTGATTCTTCTTCAGTCCCAGCTCTCTGTTGCACCTGAGATCAGGTAAACTGCCCTGAGGAGGTGTCTGTCTCTCCACTGTTACAGGAGAAACCTGAAGGATGTATTTTAGGTCAGATACTTAACTTTACAATAGTTAGAAGCAGGAGTCCTAGCTAAGCTCTCTTAAGATTGAAAATCTGAGAATTTTAAGCAAAGGAGGTAGGATCCGGAAAATGCACTTGGAGGTGCGGTGTTTTTAGTGGGATGAGCAGGTAGCTTCACGCCAAAGCACAGCACAAGGGACATTCATTCCACTCTGCAAGCAGCGGACCTCAGAGACGGCCTGGGTCCAGGCAGAGTAACTCACCCTGTCCTGCGTAGCCCATTTGTGAAGTCACCTATTGCTTCAGTTTTATTCATATTGGGGTTTCGCCAACCTCAAAGGTCATTAGTAAGGCAGGCCAGGGTCTATTTTACACACGGTTTTAAATCCATGGTGTTGCTGGAGCTAGCGCTGTTTGGCCAATGTATTAAAAAAGCAGTGAACCCATATTGAATCCACTAGACCTTTTCTGACAATCCTGTAACAATTTAGGCTGAAGGCATTCACAGACACTAATTCCCATTATATTTCAGAGTTTATCTTGCCATGGGAAAACAGACGGTGAGTATCCACAGACAGATGCAGAATTCAGTGCAACGATGGAGTCGCCCTGGCAGCAGTAAACTTAAAATATTGGAAAACCCCTTCAAGCACAGAAGTTTCACTGAGATTTAGATTATTTCCTGACTATTAAGAACTTCAACATTTTCTTGATCTGGACTTCTAGCAAGATATACAGCATATAAACTCACATATCTACCTGTGCAGCCAAGCTGAGAGTATCATGTTTCTTTAGGAGAAAACAGCCTTGAATGAGCTTCAAATAGAGGTACTGACACAGAGAGAAAACATCAGTCTTTTAAAAATCTGAATTTCTAGTAGCCTGAAATACAGATTAAGAGTGGAGTAGAGTGATACATTCAAAATATAATGTATTACAAAAGGTTATTTGTGTACTGCAAAGCAAAGTAAATCCTGAATTGTGCTAAGACAATGTATTTAATACTTTAGCAAGATGATAATGTACTAATGTTTAAAAACAAACATGTCTCCTGTTGAATTAGATCCTCCTAATCCATGGTTTAGTACTGCACATTGTTTCCTAAAAAAAAATACCCGAAGAATTAACCAGCACAATGTTCCCTTGAAAATATGCATGCGCTTCTGTCCTTCAGCACACAACCTTGGTATTTATGCAGCTCAAAGGAAACTGAGATTTTTCTGTGCCAAAACCCCGGAAAATGTTAGTTTTTATTCTAAGGGGGAAGAAGATTTTGAAAAAAAGCCTTTTTTTCTGCTGGACAGTGTCACACTTCACTGACAGGTTCTGCCTGGTCTGAAACCCGTCCTTTAGCAACTGAACTTCTCCCAGACCCTTCTGGGCATTAACACAGACCGGCTCAGAGAACCCTGCCTGCTAGGAGCAGGGACAACAACCTGGTCCATTTTAAGGAATAAATCTGCAAAAAAGGTTGTTTTGCAGTTCTGAAGGCTATTCCATCCCCATCCTGCAGATCATCACCCCAACTAC
>JAWLRI010000001.1:875193-887776 GCA_034781795.1 Crypturellus tataupa | reverse complement strand
CCTCTCCATGTAGCAGCACAATCTCCGGACACTTAGAGCAGGGAAAACCAATTCGTGTGTTTTGGGGCCTAACCACGGACTCAGCAAGTGGGATAAGCCCAGCAGAAATACAGCAGATGAATAAAATCCATGCAACAAACTCTTGAGGCTACGTAATCAGCTATGCAATGAAACGGCCTTGCTGTGGTGCAGGTTTGCATGCAGCTGTGTGCAGAGTTTTCTGCCATAGCTCCCTTATCAACAGCTGCTTTTTAAGAAGGTTGGTGCTGAGACCAAGGTTAAGACTTTGGACTGCTCTGTGCTTAAAGCACTAAGACAATGGCTCTTACAATAGAGCTAGATTTAGACATAAAATTGGAAATCATACAGTTGGATTTTTAAATATCCACTCCCTGGAAGCATCTGTATATACGCTGTAAAGAAAAAAACATCTCTATCTGAGATATGCTTTATATTCATCAGATATTTTTTACCCCAAAAATAATGATTATGATAGGGAAGATTTCTATCATATTGTAAAAAATATTTTAATAGTTTATTTTATAATAATGGAGCTTGCTGTGTTTAATTCTAGGCAAAAAAAGCACAAAAATAATCAATCTGTGCTGCGACATTTGTACCGCACCGAGTGACATTCTGCATTTCCCACTGATCTATTCCAACATGAAACATCCACCCCAATTCATTCTTCAGCAAACTGTCAGACCTTCCTATCCACCTACTGGCAAGGTTATTTTTGGATCATCCTGGAAGCAAATCACAGATATCTCAGTGGGTGTATTGGCCTCTAACAAAATGTCACGGTGGCAGCCTTGCACTGCTGATTGGAGAAAAACGTATTGTGCTGAACTGAACAAAAAGCAAATCTTCTAAGAATGATTATTCGAGCATTCTTTGCCGCTCCTCGGCTGAAATGCCTTGTGTATTCTATAAAATACCTAACATTTTGACAATTGTGTTCACAACATGAATGCCTTCAACTAACAAAGACGATCTTTATGCCATATTAGTGGGTAGACAAAATAATGAACCGCGGCCGCTCACTGAACTTGGCTGCTCCTAGCACAGGGAAAGAAAGAATTAGCTCTTCCAGGACAGGCAGGGACTGTAATCAGCAGGTTTCCTTTCTAATCTCTCCTTTTTCAGATTATTATAAACTTGACAGACTTTCTTCTTTGGGGCTGCTCTTCTTCAATGTCAGCATCTGTCTGAAATGAATATTTTAAAACTTTTTTTGCTTAGGAGAACTTTTTAAACCTATGAGTAAATGCTTGAGTTCTAGTATAGTATGGTAATACCTGTGCTTGGTTTGAAGAGGCTATTAAAGAATAAAAAAAGTCTTACATTTTACACTAGCAGTATTTGTTTGCCGAAAGATTTCCTCTTAAGTTTATACAGCAGATAAACCTGAAAAGCTTTGTTACTGAAGCATGAATACCTAGCTCAGCTGTGTGAATAAATAATAGTTTAGAGACTCAAATAATCATGAAAATGTCATGGAAAAAAAAAAATCAAGGCTCCTAAGTCTAAAAGTGAATTAGCTTCTGGTTTAGCAACTCTATTCCCCCACAGCTCAGCAGAAAGATCTATTGCGTGTGTTTGTGCAGATAGATTTGGAGGTGTAATTAGATGTCTCGTCTCTTGATTTGCACAGGGAAGAGTCTTCCAACAGGCTACTGAAAACACATTTGATGCATGGATTTTAAGGAATAAAATTGCAACGGGGGTGCAGGGAGGCTGTGAAATGTCCATCCGTGGCGATATTCAAAATTTGCCATCACTGACCGAGGCTCTAAGCGGTCCTGCTTGGAGCAGGAGGCTGCTTGGAGCCCTCTGGAAGTGCCCTCCCACCTACGTGACTCCTGTTACAGCATTAAGCAATTAAATTTGTGCAGCGATGCAAAAGGGCAAGATGACAAATTAAGCTGGTATCTGAGCCCCAACTTTCACGCTTTTTTTTTTCCTATTTAGAGGACAAAATACATTTGTTTAATATCAGCTTCTGAAAAGGCCAGGAGCTGGGATAGCAATTCCACCAGGAAATTTTCACAGTGCCCACGTGAGCCAAAGTAAACATTATTATCCCGAGGAGAACCAGGGCAGTGGGTCGCGGAGGCATGGTAAATGCCAGCCAGCATTACAGGAAAATAAAGCTCCGAGCTTGCGAGTCCCTCCCTTGTGTCCCCCTCCAGGGCTCAGCACCACCTGAGGGGGTGACCCCCCAAAATCCCGCCAAAATTTATGGGAAATAAAGACTTCTAAGGCTCAACCAAAAGGAAGCCTGGACAAAAGAGCTGGGATAATAGCCATGGCCACGGGGAATCAGGTGAAAATATACTCCTAGCCCAAATTTTTATGTTATTAAGTATTATAGTTCCATACTTTTAAGACAGGGAAGTATTTATTCTGACTGAAACGAAAAGAAATTGAAGAATTAATTAACTAAATAGAGGTGATTAAAGTAAATAAAGGAAACAATTATCATATCAAAATAAAAGACAAGAAAGATGATTAAATGAGTCTTCAAAAGACCCGTGAGAAACTCATGAAAGACATAATATGCATTTACCTGGTTTTTATTCTTTCATGATTTCATTTTCATTTTTATTCACTACCATCTGATAATTGCAAGAAACAGTTACTTTAACCATGGGCAATTTAAACCATTTTAATTTTTTTTTCAGGGCCAAGAGACAAAAGAACCTATTTATTGCCTGAGGGGATTTTTACTAAAATGAAAGCTTAATCTTTCATGTTTTTTTAAGCAAAGGCTTTTAAAAAATCATTTCTAACAATGCTGTAGGGAGAGACTTCCATGGGTATGCAAAATTGAAATTATAAATTTACAATTATAAAAAAATTAATAGTTTGGGGGATTGCATTGTCTCTGTTCCTTCCCCGTGACTACTGTTTCAAGCTTAAGAGAAAGTATTTAGGACACGGAGGAGAAGGACTGTCCTTAGACTCTCCCGCAGTCAAAGCTATTTAGTGAGCACACAGTATATATGAGAGAGAGATATTAGAGTATAATTTGTTTGGAAATAAGTGACTCTGTGAACCTTGAAGAAGGAGTTTCTCACAAATTCAGCAGTGACTGTAAGTGGCGGAAAATTCTTTTTGTCCCTTTGACCACACTGCAAACGGAGGCCAGTAGCAAAACCTGATACCCTCAATACGTCAGGTACCATTTTGGACCTCCCGGCCTGTTTTTCTGTGCTGCCGGCACAGGGTCATTAAGCCACAGTTATGCAAAACTAAGCTACAAGATGAATTTAACTGAAGCAATTTTAAACTGAAGCTTTTATGGCACATATCTAAAAAGGAAAACACAAAAGCTCTTGACCAAAGACTGACTCCAACCTTAGGAGGGTGTAGATATATATAAGTAAAAACATGTAAAAACATGGGTATAAATTACCTGATTTGGTTGCCATGGGCTAAGGCATATTAGCAGCACATGTTTAACCTGCTCAGTGCAGTATTTTGGATCAAGCAAATGAACAAAAATTTAAGCATGTATCTTTGCATCCTACATTTGGGCAGTTTTCTGAACTGAGAAATATTAATTTAATGCATTATCTGGAGAGACACAAACATTTCTTCCTGGGCTTAGTGCGGGCTTTGAAATCAGACAAAATAATTTACACTTACGCAACACAACAAACTGGAGTGTTCTGTTAAAAGAAAACTAGACCAAAAAAATACCCTCAAGGCCTCCACGTATGCACATGTTGAAAGGCAGATTTAAATGTTTTCTGCCAACACATTTCAAGTCTTAATGGAAATACTTTGAGCTAATATGAAAAGCTTTATCGAACTAAATTCATTTTTCATAGCACAGAGAAGAATCATTGAAGACATTATTCAGGTTTACAAAATATTTAATAGGGCGGAGAATGTGGAACCTGATAAGAAAGGTTAAACTGAAGGACATTTTAACGTGGATTAGTTGTAGGTTGGTTGTGGAAGACAAACAGCTAATGAGTCTATTAAACACAGGCTTTCTCCTTGCCACATCTATCCGATTAGTACTAAAAATGTTTGTGCTTGGCTACTAACTCTCCGTAAGACTTTTAAAAGCAATAGTTATTCTAAACGTACCACTCAAAATGCTAAACATCCAGGTTTTCTCAAAAATAAAAACTGGGTAGTGTGTCAGCCAAAATCATTAATCTGTTTGGGAAAACCTTGGCATCTGCTCTCATACACCGGCCTGGGCACCTGCAGGCTGCAGCTATCCCAGAGAAGCATCTGCCCAGCTCCAGGAAGCGTCTCCCACGTGCTTTTCCACACCCAGATATCTGCTAAACCCACGTACTTCCCCATGGATGCGGGTTAAAAGACAGTAATCCAGCCAGGCTGGACAAGGAGATTGTGGAGGAGGAGAGGAGAGGAAAACGCGGACCTTAAGCACACATCCTATCCTAGTGATGCCAAGCACGGCAAGGCCAGGAGCGCTCCAGAAACACGCTGGCCTCCACATGCCGCTGTCCCCTTTGCCCCTGGACAGTGGTTACAGAGCAGGTTCATCTCCATCTGTCCCGAGAAGTCTTGTCCTGTGGCTCAGGCCACGCTGAGCACCCTTTGGGAGGACACGGTGCCCGGACATTAAACAGAAGGGAGAGCTTATGCCTGAAGAAAACAGGCCCTGCAAAGTTATTTTCACCCAATCTGCTTCCAAGAGCTGCTCAGATTGAACATATCTTTTAGGACAACTTAAGACCCACATCATAACGAGGAAAATACTGCCCAAGTTTGATATTTTGTCAAGTTGCCTTCATATTCCCTCTCTCCCAAACACACAACGAAAATGTGACACGATGGGAAGCGCTGGCCAGCTCTAACCCCCTGCACTGCGCTCGCTTCCAGTCTATTTTGCACTGAAGACTGTTTTCCTTACTGATGAGCTCAAACCGTCTGCCATGAATTACTTTTTCATGGGGAATAAATACAGACTTAAACAAGATTAAACACAAATGTTCTTTAGTGGTGTCTAAAATAATACGAATGTTTTTTAGAACAGCAATAAACGCACTTCACGATGCAAATAATTACACCCTGCAGCCTTTATCTACAGATAAGCGGCCGGATTCTTGACTCAGCTACATCACTGTAAATCCAGAGTAACAACACTGAATTTCTCAATTTCTCCCTTCGCTGATTCTGGAGATGAAGAACTGTTATTGTGCTCTGGATTTGTGCTGGTCTGAACGGCGAGGGCTTTGCAGACATGGGGCACACACAGCTGCAAGTCTCCACTGCAGTATCAGAGTGACCACTGTCTCTGTCCTCTTTCCCCCAAAATGTCTCTCTCCTCTGTTTAGAGCAATGAATTCAGAATCTGGCTGCATTTTCCTCGTGTGTCTGATACCACTTCCAAAACTGACTCTTAGTTATCCTCATAAGAAAACTCTGCTGAGGCCAACGGCAAGGAAAATGGAGGGGAAAGAAAAAACACAGAACTGCACAAAAACTCAGGAAGGGTGAAGGCAGTATGTGCCTGAAAAGTTGCAAATAGTAATTACTATCTCTAGGTTTAAAAAAAAATAACAACTCAGTTATCTTTCTCTCGGATGAGAAGGATTTGCTCACGTTCCGAATCTTCTCTGAAAAGCTAAATTTTGCTCCAGTAGAATTTTCTTATGAGATTCTGCAAGATGGGTTAGTTCATCTGAAATGAAGCTGGAAAGGTGAATGTGCCCAGGTCGGAACACTTGAAAAAACAGCTTGTTATTTTCTTAAAAATAACAACACGTTTGCACTCGGCTGTTAAACGGGTCTCCAGAAGTTATATGAGCACAGAGCGTAGGCACACACAGAATCAGTTTTGACAACCTTCCTCCCGTTTTATGCTCCACGCTGCATTTTGGAAGAAGGCGCGGGGCTCTTACCAGGACTTGTGAGGGCTCCCAGAGCACCGGTCGTTGTGGAGAGAGGATTTGCATTGGTGGTGGTAGCTGAGGTCTGCGCGGCGGCTGCTGCGGCTGCTAAAGTTGCCAAGTTCTGTAACTGTAAAGCGTTCATGCCTGTGGGGGGAAGCAACAGGGTTAGTTAGGAGACGCTGTTCTGTTTCAAAAGCAAACTACGTTCAGTGGACACAGAGCTCTGGAGGTACCTTGCCAAGAGCTTCAATCCTTCTTCTCACTCTCAAAACTTCTATAATCTGGGCACCACCTTTTACAGCATCTTTCACCTCGGCAGTGAGAGGCTGTGGTTAAAGCACTGGCCTCCAGCTCAGGAAAATTAAATTTGGTTTGTGCCTCTTCTATAAAGGAACTGTAGAATTAAAAGTCATTTAAGCTCTGCATGAAGCAGAGGCACAATACTATTTCCTGACACAACAGGGGGTGCAAAGAAGATAACTAACGTTTAAAACACATTCAAGATAGGGCCATATAATTCAGATGACTGTTAATTGTTTCTCATGTCTCCTCTGAATGTCTCTGCTAATATGATACTGCACAATAGCCAACAGTTGCAACAACTTCTCTTTTGATAGTTCATTTCTAAAAACACATAGGAACTAAGAGCACCGAATTAGTATCAGACTGATCACTCGGCAGCCGTTGTTGCACTGGGAGCTTTTAGCCTTGAAGCACTGAATCGTACTTGTTCATTGAAAAGGTTTCAAGCTGAACCAGACATAGGATTTGAAAACTCTTGTGAAGTTCCTCATCATCACTGATTCCAGGAAACTTTCTCTGAAATTTGTTATTTGTTACTGCTATTTGTTAATGTTCCTGCTTCCAAAACTTACTCTTCGATTCATTCTTTTTTTTTCTGAGCGTGTTAGTTTTCCTAACAAGAGACAGTACTCCCTGAAAACTTTGTTTCTCAAACCAGCGGAACTTAATAACAACTTAGAGAAAATGAAAAAGAGGATAAATACAATGCTGTTAAGCACTGCATGAAGTGAATAAGAAGTATTTTATAGGAGCTGAGAACTCCTAAAACAGCGATGATTCAGTATGTTTTTGCAAATGTCACTTCGTTTTTTTTTTTTTTTTTTTAATACTCAGGGAACTGAACCACTTTCTGACAATAGATGGAACTTGGAGTGTATTTTTTTCAAAATAAGAATCTCCTCTTACTTTGAGGGTAAAACTCTGAAAATACATGAAACACAATTTTAAGGATGGAGAAGACTGAACTGGGGTCCTGCTCTTTGCAGAGAAAGCAGAGACTGCTCCTCAAAATGAGTCATGGGATCCATCTTCATGCTGGTTTGATATTTGGATCTCAGGGAACCCTCTTTTATCGTCCTCCTCCATAAGTACAGGTAGTACCATGAACGTTGCTGGTCTTTACTAGGGCTACATTTCGTGCTGTTCTGCAATGCCACCAGCAGAGGATTTGCTAAAGCCTTGAGCTTGCTCGTCACCACAGCTCCGTGGTCTCTATTGGCCACTGGCCAGCCATGGATCAGAAGGACCAGGGGCAAACACAGAATCACAGGATGGTTGAGGTTGGAAGGGACCTCTAGAGATCATCTAGTCCAATCCCTGCTCCAGCAGGGACACCCAGAGCACGGGGCACAGGGTGGCATCCAGGCGGCTTTGGAAGATCTCCAGAGAAGGAGACTCCACAGCCTCTCTGGGCAGCCTGTGCCAGGGCTCTGGCACCCTCACAGCAGAGAAGTTCTTCCTCACATGCAGATGAAACCTCTTGTGTCAGCCCACACTTCTGAGGTTTCCAGCCCTGACTTTCAAACAGCCCACACTGAGGAGGCTTAAAGAACAGTGAGTAAAAACATACAGAATGGCCCTGGACAACAGCTTCATCCCCAAGCTTCAGGAAAACACATGGTCTTTCCCCACAACTCAGCAAATGGGTTTTGAAGCAATTCACTATTGCTTTTTGTATTGCATTTTATCTGGTCAGATCTGAACGCTCATGCAAAGCTGCTGCTGTGTCTGATTGGATGCAAACCAAACACCAGCACTGCCTCCAACTACCGTATTTTCGTAGCAGGACATCTCCCGTGGAAGCAGAAGATGAATCCATCACCTTGAAGAGTTGTGAAGCCAAAAGACTATCAACAAACACAAGCTCTGCAGACCAAGTCCTCTCCCCACCCGGCATACTTTACTGCAGGTGCGACTGAAAGGTACCGGCCACCAACCAGCTGTGCAGGTGGTATTGGTATCAGCTGTGGAACCTTCACAAAAACCAGCTCTTTCTGGTAATCACATGGAGGAGAAGTACCCTGAGAAGCCTTGGTGACCTGGACACCAAAGTGTGGGGGTTTATCACTTAATGGGCATCCTAAAGACCGTGTGCTGAAGCGTGTCACAGCTATGCCCTGTCAGCGCCGTTCCACTTTCCCCAGACGTTTTATCATCGCTGCTCTCTCTTTTTTGGCTTTTCCCATCAAGCTGTCAAACGCATCAAAAAATCCCACTTGCCAGGACAAACGTGGAGCAGGGAAACCAAATGCTGTCAAGCCCCAGACCCAGAATGTACTTTGCTTCCCAATGGCAATCGTGGTTCCACTGAATTTCAGCCAAGGTGCACGTCTGTGGGACTAATCTGCTCTCTCATTCTCTCCTCTTTCACACGCTGCCTTCACACATTTCACATCCTACAGCTTTTTTTTTTTTTTTTTTTTCAACACAGTCCCAAATCCCGGAACAGAACTGGACCGAAAATGAGGAGATCGTTTTTATTTGAAAGTGCTGCTCACTCAGCAAATGCACCTCTCTGAAGAAATGCAAATTGCCTAACACTGAAGAACAGCCTCACAGGCAGAGCTGCACATGAAAAATGAAAATCCCCCTGTAGGGAAGAAAACTTCTGGGTAAGAACTAACTCTTGATCTTCGTGATGGAGACGATGTTGGGAATTAAAGTGAAATGATTAGAAAAAAAATAGAATCACAATACAGTTTGATTCCATTTTTAATAACATGTATTTACCAATGTGCTATCAGCTTGGCAAATAGTCAAGATTGCAAGGAAATTCAACTTTCATTTTGTTATTTGGCAGATTAAAAAAACAATTAAATTATGTACAAAACAGATGCACAGTATGCCTTGCTTGAAACTTAAGATTTTTTAAAAAAATTATTTATAAGGATAGGGGCATGAAAATTTAATTTAATGTTCACCTTAGGTAATTTTGTGTCTTATTGTTCACAGCAATTACCATAAATCTACATATCAATAAGCAAGAACAGATGTCAGTTGTTACAAGTGCTTGCCAATCAGGCCTGTTAAAAAGTGACAGATGGATGGTTATAGAACATTCTCATAAGGCCTATTAGCACATTCGCAGGAAATTTTTGTAGTGCTGCACAGGCACAGATGAAGTGCTGCGAAAACACGGGTAAATCTGAGAGCACGACATTTCCATTTCACAACTTCTTGGGCTGCCTCCGAAGCAAACTTTGGTACAATAAAGTAATTTGCCGCGTTTTCGTCCCCACAGCTTTTCTCCTGTGATAACTGCAAATTTGGAATTACTATTTGTGGAGAAGGCAGTGCAATCGCTGAGAGGTTCCTAAACACTTCTGAGGCTTCATCCAATTTGGGGTTTCCAAAACCATAATAAAATCACATTTAGGAAATAGTTGAGATTCACTTGCGTGTGCACACCAAATAAATTCCTAATAAAAGAAGGTAATAATGATGTTTTAGTAACTCTATATGTATCAAAAACTTTGTGATCAGTGGTGATAATCAGAGCCAAACGTTGCACAGATCACAAGCCCTTTCCAACAACTTGATCCCTATATTTTCCCACCTTTTCTTCAGAATTATCCCTTCCAACTATCAGGATTTATCCTTCTGAATTAAACCCTGACCGCAGCCTAAAAATTGTGGCTTAAGGAAAAACTTATCGTCTCTGGGCCAAAAGACAACCATTTATTAACACTGGTACTGGACATTTGGGAGGTTTATGTTAAAAAAAAATGAGAAAATCTTCATGCAAGAGGGTGATGTCATGGTCAGCAAAATCCTAAGTATTACAATGGAAGGAGACCTGAGCTCTACCTCCATCAAACCACACATCCTCTGCACCCTTCTTTAGAAAAGCTGCTTATTTGCACAGTACTTTTAAAGTATCCTGACCACTTAGCGTCTGATTTAGCAAAGCCATTAAAACAATTTTTAACTGTAAGTCCTCATTTAATTCTGCCCTGTTGATCTTATTATTTAAAAGTATGCACTTAAATCCAACTGCAAGATGTAGCTACCAGTTGACTTGTGCTGGGACTCAGCACATTTTCGAGTTATACACGTTCTTAACACTTTCCTGGCTTTTCTCTCAATTTAAATTTCCCCAGTTTTAGCATGAGATTCATCTGATCTTACTTTATCCAGATAAAAGTTCCTCATCTTTGCTCTTGCTATAGTCAAAGGAGAGAGAGTGGGTGATTCATCCCATCCTAAACCAGGCAGACTAAGCCCAGCCCTTAGTAGGATGAAATCCCTCCTTCTTCATTGATATTATGGGGAGTCTGGGGCCTAATTTCCAAATGGCAAAGGTCAACAGGATGAATTGCACCCAGAGCTGGACCAAAGAAGTAAAAAATCTCTCTTGCTCCTTTTGCTCCTTGCAGAAAGCCCAGCCAGAACCACGGAGCTTGTGCCCGGACTCAGCCCGGCTCCATCATCAGAATAAGCAGGTCCCACCTCCCCAGCTTGCCTCTCCAGGTGCTTCTCCTGCTTCTGGTAGCAGGACAGAGAACGGGCTCTATCCTTGCAAACTTTGCCTCTCCAAACACCAATTGCAGCCCCCTAATTTATTATCTAAAAAAAGTGCTAATTGTATGGGTCAAATTAAGTAGGACTTTCAATGGAATTAGTGTTACAAAAGCTCAACGCGTGCAGTCCCTGAGGTCAACGCTTTCAAAACTGGTAGTTATCTTTAAGAAACAGCTATCTCCCTCGAGCTTGAAACAGTTTCTCGGTGACCTTTACTTTTAATATGATATCCCTTAAGAGGTCATAGCAGGAAAAAACCTCTCTCAGCACAGCTCTGTTGGAACGAAGCCACCAGAAAGTCAGAGGATGCAAAGGATCCTTGGGCCAGTGCAGAAGCGTAGAGCTTTTGTGCAGATGGTCCTGGCTTCCAACCGGTCCCTCCAGATCCACCGAGCCAATCCCACAATTAGAGGGAAATATTCAGGAGGCGGAACCTTGCAGAGCTTCTCTCACCCATCTGCTCCTGCAGACTCTGCAGCAGGAGGAAATCTGGCTTGGGTAGCAGCAGAGGGGTGAAACGAATTGAACAGGAGTCAGAACAGGCCAGAAGATCAACCCAACATGCAACCAACCTGCGAGGGAGCTTGGAAAACACTGGGGAAAAAAAAATACACAAACACACTGGAAAAAAATTAAAAAGCTCCAGCTGTACAGGGCTTATGGGTCCACAGCAAGAGAAGCCCAAAGCTTGTAGGCTCCTCCTATGCAACCTCAAAGAGCAAAATATACTGCTCATTCATTGACAGGAACAGAGCCCTTTGGTGCCTCTTATTGGTACTGAATGGTTGTGCATATAGCTAATGATCTGCAAATATTTATTCCTGTCTAAACACGCAAAGTTATTTAGATGGACAAGAGATAATCTTCATAGATAATATATTTTTCGATATGGCAACTTTCTACAGCAACCCAACCTGAAACAAAACCCCTCTGTTTATTCTTGACCATGCAGCAATTTCTAGGCTCTTCTTGAACAGACAGGCTGGCCTAAATCACTGCAGCTTTTAGGTTCTGACCTAGGGCCACCCAAATGCAACAGAAACATTCAGAGACACTAATCACCTCTGAACCAAGTTCCATATGCATTTTGTATATAGGTGAAGGAGGAATGTTTTTGGCTTGAAAGGGTGCTAGCGTTTATAACGTAGCTCATATCGTCCTCATATCACACAACACAATTCACCCACGCTCCTGGCCTTCCCGAAAGACGAAGCCCTGGTCAGGCTGGGGAGGCATGTGGCAGAAAACACTGTTTTTAAATTTAAATTGAGGAGAAGGAAGAGGGAGGAGGTGCTCAGTAGAAAATACACCCTAAATGGTTGTACGTGCCTGCCTGATTTACAGGATCAATAAAGTGGGATTTGGTGAGGAGAGAGTTAGCTCCTGTAAAACAGCACTGCAGGGTTATTACACTAGCCAAGGCAGCATTGCCAACCCCCCAACTTTATTAGCACTCTTGACATATTGCACCGTTTTCTTCAGCTTGCCTCCTGAAATAGAATGATTTCACGGAAATCCTGATTTGTAATAAAAATGAGGAAACTGGTCAAAAGAGGATGGAACCTTAAGGCTGGAGGACCCACATGGCAAGTTTTACCCCTTGAACACACTGTGTATGTTTGAATATGCAAGAGCTACCAAGTACGCTTGTTCTGTTGTCGCTTATGCTGAGGAATCCTCAGCTCTGCTGGTTAACTGCAACACAGAAACAGCTACAAATTTCTGGTTGCAAACATAGTCTTTTTTTAGCTCCAAGAAGTTGTAAGCTACAGTGATAGAGCTTATACAGCAGCTTGTTTAATTGTGTCTAATTTTACTCCCCATCCCAAAATCTTATATCAATATGTAAGTCAACTATAATATGGAACTATACTAGA
>JAWLRI010000001.1:817540-875093 GCA_034781795.1 Crypturellus tataupa | reverse complement strand
ATTGTGTCTAATTTTACTCCCCATCCCAAAATCTTATATCAATATGTAAGTCAACTATAATATGGAACTATACTAGATGCACGGCTTAACAGAGTCCTGCAGAGAGAAGACTGGGATAATTTATGATTTCTGAGGTGAGGACATGAACTCTCAGTCTTAACGAAGACAGAGCGCAAAGTCTTTTGCAGCTTCATGTAGAGCTGTAGCTTGGAGAGAAGCTTAATATCACTAACTTGACCTCGGACATCAAGGCCAAAGGGGTACCTGTTCTGGGGAAAGACAGGAGTAACTTGGAGCACTTGCCATTGAGAAGGGAGTAAACATGAACATAAGATAAAAAATATATGTTCCAGGAGATGCACACAGTCCATTGCAGACTACCCAATATGGCCATATTAATAGTCTAATTTTTAGCTAAAGGATACGTCCTTCAAGTAGAAAAGACACATCATTATGCCTTCTTAAGACTATTTTCTTCTAGTCTCAAGACCCTATGATTCCTCCTCTTACAGGAAAATCACATATTGGCTTGAGAGTCTATCCTAAAAATACTTGACAAAGATCCTTAATTTCAATGCTGTTCTTTGACACAAAGCTGAATCTACCCCAACAGTGAGAAACTGGGAACAGAAAACTTCTAAGGTGCCAGTAACACAGTGGAGATCACATTATTTTTACTGAGTGCCTCAATTCTTTCATTTTGTGGCCCTAACCAAATATGAAAACATTAAACACAATCTTTGAGCTCAAAGCCACTGCCAGGACTGCCAAGTGTAAAACGGTTACTGAACAGCTCTGTTCTGTTTATCATATTAAGATACACTTTTTTGATGAAAAAAATGCTAGATTGCAAGTGTAACATAATAGAACCAGCAAGCACTGCCAGCAGGTCTCAGGAAGAGAGAATAATTCAGAGATATTGTCATCTGTAGGCCAATTTATATTGTCAGACAGCAGGTTCACATTAGTCTCTGATGTCACTGCAATAATGGCATAATATAACGATTGAGAACAGAATACCTGTGGGGTACAGCTCTACTGCAGGGTGTAGCTATACTTGTTAAAATATGGCAAGATCCTTTCAAAGCAGAGCCAGAAAGAAGCAAAAGGCTAGGATTAAAAGCGGGCAGAAACGCCATTCATAAAGACTTGTGAATATTTTAGCTCTTGTTTTGTGATGATGAAGCAAGCACAATGCTGTATTTCATTGATGCAGTGGGTTCATGATTAAAATAAACTAATGTAGCAATTTGGGGGTTTTGTGCTTCCTTTTTCTTTATTTTTTTTTCTTCCTGTAACAAGAAAAAAGGCTTTTTAACAGTTTCTCGCGGCAGGCATAATGTGCATCTGCGCTCTGATTTACTGCACATGCTGCCTTCTCCCGCATCATGTTAAGTTAGGGTATCAGCATGGTAGGTCACACAGTGGGAGCGACCTTTTGCTAATCACTACACATCAGTTACTCCTGGCACACAGCTCATTACTAAGAAACCTTCCAACTAGCCGGCTTTCAAACACGCTCACACTTTGATTTTCCCCCCCCTGTTCTTCCTTTCTTTCTTGCTTGCTTGCCTTTTTTTTCCCCTTTCCCCGAGACCAAAGCTTATACTTTTACATAAAACCCTCCGTTGGGTAATTTTCTTAGCTAGGGCTCTAAAGTCAAAAATGCACCCAGTTAATTTTCTGTGATTATAGGAGGAGCCCGGAAACTCATACCAAAAGTAGGCCTGTAATCTTGGGTTTCATTAAAAAGGTCAGAACATTTTTACTCACCACCTATTATTAAAATGTTTAAGGGCTGCCATTAATTTGATTTTTTTTTTCAGGATGCAGAAATTTCGCTAGAAATTAGAGTGTAATCCTGCTGGTGCTTCCCTGGCACTTTTCAGAGGCCAGGATACATGTGGGGACTAAGAGCTCCCCTGCAATTTGCAGCCGGGTGCTTTGTAGAAGTGGCAGGTGACTAATGCAAGACAAACTGTTTGCACAACCTGGGGGCCCCCAGTTTAATTTCAGTTTCCAAAGAGGGGAAAAGTGTTTCTATTGACACCGAAACACGAGCTGTTCCCTGCCAATACATCTGCCCCGTTTAATGCACTGCTCCTCCCGCCCCCCGACCGGGTGATTATTAGTGGTGCAGAATTCAACAGCGGAAGGATAAAACACGTAGCTGGAGCAGAACGAAATAGTTTTTAACTTACCGGCCATTTGCTGAATGCCGCTGAAGGCACCCAAGTTACTGGAGGAAGTTGCTTGCTGCAGAAGCTGCAAATTAACAACAATAACACAGCGATTTATGTGAGGTTAAGGTAACAAATGAAGGTAAAACTAAAATGAGCTATCATTGTACATTTGCGGCGTTTATGCCTTCCTTTACATTTATATAGTCTCTTGTTTCTGCCTATTGTTGGAATGCAAATCCCTCGAGTCAGTGCTGTAAATCCATATTAATGTCTAATCTCTATTAAGAAACACAGAGACACAAGGGAAACTCAATAACATTGCTGCTTTAAAACAATTAATCAATTTATTCTTTTTAACAACCAGGTGTTAAATCTATTTAAACCAACATAGCGTGACTAATTACAACCCTCTGTAGTCTAGTAGTTACCATAACTCATCTCTGTCAATCACAGTCCATTTGCTCCTACCCCGTTGAATTCCGTTTTTTCTTTCTTATCTTTGCGAATCAAGCACACAGATATTCATTAGGCTGGTACTAGCAGCTAACAATTTAGCCTACCTCAGTATTAATTAGCCTACCTCAATATCAATATATATTTTTAATTGCGAGGTAAATTAAGGTTTATCATATTAGATCACTACACTGATGCTTTGCTTGCATACAGATTGTGTATTTGGGCATGCACGGTGCATTTACGGACACATATATGTGTCTATGTGAGAGCCTTCAGGTAATCCCTATATGATCAAAAAGCTGCTAAAAGTGACCGTGTGGCTTCTTGGCCACCAAAGGCCTCACGGAGGGGCTGCAGGACCCTCAGCAATGCAGGAGCTGTCATATATGTGACACATATTTAGCACTGGCAGCATCATGCTATAGTAAGAAAGCTGCACAGCACTTTAGAAAGGTGTAAACAAGTATTTCCAAACCAAACTGTATAAAATCAGAGGATTAAATGACAGCACTGCTCCCAGCTTAGAGGCAGTGCTCAGCTAGCCATCTGTCCTCTGCTTTTTGGTTCTTTTAAAGGCGGAACTAAAACTTTATCCCAGCTATGAAAATGGCAATGTAACATTCAAAAGGACAGTAAAATCAATGGGATCAAACTTTATATTTTCAGAGCGACTAAAATTTAAATGTTTGCCTCACACTGCGCTGGCACATCTTGAAGTTGAATCTTATTCGACTTCTGTTCACTCGTATTCACTTTTATACCGTACTATGAACGTACAGATCATTTTACTTAGAAGAAGACACGCTGTATCTCCTGGAAGACCTAGCGTTATACAGCAGGGCGTTTGCCCCAGCTCTCCCGCAGTTTCTAAACCAGAGCATCGTGTTGGCACCAGCCTCGGAGGGCACTTACAGCTAGATACTGTGGTGTGAGTCCTCCCAGACCTGTGAGGTTTCCCCACGTGGCAGTATTGAGCTGCTGCATCTGCTGCGCCAACTGCTGCTGCAAGCGCCGCTGCTCCTTGTCCTTTTGGGTATCGGCAAACTTCACCACGATTGGCGAAGAGCAGCCCTGCGGGGGGACAGACGGGGAGACGGCGCCGTTACACCCCACGCGCTCACCTCCGCGCTCCCGAGGGCCGCTCGCCCTCCCGCGGCACTTGATTTTTTTTTTGGGTGGGCTGCAAGGATGGAGGTTTGATTCAGGTTCTTAGAGGAAAAGAGGCCGTGGGGGAATTAGCTGCTCCCAGAAAGGGTGCTCGGACGGTTCACCCA
Organism: Crypturellus tataupa; assembly: GCA_034781795.1. Classification (NCBI taxonomy): domain Eukaryota; kingdom Metazoa; phylum Chordata; class Aves; order Tinamiformes; family Tinamidae; genus Crypturellus; species Crypturellus tataupa. The sequence continues at coordinate 871,180 of JAWLRI010000001.1, read as the reverse complement.
CCTGCGGCGCCCCCAGGCACGCTTGGGGGAAGCGTCCTGGAGATGAGGCCCAAGGTGCTAGCACTGGCCACCCCTTCCTGACTGCCTCCTTGGCCAATAATTCTTCCTCGAGCCTCTCCTTGCAGGATACGGGAGGGCTGCACGACACCTCAGGGATAAGGAGGCTGCAAGGCCAGCGGTCTGGTCTGCAGCCTCCTCCTAACCCTGCCTGTGGAGCCCTCACACCAGCCCATGGACCAGACGGCCTGTGGAGATGGGCTGGATATTGCCCTGGGATTCCAGGCTGGGAACAAAGTCACGGGGAGAACGAGACACAGGAATGGGAAAGATGTCTCTGTCGCTCCCGCTCTAGTTTTTTATCTTGTTAACAAATGTGTTTATATGTTAACCTTTCAAATCCTCATTTTTCTTAAATCAGGGAGCAAAGCAGATACCGTAATGATTCAGCCCTGCAAATTAATGCAAGCATCTCATGAGTCACAGAAGTTGTCAATCCGTTTTAGCATTTCAAACTGCTTTCCAACTTCATAGGATGCAGCGAATAACTTTCCCCGACCCGCTATGCTTTGTTATACTAATTTCTTGTCTAACTTCAATCTGACAACAACGGTAGGAACAAAGGATGACTCAGAAGCAAAAAAAAAAAAAAATAAAAAAAATAAAAAAATCCCACAGCTGAATTTCAGCCAGAATATGCAGTGTGGGATGGGGAGTGGGCTTATACTTAACCTAACTTCCCAGCACTGTCAGCATCTTCAGAAAAGCTCCTGTCCTCTACCATCTACAGAGGGGAGCTGTGCACTTGTCCTCACGATGGGACATGGCAGGAACGTGCACCATCAGCAGAGAGAAGGATGAGGAAAATCCCCATATCAACCTCTCTTGTGTAAGGATCTCCCATCAATCCTCTTTCTACTATATTAGCTTATAAAATCATCATTTGTGATTTATTATTCCATGTTCTACTCCTTTCTTGCACTTCTAATTGTAAAAATGTTTTAGGGAGGAAGTGGGGAAATATATGCCACTCCAGCAAGCAAATAAAGATTACAAAGGAGTCTCTCTAGTTATTTTTATATTAATATTAAAAATAAGAATTTTTTAAGGGGAAAAAAAAAAGAAAGAAGAGAGATTCAGGGTGAAGGGTATGAGAGAGATTTTTCTAGTTTATCTAACAAAAAAAAGTTTGTATTCTATTTAATACTTTGGTACTTTGGTAGTGCTGGGCTAAGAACAATCAGAACTTCCTGCTCACTACCTAGAGAAACATGAGAATTGAGCTGATTTCAAAAGAAATAGAAATGAATTTCAAAGGAAGAAATATTATATAGCTATTTTGGTTCTCAGTTCAGCAGCTCAGTACTCAATACTACAGCTGACATCATATTTATGAATGCTTAAATGTCAGTAAATTGTATAAAAACAATATCTCTACAATTTATGAATCTATAATTCATTTTTTTCACTGTCTGCTCTGTATTTCATCACTTCATCATTTTCAAGAGAGCAAACATTCTGAAGACTCAAATTATATCTAGCAAGTGGCTCTATATGAGAAAAGGATTGTTATTGTTGCATCAAATTTACTCCATGATAACAAATTAGTGTCTTCTACTGGTGCTGCATTTGAATGTCTTCAACAACAACAACAACAACACAATCCCTCAGAAATGAGCTGCAAGAGCAAAAACTTAGCAAAAACAGTTACATTTTTAAAATCAGCGGATTTAATCAGGTTGGCAAGTGAGATGCAAAGGGTAGTATGAAAATTCCTTATTCTCAGAGCCATGGGCACACCTGAACACGAATAGCCCCACTGTTCTGCAACCTTAGCCTGCTTTGAAAATGCCTCTTGGCTAATGATGTGTGCCAAAAAAATCCCCAAATACTAAAGTCTGAAAAAAAAATCAGTAACCGAGCTGAAATTTGAATGAGTAATGCATATTCTTTCCCTCTAGTTTATTGGGGTGCTTTAAACATGAAACAAAAATGTCCAAAGATCACTGTTTCAGGCTGACAGCCTGGCTTTAACTCTAGTTAACCCAAATTAACTTTTAATTAGAAAAAAAGACAAAAATTGTTTACCTAAAAAATGATTTCTGTCTTAATTTCTCTTATCTTCTCTCTCAAGAAGCACCACCCAGCACACCCCAATGCCTTGGCATCTCCACCCCATTTAGGGCCATTTGGGGGTAGGAGAAGGTGCACTGCTTCCCTCCAAGAAAGGGCTCTCTCACCCTAAGCTTTATCAGCACAAAGATTCCCAATGTGCAAAAATATTTGGAATCATCTTGGCAATTTGGGGGTTTCCCTGTTGGTGACTTTAAAGGTGTTGAGAAGGGCTTTGCTCCGAGAGGGACTATGTGACAGGACTGACTCCAAGAAGGGCAGGACATGAGCCAACAACTGCTCTCTGGGGTATTCTTCCTTCAACTTTAAGATCCTCTGAGGTGGAGCTGTGTGAAATTCATTTTGCTAGGCAGAAAAATACATTAAAACATGTGGAAACATATATATGAAGTACAGGATTCCCAATAAACATTCTCCTTTTATTTGGACTCAAACCTAGGAAAAATATCTGCATTAACAGAGCATACACATTCCTGAGAGCATTCCTTCAATGCCTCAAAGCGGCAGGTTTTTTTCTTTGTTTTCAACATATACGGTCAAGGCTGCACACATCGTATACCATGAGCTTGCTAGCCAAGCTAGAACTCCATCTCACTGGAGGGCTCTAACACTGTATACCCGGCCTCTAAAAATGCATTGCACTGAAAAGAAAACACAGCGATTATAAAAATAAGCTCAACCAAATGCAAACGTTGATGCTCAGAAAGACAATAGCTTTGCAATGCCAATACCGTTACTTGTTGTACACAGGAAACAGTTAGTGACATTTTCATGCACTTTCTTCCTTTCTTCTCTCTCTGTCTTTCATTTTTTTTTTTTTTAAAGGAATTACTATTTTCTGGCTTTTTCTCCTCTCTCCGCCCTCCCACCCTTTGGGTCCCCGCTGGGCTGGTGACACAAAGCAGCTCAACGACATGACGCAATAATGATTGTTTTAGTGCCCCGCATGCTTTGGGAGACTAGAGCATTGCAAAGGAGGAAGGAAAAAAAAGAATAAAAAGAAAACAAAATAACTGAGGAAAAAAAAAAAAGAAATATTGAGAGTTCCTGGAGTAAAATAAATAAATAAGTAAAATAAATAAGAGAAACAGTGCACATAACATCAATGCCACCTTGGAGAGAAATCATCACTACACGAAGATACAGTATACGTAATACAGTATAACATGCACTCTCCTGTGATAAGCTAGAAGATCCAGCGTTAAGTAAAGGCTTCATACTGGCGTGGGTTCTTTTTTTTATTTTATTTTCTATTTTTTGGTGGGGAGGGCGCAAAATAATTCTGAAAGACCATGACAAAAATCACAGACTGGGGGGAAAAAATAATAAAAGTAAAATAAGAAAAAGCTCGGTGGTCCTCAGGAGCCCATGGTGGCCAAGTGGGATCCAAGCGAGGGGTATGAGGAGGTCTGAGGATGCCGGGCAGGGGATAGAGCCCCCACACGGAGCCCTGGAGAAATTAATAGTATTTATTAACTTAAAAAAGAGATCCCCTCGCTGGCCAAATGCAGGTGCCGGCAGCTCAAGTATGGCTGGGCTGAACCTCTTGGAGCTTCTTCCTCAGAGCGATGTGCCCCAGGTGCTTAAAAATCTCTCTAAAAAGAAAACTGAGGAGGTGTTTGGGGCTTTTGGGGGGTTGGTGGTTAAATTAAAGGTGATTTTCTCATCAGGGAAGCTCTGAGCGCAGCCTCGTTTTCTGCCGAATGCCACCAAAACAGGCAGGGAAGCGGCTCTGTGGGAAAACCATGTTTCCCCGCAAGGGGCCAAGCGGGGTGGGCCAAAAACCTACCAACACTACAACTAAAAAACAAAGGGGAAAAAAAACGGGTTACATCTGTGATTGTCATGCGTCCGATCTGGTTGAGGAGAGCATGGCTTTACCATTCGCAATCATTTGCACAAAGAAAACAAAGAAAGGGCAAATGATACAGTACTGTACCTCCATGGTCTGAGACTGGTGCATGGCTTTGATTGCATTCTGTGCCATTGCCCTTGTAGAAAATGTGACAAACGCACAGCCTGTGGGAACAAGGGGACAGGGAGCAGGAAAGACAAAAAACAACAAGACAAAAGGGTTGGACGCTTGTTAAACCAACACAGTCTACGAGAACGGCCACAAGACGACACTGTTCTCAGTAGTACATAAAAAATAAACAACTTCTCTAGTTTATTTATCAACAGTGCTGACTTGCTAATCTGACCAGAGATGGAAGGGAGAGGGAAGAAAATCAGGTGCGGATAGGTGAGGTGAAAGGGTTTTTTTTTTTTTTTTTTCTTAAATATTCTCTTTTTTTTTCCTCTTTTTTTTTTTTTTTTTGATGGGGGGAGTTTTGTTCTTTAGCCACATGTTTTGTTTGGATTGCACAGGATCAAGTTTGGATTGCACAGTTTAATCTACATGCAGGCCACGCATTACTAGTTGCTTGCTAGGTCTTTTGTGCAGGCAAATTTTGGGGAGCAAATAAATGACTGGCATCACTGACCAGGAAACCATGCGTTTAAGAATGGTCCACAACCTCCCTCATAAATCTCCGTGCACCCAGCAGCCAGGTGTGAAAAGACTCAGACAAAATTCACGGACATAGATGGTCTCTCACCATTGAAGAAAATATTGCACTTTTTTGTTGTTCCTCTGAGTCCTGGGCACGAGGATAACTCTTTGATGCAGTGATGAGAGCTGCCACCAACTTCAACAATTCTGCAGCTATGTGCTGAATAGCTGAGAAACCACTTTCCACCTTCTTCAGTCTTTCAAATCATATATATATAAAAGCCATCAGGCTAATGCCTGGGCTATTTTGCTACTCTTTTACTATTGTCAGTCGTACCTAGAGTGCGCATGGTGGAGGTCAGCTTTTTAGTGCGTGACTCACTGCCCTTTCAACTAATAAAAACACAGCTTTCCGAAAATTTACATTTCATTCTTCATGCACCCTTGGGCATCTTAAAGAAAAAGACTGTGAAATTAATGCAGATTTGGGCTGATTTTGTAATAATACCATGGCACACTAAAAGCTTAGCTAAAGCAACACAGACTTATTTCACTTGTGATCTCTAATGACTTTAAAAGTGCATTGATTTTCAGCTCCCTTAGCCTTGCACAGTTTGAACTTAGGTTTCAGAGGATAATTTAGTGTTCCACTCAATTTCCTCAAAACATTATTATTATTACTACTTAAAAGATTTCCAAATGAAGCAAATCTAAGCACTGAGAGGCTAAAGCATATTGTCATTCTAGAGCTAATGCAGGAAAGCTACATTCTGGCATCAAAAATGCAATATTGTTGCCCCTGTGGCCAATGGACAAAATAAACCATTTTGCAATCCAACAAGCAACAGATTGTTTGGCTTATGAAAATCAATTTGAGACATAAGGTATCTTTTTTATTTTTTTGTGTGCTTTGTGTATACCTGGTAAGATTATCAAGTCAAGACTGTATTCACATCTTAATCAAACAACAGTAAGAGAAAGCAATGCCTGATCATTACCCAAAAGCACTACATCTAGTCATGAAAATAAAGTCAATGCATTTTTGCATCATGCGGTATTTTTCTTTTTAAGGTAAAGGCCCTTGGTACAAGGGAATCTGAGCTGGTTTATATATCTCCGACCAATAGGTCGTGTTATAAAACTGGAAGTCAGAATTTCTTAATGCAAACTTCCCGGCAATGTCGTGATACTTCATGTATTTCTTGGATAATGTTAACAACTGCTGATGTCTTACTACTGTTTAGACACACTACGTGTTGCTACTACTGTTATTCCGAGACAAATGTTTTGTCAAAGAAAACGATGTAACAAACAGCTTTCTATAAGGCATTCTAGACAAAATGTGTAGGAGAATGGTAAATAAGCCACAGTACCTCGGCTAGACTCCACATTGCTGCTGTGCACTAAAATTAGAGAGGCCCAAGTTTACCGTCAGTCTCAAAGTATTCTCTCTTAAAAGACATTATTTCACTTATTATTAACAGGGGAAATAACACCGAGGGGTTTCATTTCTTGTCTTGCAACTCCAAAGGGGGTTGAGCACCAATAAGAGCTATACCGGGGCGGGCGCGAAGCCCCATGCGGAGCCTCGGGTAACGCTGCTCGTAACGGCCAAGCGACTGCTCCGCTCGCTGCTTCTGCTCTCCTTGCCCGGGAGTGTGCACCGCAGTGACAACCACCGAATGGAGGTTAAGCATGCATAAGAAGCATGTAAAATGTCAACAGAAATCAATAAGACACAGTTTATGCATTTATCACAATTTCTAGCCAGCAGTACGGCTGTAAATAACTTACTGAGAGATGGTGCAATTAGCAGGTCTCAAAAGGAATGTGAATCTGCAAAGAAAGCAAGCTGCACACATGAGGAAGCAGATTCGCTCTTTCCTCCCTTGTGCTTTTTCTTTGTTTTTTCTCTCTTTTTTTCCCCATCACCTGACACAACAGCAAACCCCCCTCCTTGTTTCTCAACACAAATTCCCTGGCTTGGACTCCCCCTCCCTTTGTCCTGGAGGGAGAAGATGTTTTGCTGCGATCCTCTGCAAAGTGCCATATAGTGAGCTACGTATTTAAAGGAAATTTGCTCTCTTGGAAAGAGGAATGCCAGATGCATGACGTTATGCCACTAGAATAGGAGCATTTGGAGCCTTTTGCAGCAAGGAGGGGATTGCATTTTAATTGTGCTCTGCCAGCCAGGGGCTACAAGGTTGGGTCCCTGTGCTGTCTCCAAGCTGCTGCCCATTCCTACTTCTGCACATTGGCCCTTGGCACAGCAATCACCTGATTTGCTTAAATAACCACACTAAAAAACAGCACTCAACTTCATTGCTAAGTTTTTGGATAATCAGTGGTTATCACTAAGAACCCCAATCACATGCCGGCTAATTTAACTATCTTTCTAGACATTGTTCCAGACCGAAATGCTAAATGTATCCACATGCGATGGTTATCTTTACAGCTATGAAACCTGGACACTCACACTGCAAATTCATATAAATATCATGTTTGCACATATATTTTACTACGTGTAAAACATGGATCCTTTCCTTCTGTATAGGACTGCCAGACTAAAGAGGGGATTATTCTATTCAATAGGATTCAGTCCACTTGACCATCTAACTTGCGCATATGATTTAGGTACTTATAAAGCTTACATGCTACATATAGTGGCAGCACCGCTCATTTGCTATATGGGGAATATATGCATTTTAGCAATTCCTTGGGCACTCTGAATTTAAGTGGAAATCTGTGGAAATCACCCAGGACTTCTTTCCCTGTTTAAACCAGATTAACTCTGCTGGCACCAAAAACTCAAACTCTTTCTGTAGACATTTCTGATGGGATGGAGAATAAATTCCCTTTTTAGTGCAAACTTCGTATCTTCCGGATACGGGTGGTCATTTGGGAGCGGGGCCGTTAATCACAATTATAACGGGACAAGACTAATCAGATTTCACGCCTCGCGGTGCAAGGAAACAGGAAAGATTGCCACGGCCGCTTACCTCGTTGCAAAAAACGCTACAGCAACTGCAGTGCCATGGGTCAGGCTTGCTCAGCACAACAGCTCTGAGCAAACTACCCTTGCTCTACCATATCAAGCCCAGTTACTTCAATTACTCCCTTCTTATGGTCATCAGATATGGAGGGGAAAAAAAAAAAAACAACAGAGGGGGATATTTCTGTCACTAGCACCTTAAAATTACTTCTATTTCCTGTATCAGCAGCTGCCCAGCCTTGAAAAAAATATATATCTCCTTGTAAATATGGCCAACCTGCAAGTCACCTTGCAATTATTTATCACCTTGGGGTTCAAAATGCCAAGGATCAACAAGAGAAACAAAAGGAGGGGTGAGAACTGCAGTTATTTCTTGAAGGCTGCCTTCCAACCTGCTCAAATGGGTGAATGATTGACTAGGGAAGGCTTCTGCTGAGTGATTTCTTCCTACAGACTGAATTGAGGGAGCCACTGAGCCCTGTGCAGAGATTTGGGGACACACATGCTGCACTTGTCATCTCAGCCAAAAGGAGCTCCAAACTCCTTGTTTTCTCTTTCTCCCTCCAAAAACTAGAGGAGAATTTTGAAAGAGCTGACAAAATTACAAAAGTTGCCTCCTGGAACTGCACTGTCCTGCACGTAGGGCTCTGCTCGAGTGACCGAGCTAGCAGAAATACTCAAAAATGCGCAGCACTGCCTCATTTCAGTTCCTGCTTCACTCGGTCCTTCTCATCTCGTGCTTTCAGAGACTATTTTGAAGTGTTCAGCAGGCAGTTCGTGCACTGGATAGCATAACATCGAACCTTGTGAGCTGCAAGTAAAGTAGAACATTTTCAAGCATGGAAGCACCAAGGAAAGGACTTCACATCTGCATCAAGCAAACCTAGGCCTAGAATTAAGAGTGGAAGTTTAAAAAAAATGCGCTTTAAAAAATCTGGAGATGAAATAAAGGAAGTTATAAACAATTAAAAAAAAAATACGGTGACTTCCCATGACAGAGAATAAAGTTCAAGATGAGCTTTTCAGCATCATTCAACCAATCCTAGTGCTCTGTGCTATGGTGGTGCTATGGTTGTACCACCAAGTCCTAGTTCACGGTAGGCAGGACTCTTCTTGGCTTCCTGGGAAGAAAGAGTAGGGAAAACCTACCAGGATTCCTGTGTTTTGGATTCTTCTGAGATGAAGATCTCTAGTTAAAGAAAATTTAGATTTTTCTCCCCCTTAGTTTCTTTTTTTGACTTCAGACACAATGGCCTGAGCAATGTCCAGACAACCTTCCCTCCTAAAGCTTCACTTTGTTCTGTTTCCTATCTTATTTTGTCCCCTCCTTTCCAGTCTTTAAAAAGTTTCAGGTGAGGAAAAGAAATTAAAAAATCCACATTTCAGCAAGGGAAATAAGGCACAAAGATGTTTCCATAGGGAAACTAAAAATGTTGCAGTGCCACAGTGGTCATTTCCCTTACTGATGCAGAAGGGAGAAGGTGCCCTCTAATCCAAGAAAGTGCCCTCTAATCCCATGCTCAGCACTTCAGCTCATTGAAGGAGCAGTAAATATCCATGAGATATTTACAAACAGGCATAAAGCCTATTCACCTACCCTCCACTACAAGCAATTATGAGGCAAATATGAATTTTCTTTTACATGCTTATCAAAAAAAAACCCAAATCTCAAAAGTTACAAATTTTATCAATACAAATGGCTGACAAATGGCAAAGTAATTCCTTGTAACTGAGGTCTGCAGAAATGTTTGCCTGTCCTATGTGCTTAGAGATGCTCTGTTAAAAAGTCAAAAAATTGGAGCGTAGATGTAGGAATATTCATTCTGAGTCTTTCTACAGCGTTCATGTAGATCCAAGAGTCTGCACGTGTAATTAGCAGTTTTTTCAGTGCATGCTATTAATCCAGTTGACTTCTTTCTGATATCTGCTATATAAATCTGCATTTAGCAATACAGCAGCATAATTTGCTGTATGGTGCTCCTGTGATAGGCAGCATTTTTTTTAAAATCATCATTATGGATGATAATAATTCCTAGAGAGAAGAAATATTGATCCACCGATCTTAAAAAAATAAAAAGAGTGGGGAGAAAAAAAGGCATTTTGCAAAGGTGGAGAGCAGCGGCTATCTTTATTTTGAGGAATGTTATAATCCAGACGATGAGAGAGCAACTCACCTACGGTCACCCAGCACATGAGCAGCGCAGCTGCAGATCAGACATGGGTATTTCTCGCTATTTTTGCTCGCCAGGGCTGTCTGCGCCTGCATTTGTGCCCCTGCAGACACTGCACAGCGCGAGGAGTCGGGAGGTCCGCAAGTTTCCTTAAGCCGCTCACAATAAGTGATTTAAAAAAAATCTTAATCATCTGAGGCAGTTCACTTCTGCTTTCTCATGATAATGAAGCTTAGCCCATGATATCACAATCACAAATTTTTGTAAAGCATACTTAGCTCTCACGAAAAAGTGCCGGATTAAACAACCCTGCAGGCTGAATCCTTCGCTTTGAATAATGAATTCAGCGCTGGCAGTGGCAAGCTGCTTTAGATAGGCCCGTGGACCCCGCTAAAGCGCAGGCCGGCCTCGTGTCTGTTGACTCTTCGGGTTCTTTATCTCTACAGCCAACAGGGTATTTTTATTTTTAAATGTTTTTCACAGTGGAGAATTATTCACAGGAACTGTTCCAGAGCCTTCAGAGGGCAGTGCGTTTTGCTTGCTGCCTATTTCTTTTTATAGCTGACCAGAATATAACCAGTGGCAGATATAAACAACAATTATTTCTTAGATGCAGCGATAAATAACAGCAGGAAAAAAAAATGACTTCAGGAAAAAAAAAGCTAAAATGCCTAAATCACGCTGTTCCACTGCTGGCACTTTGCATCATTATTTTTAGTCTTTGGGTCATTATTTCAGCCTGGTTGTAGAGATGGGTTTCAAATAGCTGTCAACTCCCGGCTAGCAACTGCACTGGGAACACCCCGACCAGCCTCTCTCTGTCTCTCTCTTGACCTTAGCCCGTACATCATGCTCATCCCTAAGTGCTATGTTTCTCCTTGCTGGGAGGGATGTCTTCCTTCCACTGGAGCCACGTGCTGCATTAGAGCCCTAGATGCAGCTATGGACCTGCAGTAGCTCAGTCCTGCACTAGCAGCACCGCTGCGGCATAGACAAGGTCTAAAAGCCAACAAGAAGCTTTTGCTCTCCATTAAGAAAAAAACGGCAGCTCAGAACAAAACCAACTGACCAAGTAGCGCAACAGGGAGCTTGCAACTATCTACTGGTGCTAAAGATTATTTCCCTGAATCCTTCTACAAAGCTCCAGAGTTGGCGTAAACATCAATGACTGAACTTTGCAGGCTCCTTGTGAGATGTTGCATTACGCAACTCAAAAGCGATGCCAAATGGGCTTGGTTGGACCATATTTCCATGGCACTGCTGGAAGTACTGAGAGTTCCTGAAGGCTCTGTGTTTTCCTAAGAAACTGCCTATTTTTCATTCCCCCATCTGTGCCCGGGAGGGAAGCAGATCCGGAGGGGTGCTGACAAAACACGCACTGTGGCAGAGGGAAGGAACATCTTGGAAATGTGAATCAAAACCCACCAAGCACCATCACTTAAAACACCAGCTTAATTGCATACATTCCCCTGGCCTTCCCAAGATGGCTTGCGACCCTGTGCTTCTCCAGCCAAGACCCCTCGGCCACACATCTCTCTTAATGCTTTTCATTCGAGCTCGGTGATGCTCACCGGCTTTCCCAGCCCTTGGCCTCCTCAAGCATCACAGCGACTTCCCAAAGCTGATAAACATCTGCCCGAGAACCCAGTGGGCACAGCCGAGCTCATTTGGAGGTGTGAACACAGGTGTGGGGAAGCAATCTGAGCTTAACAGGGCAAGAGGCACGAGGGCACCACCGCGTATGAGGTGTGACCAGGTCCCAAATAAACCCACACGGCAACGAGGACACAGCTTTGCTGAGGCCACCGGAGCAGGACCTACCTGGACCGTGATCTTTGGCCTCTTGTGGGAAAGGGTGGCCTCTGCTCTGCCTGAGATGTGCATAAAGCGACATAAAAATCTCAGCTCCTGACTATCATGAGACTGAAATTTGCTGCGGAACAACACTATCCTGCCCATAAATTCGTAATTAGCTTTTCTGTGTTTGCAGGATACCCTTGTCTAGGGAACAAAGCAAGTGCACAGTTTGATTTCTGTGGATCTCCCAGAAGATCCCTATCTTTGCTGCGTGATGCTGGTGCAGCAGTTCATTCTTCGGAGGCTCAAAACACCTGATGCCCAAACCTTGCTATTTCAGAAGTTATTTAGCACCATTGCCACCTCTGACTTCCATCGCCCTTTCTGCTCTGCCCTCCTTGCAAGTGAAATCACTGAAATTTAGAGATGTGTGTTTTGCCTCAGCGCGGGGTCTAGACACATAACAACAGCCCTCAGCTATGCCAGCAAAACACTCATTACCGAGCTGCAGAAACCAGCTCTGGACCTTCCCCCAAGCCTTCCCCAAGGCAAAAGCATCGACCCTGAGACTGCCCTTGCCCCAAGGGACTGCTGTGTCCTGACCCCAAAGCTGGCGGGTGGCAGTCTTGGCATGCACAAATGCACAAGCAGAACCTTCCTGGGGCATCCCATCTCTGGCTAGCCTATGTTTCCAACAAGTGCTTAATATTCAGAAGCAGTAGAGTAAATGCTTTCATCCAGCTCCATGAAACACACAATGATACATGCAACTTCCTCGGTCAGAATTTCAGGCATTTTGCACAGGCTGGGTAACACAGAAACAACAAAAAAAAAACATTAATTCTCAACGTCATACACAATATGCTGCAGATTCCAGAGCCTACAGGAAACAACAGATTCAGAGGTTAAATAAATATATACTATAAATATATATATGTGCAATTGGGCACTGTTATCTTTTTCTGTGTGTTTTGAAAATGTAATAAAATGCATAAACTGTGATTTCCATTCTTTTTTATGGGTAGAGGAAAAATACGCCTAGAAAAACATCAGGGATGGTCTTCACAGCTCCCCACCTACAACTCCTTCCCTCCTTGTGCCGTTCAGGGGTGGTGGCTAGGGCTGCGGCACCTCTCCCTGCGGACAGACGGGAACATCGAGACTCGCTTTGCCCACAGCACCACGTGGCACTGATCTTGTGAAGAGCTTTGTGCTCTTGAGAGTAATTTGGGGTCTGTTCACCACGGAGGGTCATCAATATACATTTAGATCTGTTTTTCAGGATTTTTTTTTCCGAGGGCCGTTCCCTCAAAAAAGGCATTTCTGTACTCAAAGGGACTGCCAGCTATTCAAGCACTTGGCTGCCCAAGGCTAGGGCAGCCGCGTGACAGTTCTCTGTGGGGCTGTTCCCACCTCGACCCTTGGCTTGACACATGGCCACGAGCTCTAAAAGCTCTTTGGAAAGAAGCTGAGTCTGGGCGAAGTTCTTGGTTTGGGCTAACTTCTTGGTTCCCAAGCTAGCGCAGCCCCATGTTTTCCATATGGTCATTAAAAAAGCGGGATTCAAGGAGGCTGCACTATGCGTAGGGCCAGATCCCAGGTCTGTCCTGCCTTCAAGCAGGTCCCTTCTCTATCGGCCTTACGGTCCCAAGCAAGAGATGGGGTCAGGAAGGCGAGAGGAGGAGAGGTGCGAGGGGACATCCCCCGCTGACAACCGGGCTGAGGACACACGTGGAGACTTGGCCCTGAGGCCCTTGCGGGACGCACAAGGGCGACGAGCCCGAGCCCTGCGCATGGCCCGCGGCGCGGCGCTCCCGTCGGCGCGCGGGAAGGCGGCAGGACGGCCGCACGCTCACCTCTGCTCAGCCCGTCGGGCCCCCGCAGGATCCGGCATTCCTCTATCTGGCCGAACGGAGAAAACATCACCCTGATATCGTTCTCATTACACTTCTTCGAAACCATTCCTATGAACAATTTTCTGTCTTCCACGGCTAGAAGATAAAAATAATGAATGAGCAAAGGCCATTTCATCTTTCTTTTTTTTTTTCCTCCCTGTGATCAATGCTTCATTACCACATCAAACCGGGCTCCAGTCATGTGAGGCCGGCTCTGTAACTGCAGACAAGTCCTAAGGCAAACACTTTATACTTACAACCTCCCTGCCTCCCACCCCAAATCTCCAGTTTTTCTTTATCTCATTCCTTTAAAAAAAAAATCTTTTTTTTTTCTGCGGTGGTGCTGTTTGTATAATGTATTAATTGGCTGCCTTAGTCATGCCGCCTCCGCCTCCCCATGGCAGCCTCCGTCAGCGAGCAGCAATGCCCTTGCATAGGTTTTCATGCCGATAAATTCCTTCAGGGACCAAGGAAATCACGATGGGCCGAGGGTGAAGAGGGGACCATGCAGGGAACGCTAGGAGCTAATGAGAAAAATTCCTGGGAACTCTTCGGAGAGAGGTAGAAGCTCCCGTCCTTGCTTGTAATTTCCACCACTCAATGCACAAAAAGGCAGCGACCGCTCCGGATAAACAAGACAAAAGGTGCTTGGTTGGGCAGCACTGGGCTGAGTTTGCAAGACGAAAAGCTGCTCTAGCTGAATTATAGGTGGAATATTCCTGCTGGTATGGGCGCCAACGCCAGCCCAAGCCGGGCTGCCGCGGTAAGAGCACACGGCGCTGTTCTTAACCATGCCGACATTTCCCAGCCCAAAGCTGCGGCCTCTTGTCAAGAAAGAAACAGCTCCTAAAACTTAACTCACCCTGGAAAGACTCAAACCGCCCCCCTGCCCCGTTAACTTGTCATTCCATCTATACTGAACCGAAAACCTAAGAGCTTATTATACAGTATATACACTAGTGCTTTCTTCTTCTCTCGAAATGGCATGTAAATCTAATTCAGCGCTAATGAGCAGACTGTCAGAGCTGGTGGGGAAGCAAAGGCAGAGGGAAAGCTTTACTCCTGAGAGTCTGCACTGCACTTATTTATTTCTATTATTGTGCAAATTATTTTTGTAATGAAGTATTTTCATTTCAGGGCTAACAAAAAATAATAATGACTCTTCCCTTGCTCCCCAGCCCACTCTCCTTGTATTAGCATGAGTTTGTCAAACGGAATAAATTGCAGCTGAGAAGGAAGAAACTGCATCTATTTTCATAGGATTTTATTTGTGTTGTACTTCAACACTTTAATGGCATTTAATAATTCCAACAATAAAGAAGAAGAGGTTCATGTTTATTGATCGCAAGAGAGGTGCTGGAAGTAATTTTTTCTCCGAATCGCTGAGTTTAAAAAGTATTTGTAGCTTTTACACAGGCAAGTGCCAAGACCAGCAATTTTTGTCAGACTCCAAAATGCAGACCAGCCCCTGGAATCTCAGCTGCTCACTCTACAGGCTTGCAGGAAAAATGGTGCAAATTTAACACCCAGGAGAGGCAGCTTTTCTCAGGAGACATTCCTCAAGTCTCAACATTTTCATTCTCACTTTATATGGAGGTTAACCCTTCAGAAAGGGTTAATCAAAGATGAATACATGGGATGAGCATGTTCTACACAGACCAGTGTGTAAGACCTGCTGGTTGGGCTTGAGATATATATATATGTATATACACACACACAGATGTACATATATATATATATATATTTTCAACATCTCTTTATGCCTGTATGGCCTTCAGTAATCTCTTTGGTCTGGTTGAC
The DNA here is from genome assembly GCA_034781795.1 of Crypturellus tataupa. Classification (NCBI taxonomy): domain Eukaryota; kingdom Metazoa; phylum Chordata; class Aves; order Tinamiformes; family Tinamidae; genus Crypturellus; species Crypturellus tataupa. The sequence goes on along the minus strand of JAWLRI010000001.1, from coordinate 855,904 downwards.
ATCAGCCATGGGATGTAGCCCTGGAGAAAGACTCTAGGCAAAGAAATTCAGACGGATATTGAAAGAAATGAATAACTTTGCATTGATGCAGGGGTCCTCACCTGACAAGTGCAAAAGCCAAGTGTTGATGGCTCTCTGCCCCCTCTACCCTCCCTCAATGCCCATTGTGAAGCTTTTGTTTGAATTTCCCCAAAAGGAGCTGACAACAAACTCCCCGCCGGCCTCCTTCAGTTTTGCTAGTAAACCTATAAACATGCCATTTAACTAACATGATTTGCAGGTTTGCAGCTTCAGGGTGATTTTATAGTAAATTAAACATCCAGCTCCCGTGTACTGTACGTCTCAGAAATGCAGATTTCACAAAGGATGCTCAGAGTACAGAAAACATATTGATATGGCGACGTGCTCGGCATTCAGCACTATTTGTCAGTGCTGATCACTGCTGAAGCTTAAGAAAATTGCTATTCTATTTTGGCTAGAGGCCCAGCATAAAAAATATTTAAAGGGACAATAGTCAGGATCAAAATGACATGTTTTCACCCTCTCTGATATAACATCTGATATCATTAGGCCAAAGTAATTTTCAATTCTATATTTTTGCACAGAGAAAGGAATGCATTTTTACCTGCTAAAGACTGGCTATCTGAATTTGCTTCTGCATCCTGCATGTCACCCATTTCTGCCTTTTCTTCCCAAAAAGGAGCCTTGCAGAAATGGAGTGAAAATTAAACAGATAACAGATTGCAAGAAGCATGAAGAAGTATTTATTCAGAGGTTAGCATACTCCCCTACTGCATATTAGAAATGCAGGTCAGTGCCCAGGCACAGTTTGATGTGACATGGCCAGGGTTAAACCTGCTGGATTTGGGGTGAAAATGTTTTGCCTGACGGCAGGTGTGCACGGTGGGGGACTCGGTATAACTAATTGCAGGGATCTATTTTGCAAGGAGATGAATCGCTCCTGCAAGCCCAGGAGCTCCTCCCTGCCTAGCAAGGGTGCCCAGGGGTCTCGCTTGAGGGGACACAACTACATCTTGGTCCTCTAAAGGCAGGTGAGATGGACTCAGCCCATGCCTTGGGTCTGCTTTCACGCTGGGGTCTCCAGCACTACACCCAACACGCAAAATGCGGTCTTAAGGGCCTGAATTTTTAGCTAACTGACAGTAATGAGCATTTCTCACAAGAAAACCCCCCTTCCTCGGTTAACTAGGTCAGCTGTGCTAATCCATGGGAATGAAGGGTAGTGATTATTATCAGTATGCTACAGAGGAGCTGAACCCTACAATAATCAAGGGAAACCGCCTTAGGATTCGAGCAGTTTTGCTTTTCTCTCATTCTAAACCCCCAAAACTCCATCCTGAAAAAAATCACAGGAATATTCCTTTATTATACATTTTGACAGCTCCCGTCAATTAAAGAGCACATTTCCCCTCCAGAAGTTGCCTTCTCTTTTGAGCGAATCAAGAAATGGTTAATTATGTATAAATGGTTATTTATTTTTTTATCATTCAGGGGGGAAGAGGGGAAAACAGACTTTTTTTATCCTTATCTGTGAGCCTGTGAAAAACCCTCGCGTACAATCTGTCAAAGTCACACCTGGATCCAGAGCTGCATTAATTATCAACTTTTCTATGTGTTAGTGCTAACATATGGCATTTAATTACTCCTTCCAAATCAGCAAAGTCGCGCCACTTAGAATTTCAAAATTATTTCTTCAAGTTTTCACTGACAAAATAAAATAAATGATAAGATCACACAACTCTTCTCCCTCTCCCTTCTATTTAATGGAGAATTTCATCATTTTCCCTGAAGTGTTACTGCTCTGATCCATTTAAGATGATACTGCCCTCGGGATATGTGCCTGAAAGTATTGACAATATTCAAATCTTGATGCAGAAAAAAAAAATAAGTATTTACTAAATTGTAGCATGTGGCCACTGATTGCATAAAGTCAGGCATGCATTTACATGCTTTTCTGTATCGGAGTGCATATTGGAACATATATCTTTTGAGAAAAAAAAGAAAAAAAGAATAAATACCCTGAAGCAGCCAAATTATGTGAGTGATTAACACTGAAGAGCTAATGGTGGAGTCTTCGAGGCCTTCAAGCCAAGCTTTTCTGGCAGGTATTCCCTAATCGAAACTTTGTCAATAGGTTAAAATACCTGAGAGCAATCTGAAGGTGGTCAGGTCTATATTTAAAGGGTGATCGGAACAGGACATACTATGAACTGCATCATCTGAGACTCTTGCAGGGATGCTCTGCTTGTCAACAATAAAAGCCTTTTAAGAATCCCCCAGTGTATAATAGACAAAATTAGACCTAAAGGCAAATCTTTCTCCATCCACTGGAGCTGCTAAAAGCTCAGTGGAAGAGATGGAGCTTTGGTTCATCTGTGCAAGAGAAGAGATGAGTCAGAGGCATGAGCTATCGTTCTCCATTTCCACTCCTGTAGAGAGGGAAGGGATGGAAATGATCACCTAGACCTATCAGTCACCCAGTTCCTACCTAGAAGAAAACAGATTTTCAGGTTGTTAATAAAGTCTGAATATTGCAGAAATGCCAAGGTATTTTGTCAAGCGTGTGCAGGTTTCTCTTCCACATCCTTCTCCAAGTTTCCAAGAGGCAAGCTTGGTCTTCGGTGATAAGGGACAGGCTTATGAAGGGGCATATAAATCTAAACAGAGGGGCAGTGATGAAGAAGCAATAGAACTTCACATTTTTGACCGAAAGAATTTCTTTACCCTGTTTGAGCAGTGACGAGCTAATTCACCCTGCTTTCTGAGCAAGATCTCCTTGCAGAGCAGGTCCAGGAGTTGCACAATTCCCCACAACACTTTGCCAATATGTTCAATCTTCTTTAGGAAGAAACAACTTCAAGCAATGTACAAGTAATTCATTTGGAGTCTATTTTGCTCCATTTTCTGCTATTTCTCTAATTTGCCAGGAACTTAAGGTCAATATTTTTCCTTGAAAGAAGGGCCTGTACAGGCTATAATTAGCTCGGAGGGTCCTGGCTGGTGTTCCTGTACCTAAGGGAAAACTTTGCCCATTGCAAGCACAAGAAAATCGAGGGGGTGACATTCTGATTTGAACAGCAAAACTCTCACTCACTACAGTGGGGGCTGGCAAGCCTGACAAGTCCCGGCCTCCTGCTCATGCAGATGCCTTGGTCTCTGTTCCAAAAGTTCAAAGAAAGGCAATATATCGCTGCTAAATGCTGGTTTTGGATAACATGAAAGAAAGGGCCCGGGCGACAGCTCAAATCTGCTATGCTTGTGGCCAGTTCTGTTTTGAAAGCTGTCCTAATAGAAAACCCAGCACAATGCGAAGTTTTAATTTCCTCCTAAACTTTGTATTCCTTGGAGAAGCCTGAAAATGGGATGCACTACAATTAGCAAAAAAGAAGCCTTAAAAAAGCCTTGCGGAGAGATTTAGAGCCCAATCATAATTTACATTTGCAGGTATGTAGCTCTCTAAGTGCACGGCTTCTGCCCTGATTACTAATTAATGAGGTGCGAAGATGCCTGTTGGAGGAACCAGCTCTGATTATGTGGGCCTTGTGGGAAAAAGAAGCTCTTGCAATCTAAGAAGGGAGATGATATCTTTAACATACATTTGAGAAAATTACAGGAACAAATCAAGGGGAAAAATATACACATGTATATATTTTTAAAGAATCACACACAGCCAGGCTGCACTACCATCCGATTATCTTATTTCCTTGAATATACAAACCTGGCATGTTTAATAGATTTAGCGTGCATGTCATATACATCCATTTAGGCAGTAACCTAGTATTCTGAATGGATATTACTGTCATTATGGCATTCATTCCAGAATGGTTGAGGGGAATAAATACACCGCGAGATGCAAGGTGGGTTTCCTAGTTCAGAACTAAGCATACATTAACGTTTGAATTTGGCTGGGATCCAGAATGGCATCATTCCACTGAAAATGAAGTTTAAGCAAATGTTTAAGGACCCGTCAGGTGCTTACACACTCTGTTAGCACGGGAACGCTTACTTTGCTTTTCTTTTTTGTCTTCCACCATTAAAATTTCATCTCCATCCTATCAATATCAGATGCTCCTGGATCACCTAGCTGCCAGCAGAGCAAGTGGAAGACACACGTAATAAGGCAGGCCATGACATACAGCAGGTCCGAGGCAAGAACGCTCTTCCCAACAATCCCGTCCTTTTTAAAACTGAAGATAAATTGGAGTTCAGAGCAGGTCAACGTCTTCCCAGACCTGTCAGCTGTAGGGAAACCTCCTCACACAGCTCACACCACCCAGGGAGGAAAGCAAAAGCTCTGGCAATGTTCTGTGTGCTTTCATGGAAAGACAGTCACAATTAAGTAAGAATAAGTGAAAACACCTACCATTGGACTTTTCACTATCTGCAGGTTTCATCTGAATAGGATGATGCATCTAAAAATAAAAATGAAAGAGAGTAAGGCAGGTTGGACTGTCATAAAAAGCAAGAAACATGTTTCTAATGAGGGGCTAAAAGGATATATGATCAGTATTAAACACGCTCAAATGATTTAAATTCAAAACAGCAGTACATTATAGGCTTTTAAGAAAAAATAAAATGGTAAAGAGGCATTTTACAACCAGGAAGATTAAAAAAAATAGATCATTGGGCCCATAGGACTCATATAAAACTTTAATTTGCTGTATCTAGTTTCAGAAGACCACTAAAGTTACAGCCCTCATTAGTTTATGGCATGCTTGCTTTCTGTTTTACCAACCTTATTTTCCTCAAGTTCAACCACTGCCAAAACCAAGATGGAATATTCAAGTAATTTAAGACCTAGCAAGCATTGGAAACACACTCTGAGGAGTTTAGCTTGACAAATGAACTTTGCTTGTAATTAAAAAACCATGTGCTGATTGAGTACCAGAGAGGATGAGACTCACGCTTTCCATTACTGCTTAGTACCTTGCCTTTTTTTTTAGAAAATCTTATACATTTGTTCATAAGCTTCGATCACAAGACAGAACAGCTCTGTTCCCCAAAAAAACTCCCAATACTTTTCATTTTCAACCTGTTCCTCCCTTCTTCCCCCCATTACTGCTAAAGAAATCTCAGTGCCCTGTGCTGCCCATGATGTGGCAGCCCAGGTCCACACACTTGGTACAGTGTGTCCTCAGCTTTGCTACCAAATGTTATTCCCACACCTTTTATTATTTACTACGCCACCCAAACCTTCTCCGAAAGTGTTTTCTATTTGTTCAGGATCAGCAACATCAGAAGAGCTAATAACAACCTCTCTCTGATCAGAGCACCTGGCACTTCCACTGGACCTTCTTCCTCTGATTATAGATAGCTGTATGTCCTGCGATAGATTCAGATAAAATTTGTTACAGCTACTCAAAAACCTTTAGAAGTCATGTCCATGCTTGCAAAAAATGCCCCCTCCCTTATTTTCTTGAGCAGAGATCTGCAGAACTGCAAGGATTTGCCTGCACAAACCTCATGGCAGCAGTAGAGCCTCTGATTTCTCTTTCTTCCTTAATCCCTCCCCAGTTCTCATGGGCATGTATCAAAGTCTATGTTCTTACTGCTTTTATACTGTGTTTTGGTGCAACAAAGCTGAGTACTGCCTAAATAGTCATGTATATATATATGTGTGTATATATATATGTTTTATAAACGACTGTTATAAACGGCTTTGAAAAACAAAAGCATCTGAGCAGGAGGTGACATCCACACACTCATCTCAAACACACTTCCAGAGTCACAAACAATGAAATCTGTGTTCATTTTGGTGAAGTCATGTAACACCAGGGACAAGTTTGCTAGATTCTTCAGCAAACATAAAATATTGCTGCGATCTTCTCAAAAGGTTTACTTAAAATTCAGAGTGCTCCCTGGCCCTACAAATCAATGTATTCCTCGTACTGCCTGAAACCTCCCCACTGCACCCTAAGGAAAAGGCAAAGCCACAAGGTGGACGCAGTCACCAGGATGCATAAATTTGCTTTCAATTTTAACAGTCCTGTTCTTTTTGAATCATTTGTTTCCCAAATGGACTTTATTAGCCCTGCACTTTCCTGCCACCACTCCTATTCCATCTAATTTACAGCAAAAAGGGAACTTACACCGCGCTCCATCTTCTTTAACCAGTGCTTAACATTTAGCTGGCATCAACAATACACTGGGCACCGCAGGAGCCTTCAGGTTTGCAGGAACGTGGTAATGTGGTGCAGTTTGTCCATGAGCAAGCAAAAAAGAAAAAAAGAAAGAGGAAAAAAGGTGCAAGCTGCTCCGATGAGCACTGCAGGCCCTGGTGGCTCCGCAGAGCGATGGAAAGATGGAGCAACCAAGCAACCACTTGTCTGGATGCCTGTACCAGAGTGCAGTGAAGAGCGGCAGGTACAGAAAAGCTAAGGTGGGTACGAGGAGACCATTTCCCAATATGAGAGGTGCAGAAGGATGTAGGATATTTTCCTAGGACCACCGGAAACACCACTTCTCAATTGGCGGTGCATTTGGGAATACGCACCTCTAAAAACATCATACTTAATCCAGACCCTAGGAAGTCTCTCCTCGCTAGCAAGCACAAACCAGGAGTGATTCCATTGCATTTAGAAGTGTTATATCACTGCAAAACTAATGACAATTCAGATCAGGCGAAGGAGGGTCTAAACCACGGCATACCCATGGCAAAAGGGATGCGATACACAAACACGGCTTCGGCAAAGGGGTGGAAAAAATATGACACTGTCAGCTCCCTAACATGAGAGGGCTCATGTTGAAGCTTGTTTAACCCTGACCATCACCAATTGATACGTTAACAACCTTTAACACCGGATTCAATAAAACATGCCATTTATAACCTGAAATGGGTTTTACAGAGCCACTGGTTCGCATCTCATTATTAAACTCATTGCTGACCTCTAGAGACAACTGCCGTGACAATACATATTATAAGCTCCCTAGCCATAAAATATTTAAAAGTAGGTGTATAAAAGAGGAAAAAAAAAAGGAAAAAGAAAGAATTAATCTTGAAGAAGAGCACAGTGAATAAGAAAATTAAAGAGGCAGACACAAAGGCTAAACAGGTGCTACCCCTTCCCTTTACAATGAGCAAAATGAAAATAGTCTGTGCATTTTCTACCTCGCTTGTATAACTGTGGGCTATAAAATAATAAAAGAGCTGTGCTTTCCCAGGCCCTCCAAAAGATTATAGATGATACAGACCTGTTTCAAATTAGATGCCACCCACTAGAATCATGTCATCTACGGCCATGAAGGATTTCGCGTCTTATCAGCAAGCTGTTATTGTGGCTATACATCACACCGCCGCGCACTCAAGGTAAGCGATGGCTCGGTGTGTCACGTTGTCAGGCAGAAAAAAAGCAGGAAATGTTTTTCTTCTGCGGCTTGAAGAGAAAGCTTCACTTCTGAAAATACAGCATTTACGAGCGCATGCTGGCAATTAGTAAGCAGGGAAGAGTTAGGGGAGTGACTGCACTAAGTTATATATGGTAACGCTATGCTGAGCATTGACTTTATAGTCAGAAGACCCTACAGAAGCAGAGAGGGCAGCAGCAGGCCCAAAGACCTGGGGTTAGTACTGATTATATTTACATGGTATTTAGAACCATATGCACATATAACTTCATCAGAGAGAACGAAAACCAATGGAGCAACCCCAAACCCTCCCAGCACCACAGATCCTGCCCAGCCGTCATCAAGCCATCACTTCTGCCAGCTTTCGCTCACCGGCTGTCAAATAAGATTCCCTGACTCCAATTCACAATCTTCAAACAAGGGCACACGGAGGGGGAAAAGGAGGACCCAGACCTGGCCCAATGCTCTGAGTCCAGCCCAGACAATCTGGGTGCACAAAGTCCACATAGGAAGCAAGTGCAACCCAAAGTCGAGTGACACTTTATCAAGTGACACTTTTTTCCTTTTGGCCCCAGGCTGCAACACTTCCTTGTGTTTAGTCTCCGCTTTGCGATTGCTGCTGGAAGCTCACCAACGCTTGCTCCACCACCCACCAGGGACTGCAAACACCTCCAAAACCAGGGAAAAAATAGAAACAGCATGTACAAGGGGTCCAACAAAGGAAAAGGAAGCAGGAGGCTCTAAGGAAGAGAGAAGGAATAGAAAATAATTACACAACGGTGAGATGAAGGCTAAAAGGGACATTGCAATTATTTATATTGAGCCATTCTCCTGAAGAACTCGCGTTATTTGGATGACATCCAAAGCAAAAAAAAAAAAAAAGGGGAGAGGATTAAAAGATGACAGCTTGCTTCTATCTTGTCATTTCTATCATTTTGGGACCTCCTTCTTGCTAGTATCCATCACTACCGAAGACAAAGGAGACCTCCTTTATGTTCCATGCGTCACAAAACTATAAAATGGTAGGAAAGGATGTGAGAGAGAGAGGAGATGTCAGACCGTAACGGGACCTTAATATTCCTCCTGGGTGACAGGATTATAAATCTATGGACTGTTTGGAAACAATGGGAAAACCAAAGATGAAGAAAATATTAGTGATTGGTCGGGGGACTCAGGGAAGAAATACGCCTGAAGAGGCATCAACATGGACAGTGAGAAAAAAAGTGTGCGCGCTTTGTGTAACTAGTTTGGGGAATTCATTTAAAGTTTTCTCCAGGCTACTGACTCAATAGGTGAATGCAGCCTAATTAGACTGGTAGTGCAAGGAAAACAAGAAACAAAACGTCTTCCTCACAAATTCCTGCACATCCATCCCTTCAGAGCATCTGAATGCTGGGATGCAGAGCACTGACCCACCAAAACACTGGGGAGAATGGTCCACCAGCCCCAGAAAATTAGACAATTCCCTGTGTCTTCAAAGAACACTGTATTTCTGGGTTATTATTAGCAGACGCTCACATTCAGCTCTTTGCTCCCAACGCTTTCTGGAGGGTCCTGTTGGAGGAGCTCTTGAACACATTTCTCACCTCACTTCCACAGCAACTTGTTTTGCTCTTGGAAGCCCATGCGACTCACAAGAAATACGAGTTTCCCAGACGCGAAAGAGGTGTATTTTCCTATCAAAGGGAACTGTTTAGAACTAGTACTCTAGGGTCAAACTAACTTGAAATACACAGTCAATATCTGGCTGTAGCTTCAGGGAACTTGTCTGGAAGCTGGTACAGTCTCTTAGGCTAAATAAATACTAGTGGAATAAAAGAGGCAAGGGACCACTCTCTGCCTCTTAAGACAAGTGGTATGGCACAGCTTGCATTTACACATCCATTCTTCTCTTTTCTATCAAAACAGGACGGCCTTGTCCACCCTGCCTAGTGGGAACAGTGTCTACCCATGTTATTCCCCTAAACATACTTATTGGCACAGACCAAACCACTATGCATCATGCCACAAATCAAGCAGCACAGAAGACCTCAGGATAGCATTGAAACCAGTGATTCGGTCATTCTTCCTTTTCTAGCACAGAAAGAGCCCTGGATTGCCCAAGCCAGTATAAATGACACCTCAGTGTATTCCTGAGTAAAAGGAGCATAAATGTGCATCCGTCAGAGTATAAGCGTGCATCCATCATATATAAACACAAACAAATAATTGCAAAGCAGTGGTCCTAACTGTCTGGGCAATGCAGCAGCCTGATCACTCTTTGCTGTGATCCTTTTGTGAGTTCCTAGTTAAGGGATTTAAGCCTTGTTAGGTATTTGTATCTTTTTGGCATCAGAAGAACATGGTCTGTTTCCTGCCCTCCTTGATTTCTGCCGCACATACATAAGTATTTAGGAAGGAGAGCAAGGGATGGAAAGAGAGAGGAGAAAAGAAGTGGAAAATGAAAATTGCTAGCGAGTGCCAAATATAGTTCATGCAGTAATGCATAACATCATTATTTTCTATTTAGAGCACAGGAACAAGCATATAGCTTGCTTAAAACAAGTTGTTGCTTTTGCAGGAGAACACTGAAGCTGCTGCAATTCAATGACTTTTGGAAGCCTTCCAAGCCAGTCATTTGCAATCCACTACAGTCCATTTCTAAAAATCAAGTTAAATTGAACATTAGCTTGAGTGACTTGAAACAACGCTGTGCTTTAAAATAGTAATAATAACACTCAAAGCATCCCTTCCACAGCGACTCCCACATCCCGCTGCTCCTCCTGGACGTTTGCTAATTGGATTGTAGCACGCTGTCTTCTCCCAACGTCGCACCCTAATATAGAAATGTAAAAGTTGGTGGTTTGAGAAGTGACAGCTTCATAATGTACAAATAACTATTGTTGCTCCGTTAGCAGTTCTACACCATTTAGTCAATTCCCTCACTTCTTCCCACCCACGCAAACGGCAACAACTCCAGGACACACACGCACGCCAGCGCGGAGATAAGGACGGGCGGCTACGACAAAACTTCTCTCTTCAAAATCACATGGAAACCAAAGTGATTAACTATCTTTTCTTCAAACAAATGAGCCTTCACAGAACCTATTCAATCCTAAAAATAGACATTAAGTGGGATTCTGTATCTTGTTGGGAATAATGCCTTGGGGATATTTTGTATTATCCATGCTTAAAAAGCAAACCCATTAGACATCTGAGCAGAACGCCAGATATTATTTTAAGAGCGAGCATTATCCATCTCATCTGCAGCAGCAATAACTTTTGTTGACATTTTGCCAATTGGAGTTTGCGTGCCCATGCTTCTCCCTTCCCAGCAAGGCGATAAGGCGACGAAAGACAACCAAGTGCCTCTACAACATGGATTGACTGAGCTTTAACACCCACTGGAGGGAATCGCAAGAAGAACTGGGTCAAAAATGACCCCCTGTGTTTCTGAGGGGACTACGTGGCACAGTGGTGGCTCCCCTTGCTCTGAGGAGCAGAGCAGCTCGTGGTGGGGCGGTAGCTCCTTGTACTCTAATAGGTATCTGCTCTCAACAGGAGGGTTTGGAGCTGTCTCTTCAGCAGAAAGCAAGCAGCTGGGAGAAACAGGGCTCAGGGGGCTCATGGGGGACCATCTCAAGCTGCCATGCACCCGAACAAGTCCCTCAAGCCCTACCTAACTTGAGAAAGGCAATACGAAACCCAAAGCACTGATACAGGAGTGTCAGTGTTGTGGGACCCCACGTAGCACAGCTTTGGGCCACGCCACATGGATTTGCCCCACATGACTTCAGATGACAGGACTTGTTTTCCAGACCGACACCGTCACTCAAGCCGATGTCCGGACGGAGATGACTCCAGTATTTTGAAGTCACACTTGCTTCCATTCCGTGGCCAGTCTTTGGCACATGTTGCAGATGGCAACAGGAGGCTTCAAATGGGGCACTTTCCTTAAAACCAAAGAGCAGCAACCCGTGCAAACATCTGGAAACAGAACCAGAGCCAAGCCCAAAGCCGGCACCTCTTACATCATCTCCTGTGAAAAGTCTTCCCACCTCCCGGCCTCTGGATGGGAATACTTGAGTCTTCTGCTTGTCTGAGTGATCTGGAAAAGCTTATTTCACTCCTGTACTCCCGCATGTGTCAGATCCTCGGTTCGGGTAGTACTGATTCCTGGAGATACCCTTAGGGACGTCTGCCCTTCTCAGTTATGATTTCAGCGTCTTTAAAGACCAAGGACGATGTTCCCACAGGATTTAGATTCTGACTTGTGAAATTTCCAGCTTAAAGGAACCTCTTCTGCTGCCAGATGGAAAGCCTTCAAGATTGGAGCGTTCACGTTTGAATGTGGTGCTCGTGAGCGACCTCCCTTCTGAGCTGCGATTCCACATAAACATCTAGAGGATGCCAAGAAAGCAAAGCAACCTTCTACCTCCTTCTCCTCCCCTGCAAAGCCCCAGACAAAACCCAAATGAAAGAAATGCTTTGGGAGGCTACTGGCAACAGCAGGGAAATTCAGTTTAAATGAAAGGTACTTAGAAATATGTGGCCTCTTTTGTAATGCAAAACAAAAATCTCAGGGCACCACTAGCAGGATATTAAACGCTTGTTTTGCAGAACTTTTATTTTAAGATTTACTCCATTCTGGGCTTGCATGTACCGTCTCCTCTGCAAACTGTTCTCAGGGAAAACATCATGTGGTTGCACTCAGCAACATCCCGTACCATCTCCCTACTGAAATTCAGGAAACAGCCTTTAAAGGGAATGACCAGGGACTGCAACATTTGAGGAAGGCAAGACAGGCTGGTCAGGGCTCCCTCAATTCTTTGTCAGCATCATCTCATCTCTGGGTATCTTCTCCTTTTTTGGCATCCTTTCAATAGGAAAGGAACCATCCTCCAGCCATCCCTGGGTTTTACATCACAATTTTTTCTCCCTGCCTTTGCTGAGCCCCTCTTCTGCTCCCTTCCATGGGATAGGTCACCTTGGTCCCGCATCACACTTGGTCTCCCCTTCTGACAGAAACTAAAGTCTATTATTTGGCACAAAACTCATATTTGAGGGTATGGATTTTCTTTTTCTATATGAAGCTTTTTTAAAGTTCTTGTTGCAAAGCCTTCATATTTGCATTTCAATGCAACAGTGAGAACATTTTCTAGTTAAAGAGTGTGATTGAGGTAAGTCTAAAATAAACCCCCAAAGCATCCAAATTATAACTTCTATTGAAATTCTACCTTTTAAATTAGAGCAGAGGGTACAATTTACAGGATGAGCTGGCACTGCTCACAGGGGGCTGCTGAGGAACGGTAAGGAACAGCATTGAGCCCAACCTGTGTTTCTTCATTCCCAATTCCCTCGTTGCCAGCAGCCTGTCAGTCAAATCCCCCCGTTACCAAACAGCCTGATCCAGATTTCTTAAAGGGTCAGACGAGAGCCCCAAACTACCAGTCAACATTGCAAATGGCTGGGGCATTTAGGCAGAAAGGGGATTGTGAATGGAGCTACCAGAAATATCTCTCTCTGGACTGGGATCATCGAGGTGAATCCACATGGTTTTATTGGAAAGCCAGTGGGGCCATAACGTTTTACGCCAAGTGAGGATACGGCTCATAGATTTTATTTAAGCTCTCTGTGAGCTGCACTATAGACGTTTTCCACAGCCATCCAGTATCGGCATCCAAATAAAAGCTCTCAGTGCTCTGCCAATACTCTGCAGTGGCAAAACAAGCTGGCTGCGGAGACAGAACGGGAAGAGGGAGCCAGATACTTGATCCATTGCTGAAGACAGAATGTCACTGCTGCCCCAAACCACAAACACGCACGAATATACACTGTCAATGTGAATATAGGAGCATCCAGCTGTGTCTATATACAAATATACACAGCGGTAAGAGCACTGTAGTAAATAACTGTGCAATTTTTAACCATTCAGCTCATTCTTCTCTCTCTCTCTCTCATTCTTTTTTCCCACATCTCTGTAGCTAATGCAGCTTGGCCAGGCTTTTGTCGGGGATGAAGAAGGTATTTGGTGCCCACCTTAAACATCCAGGATGCAATCATAGTGTTTATCTTAAGAAAACCTAACAGATCTAAATATATTTTCCCTGATAGGCACTGGGAAAGCTGAATGAACAAATTAAATACACAATATTAACAGAATTATGTATTTTTAAAGAATCGGTTTCACACGGCTTTGTTATTTAGACAGTGAGACTGAGCTTTTGCTAGCAAAAGGGACAGTATTGAGAACAACAGAGCCAAAATCAGCTTGCCTCCACCTATGATATCCTCTATGAGCTTCTGAACCCAAGGATGAACATTAAAGCAATTTCCCTGAGACCCCTAATTTCCTTAAAAAACCCACCAATGTGCTTCATAACACAAAACAACCTTCCCTTACTTATTCTTGAAGTTGCTTTTGCACTCAGTGAGCAGCTTCCTTTGCTTTGTGCTTCAAGAGCAGCATCTTTGTGTGCTGGCCCAAGCCCTTTGCAAAGATGCTCGAGCAGGTCCCTACCTAAACCAAATCCACATAATTTATCCTGCCTGCTCCACAGGTAGAATTGCTAGCACTGGGATGCCTCAAACTCCCAGTTTCTCTGTGTATGCTGTTTTTTTCCAGAACCGTCTTAATACAGCTTGACGGCTGCCTCAACAAAGACGGGGCAGGGCAAGGAAAGCATGGGGGAAGGCGGCAGGGATGCAGGGAAAAAAACACTCTATTTTTGGCTCTCTCGTCAACAGGGAGGAAGAGAAGTGCCAGACATGAGAGCTGCGAGCTTTGGTGCCTCCTTTAAACCAGGATAAGCCCATGTCATCCTCTGCAAAATGCATACAGTCCCAAGTGGCAAAGGAGATGCCCACCCAAGCAACCCTGCACCTCCCCGAACAGAAGCAAATGAGCAAAGCATTTAAACTGACTGTAACACTTACCAGGGCCTTTTTTTTTTGGTTAATCATGTATTTCTGTATAGACAAATAGGAGGATTCTATATTCAGACAAGCACAGCAATTTCCTTCACTTAGCAATTGCAGCAACCAGAGATGAAAAAATCCATTAGCTCATCTCGAATGACTTAATGCCAATACAGGATTATTGCTTGTCATATATTTTCTAATTCTTTCCTACCCCACATGCCCCTAAGGATTGGGATTTAACTTGGTTTCCTTTAGAAGATTATTCTAATTGGAGAGATACTGTTTTCCCTGATACTCGATCTAAGTTTTATTCCACCTCTTATGGCTGTAAATCCGCAATTCTGTGTACAATCAAAACCAATTCCCATTCGTCACCGGCATTTGGGCACTCCAGCCGCTTGGCCCTGGAGGAAGGAAGCACCGTTGGCATTTATCCCCTCCCTTGGCCCACAGTGTTAGTGACGAGCACACTGTATCAAAACACGTCGCGTTTCCTCTAAGGTATTGTCACGAACGAGCCACAAAACAGCATTAGTTGCTGTCTGGTGGACGCTCGCTCGAGTGATGGGCTGGAACGTGCTACACAAACTGCACTCAATCATTCCAGGCACTCGCAGCCGGGGGGAATATCCAGGTCCTGCATAGCCGGGAGCTCGGTGCTAGGCTGAGACCCATGGACTGGCTCCGTAAGAGCTGGTTCCCACAGGACTTTCACATCTTCCTTAAAAACTGATCTTATCTTCTAATCAGTGTCTTACTTTTTTCCCCAATCTTATTTTCTGCAACTTAGAATTCCATGTTCTCTATCTCTAAATCAATGCTAAGACTTCATTCATACTTAGAAAGACTTTCAATTATTCCTCTCAATCATGGGGTGTTTTATTTTTCTCCTTTTCTTTTTTTTTTCTGTATTTCTCCTTCAGAAGATTTCCCCTCACAAGAGGTTCTTGCAAGGGTTGCAAGTGGACCTGGCTGAGTGAGTGACCCTGGTATGGGTGGCAGAGGCAACGTATTCATGAGATATCCTGATATAGTGCAAATCCCCTTTCCAAAAAAAAAAAAAAGTCCCTTATTCTAAGCCTCGCTTGCATATCCAGTGCCCCTCCGGCGATGAGAGATAGCCCGTCTCGGGGCTACAGCGGGGTGAGAGCTGCAAGCTGCTTTAATGCCACCCTTAATGACAACCAGCGAAGATTAGGAAGTTGTCAGCATCAGATAGCGGCAAAAGCTGCGGCTCGCTTTGTGAAGCCAGCCTGCTTTAATTAACGGGTAGCTTGCCTTTGATATCGCTTTGATATTAGGCTGCAGCTGGATAAAAATCAACCACAAAGGAAACTACATTTTGTTTATCACCGCTCGGGACTCTGTTTAGTCCTTTTGCAGATTCTGCTTTTTTAATTGCCCTGGCACAACACTATATAGAGGCTTTCATTAATAAAGGTGGTTATGATGGCCTGTTCTCCATGACTGCTTCCCTCTTCTCCTGAACATATCAGAGCACACTGAGGAGCAAAGTCATTCCTGATTTTAGGAAACCTGCAAGCAAAATGATGTACAGTTCTAAAAGAAAGGCAAATATTAGCTTGGCCTGTTCTCCTGCTTTCCAGCTGAAAGGTATTCAGCCTGTAAATGATATTTGCTCTGTTCCTAGAGGGTGGTGATAGTTTGCTACATTGATACGCTACCACCGTACTACAAATCTTCAGCTCTCTGCAGCCAAAGCAGTAGCTCTTGCAGCTGAACTGGTGAAGATGACATTTTTTTCCTAGGAGAACAAGCGAAATATCAATTATTTTTCTAGGTTTGCAAAGATTATTTTTAATTAGAGGCATACAACTGCCCAAAGTGGCCTATTAGAGCAGGAGATGCAACCAAGCCACCCAATCTCCCCTGGTTTTCCAGCAAGTATCCTGGGATTTCTACCAGGATTGGGCACTCGCAGAAGGATGCTGAGAAAAACACCTCCGTGTAACATGTCACCAAGCCCGGCTCTTTAGTCACAACACAGCTCCGAGCCGTGGGAACCCAGCGCTGCTCTCGAGGCAGGTAAATGACATCCGAGGGCATCTCTAACAACATTACCCCTTGACGCCTGCGACATTGTTTACCATTTGCTTCTCTAATTTCCCTACACATGGAAGTTGTCAGACAGCTAGGAAGGCTCCCTCAACTATTTTTTCATTATCAAGGCGATTTTAATAGCTTGTGTCACAGTGCTAATGAGGCTGACTGAAGCACCTGTAGTTTCTGTTCTTGCTAACAGAAAACAGCTAATGCCAGCAGGATGAGAAATAGCTGTTTAAGAGAGTGGCTATTAGTTAAACATCCTGCCTAGGTCTCGGTGAGCACTGCAATACCCTAGAGGGGCTCTCAGTTTTGCTCAGACTTTCCTGTTCTTAAGCACACAGAAGGCGGCTCTGCAAACAGCCAGCGATTTTTGGGTACCCAGCTTGAAACTGATTTTCTGTGAATAGACAGCTGAACCTTTCGGAAAAGCAGGTTAAGATGTTCTAAGCTGGCCATAAAAATCTTGAGGCATTTGGGGAAGTGTTGACCTCAACTGTCTGGAATTATGGAAATTAGAGGTAAAATACAGCATCACATGTTAGAGCAGTGTGGCCTTCTGGTGATGGGCTTCACATTACGAAAACTTTATCAGGTTAAGCCAGTATTTTGCGTTATTTAGTTTCTATCCTGTATTATTATACTGCAGAGCTGTGCAGAAAATCCTGAGCTACTCCAAAGGAACCATCTAAAAATGCTAGCTTGCATCTAGCTGCATTTGCAGCTGGGCTAATGTGCCCTTGCGTCTTGTCAGATCTACTGCATCACACAAAAACCAGCCACTGGGTGAACACCCGGGATCTGAAACAGTTTCCTGATGCCAACATGTTGCATGGTCCAGTGTCCTCTTGACACCCTAGGCTGGACCATCACCCATGGAGGCGGCAGGTCGAGGTTTAGTCTCCTGTTCCCAGTTGTTCGAGCCAATGAGTTTTCTTGCCCGTTATTACTCCACGCACTTCCCAATTCTGCGGGAGTGTCTTCCAACCTTTTTAAGCTTTTCCAAGCAATAAAAACACTTACTGGAGCATGAACTCCCACCCATCTATCACAGTCCTTGAATCACTGCTTTGACAGTCAGGTGGTTTTATTGGCTTTCTCTCACTCCCACTAGAGTTCATTACTTTCATAGCCAGTGGAAGAGCAGCAAGAGGAGAAATGGTGACCCTCCAATCTCAACAAGCATTGCAGTGGTGAGGATACTGTTAGAGGAATTAAAGTTACACCTTATGGCAAATAAGCCAGAGAGGATGCGACCTCCATTCTCCTGCATCCCAGACAACTATCCTAATGGTGTGATGGAGGAGATGACTGGCTTGGTGCATGAGGGGAGAGTTCTGGATATTGTTTGCCTTGGCTTGAGTAAGGCTTTTGACACTGTCTCCCAGAACATCCTCATAGGTACGATGATGAAGAACAGACAATATAGGTGGACAGGGAAGTGGACTGAAAACAGGTTGAACTGCTGGGCTCAGAGGGCTGTGAATTTCAGGCAGAGGCCACTCAGCAGTGATGTACCCCAAGGATCAATCCTGGGTACAGAACTGTTTAACCTCTCCCTGAATGAGCTGGATAATGGGACTGAGTGAACCCTCAGCGAGTCAAAGGAATGAGTGATACACCAGATGCTTGTGCTGCCACCCAGAGAGACCTCAACAGGCTGGAGAAAGGGGCAGGGAAGATCTTCAGGATGTCCAAAGAAGAGAAATTCCAAGCCCTGCATCTGCCATGCATCAGGACAGGTGCTAAAGAGCACCTTTGGGTGCCTTGGTGGGCAACAGGTTAACCATGAGCAGCAACTTGCCTTTGTGGCCAAGAAATCCAATGGTATCCTGGACTGCGTCAGGAAGAGCATTGCCAACAGGGTGAGTGAGATGACTCTCCACTTCTGCTCAGTGCTGGTGAGGTCACACTGCAGGGTTGTATCCAGCTCTGGGCTCCCCAGTACAAGCGGGACATGGAGCTACTGGAGCAAGTCCAGTGTAGGGCTAGTAAGATGATGAAGGGACTGGAGCATCTCTCATATAGGGAAAGGCTGAGAGGACTGGGACTGCTCAGCCTGGAGGAGACCGAGAGGGATCTTATCAATGCATGTAGGCATCTGAAGGGGTAATGTAGAGAGAGAAAGGGGCCAGACTCTTCCCAGCAATAGGACAAGGGGCAATGGGCACAGGTCCACCTGAACATGAAGAAAAACTTCTTTACTGTGGGAGCAGGCTGCCCAGAGAGATTGTGGACTCTCCATCATTGGAGATATTCGATTCCCAGCAGGATGTGGTCTGGGGAAACCTGCTCTAAGAAACCCTGCTTGAGCCAGTGGGTTGCAGGATCCCTTCTAACATCAAAAACATTACAAATCTGTGATTGTGCAGTAACAGAAGGTGAATCTGGTCTCCAACCTTCATTAATTAAAAGGAACATTTAATTACAGATGAAATGTTTTGCTCAACTTAGAGAAGTTCTTTTCACCAAGTCAATATGCCCCTTCTGCCTATGCCTGCACAACTGACACTATTCTGCAAGTTCTGTTGGAAAGGCAGATGTGGGAGTGGTGTATTTAGGTAACAAAAAGGAGCTTCTGAGCCGAACAAAATTATCATTAAGTGGCTGCATTTGAAGAATATCTTAAAGCAAGCAATGGGCCAGATTCACTTTCTCAACTTCATACGATGTTCTGTAGCCCCTGTTGCTAGGAATAGACACTGACTGGGAATTCTCCACTTTCCCAGCTGGTTATTTTTATCCTTTAAGTAGCTCTAGACTTTTCTGATCCTTCATTTACTTGGCCATGCTATATGGGTACTGAATTAGTTTCATTTGTCATCATAAATCAATCAGTCCAATCCCTTAACTAATTTAATTGCTGTTTGAATTCCCTTTCAGTTTGTCAAAATCTCTCAAACTTACCGATATCCCATTTTCAGGCTGTTATTGAAGTCATATTGGATGATTACCTTTTTATTACAGGTAGTTTTTACCTAATGTTCACACAGTACTGACAACACATAAGACATAAAGCAGAGCAACACACTGGATATTAAAATGCTATTCCGAAAAGGAGTGTGCAAAGATGTTCATTAGAAAGGAGCACAATGGAAGGTGGAGAGCAGAAATATATTTGGCGTTTGCATCTTGTTGGATAAACAGGACTTTATCAGGAAGTGGAGATACAGCCAAACACAATCTTTATGGCTGATCTTTTCTAAACCTAGGAGGCTTTGGTCTCATCTCAAATTCCCAGTCCAAATTCAACAGAAGGATTTATCTCCGCAGCCTGGTGGAGGGCACAGCAAACCGTCTTCTAAAAGGGCACCAAAGCAGAACACTAATCTATCTTCCTCTTTAAAAACGTTTTTGCATAATCTACTGCCCAAATGGGACCTGAAGTTTTCACCAGCTAACACAGCATCCTGAAGGAAAAAAATCCCTCTAGTGTTTCCCTATCATGTAAATGGCATTTAATAAAACCTGCAGTGATTCTTACAATGTAGAAATTGAAAATTTTCTCCTTAACAACATCTGGCATAGAGGGGGTCGTTAATATTTTACAAGACAGTTAAGAGTCCACAAACTCTTCCATGCTGTTAAAATTTTAAGCACTTTCTCAAAACTGTATTTCTCCATTGACACACTCGTAATTAAGTTGGTTCATAAAGTGAATGTCCTAATCCCACATAAGGACTTCAGCACAAGGGACTCGCTGCTGCTCGGAATATGTCTCTCATACAGGATCACAGAATCCTTAAGGTTGGAAATACCTGAAGTCATACCTGAAATAGGAACTGGGTAATACACTAGGACTAATGTTAACTGGGATTAGTTAAATGCACAGCAGTGATGGGACTTAAATCAGGGCTGGATATTAATTATTTTTGTGGTAACCTTAGCTATGAGGATATGTGCAAAAATACATATATGGCAAGAAATGATCAAATGAATTTAAATTCAAATACAAAATAAAGAGTCTACAGAAATTCAGGTCTAGGTTTTGCAAATAGATTCCAACAAATTCCTTTCAGATTGCTTCTGCATGAGATTAAAGGGGAATTTATTCAGATATTGAGCTTTAAGAACAGACTGACAAATAGTCCTTGAGACAGCTATCTAAGGATAACTTTCACCAATAAACTTTAGCAAACTCATCTTTTTAATTTTTTTTTACATTAGCAAAGTGGACCAGATTACATTTTTAAACTAACACAAATATTAAAGGTAAAACAAACAGAAAATGTCTGTCAGGGCTAGAGGCAGGGCAGGAAAGTAGTTCCTGCACAGAAATCTTCAAGCTTTAGCCCCTATCTAAAAGGCAATTCTTGCTACATTTCAAAACTAGGGACACAGAAGAAACTAATCATACAACTCTATATAACTACAGGTACAGAACAAATTCAGATGGGAGGAGTTATTTTGTTTAGGGACTGTGTTTGTTAAACACTTTGAACAAAGCCATGAGCTTCTTGATGGAGATGAGGGTGGGTAGGGGTTCAGCTCTACACCTTGTCCCAAAGAAACACATTCTTATGGTCACCATGAAGTTCAAGCCAAGAATTCTCCCCTCTCCCCTCTGCTTTTAAAAATAAAATCCAAAATAACTTTCTGGATGGCAAATAATTACTGCAAGTCAGAATGTTACAAACTGCACCTCTATGAGCTAGAGTCACTTGAATATCACATTTGAAGTAACAACCACGAATTCAGGCTGTTCATTTACAAGAAGTAATGTCTGCTCCAGGCGCTGGTACCGAAAGGGAACTGTTCCTTTTTGTTCATACACATTGTGTACCAGCCTGCATTTCTCAAACACTGTTTCCTCCTCTCCACCTCGCAGAAATATTACTGTAACAGTGATATCTAAACACATTTTGGGGGGTAGATAAAAGCTCCATTATATGACAAGGAACTTT
The DNA here is from genome assembly GCA_034781795.1 of Crypturellus tataupa. Classification (NCBI taxonomy): domain Eukaryota; kingdom Metazoa; phylum Chordata; class Aves; order Tinamiformes; family Tinamidae; genus Crypturellus; species Crypturellus tataupa. The sequence continues at coordinate 834,671 of JAWLRI010000001.1, read as the reverse complement.
AGGACAAACAGAGAGATACTAATCAGGAATAGAAAAAAGATGTTTGATCTTACTTAGGCGGAATTTTTTTTAAAATTAAAGAAAAAAAAGCACAAAAACCTCTTTTAAATGAATTTCATCCTCAGGAAAAAATGATTAAAACCAAAAAAGCCTTGAGATGTCAGCTGGTGACATATTTCTCTTCTTTATCTTTCTTTTTTGTTGTTGTCGCTGCGAAAAAAAATCTGAGGGAATACTGCAAAGTGCATCATTAACTTCTTATTAATTTCATAATACAAAGGCAATTCAGTTAAAATAGTGGTGCTGCAACTTTAAATTACAGAACTGGCTTGGTATTTAATGAGAGATTTAGCACAGCGGGGTTTCTGTTAAATTAAGTTGTGCCTTCACATCACAGTGGGAAAACAGGTGTATATTGGTTTAGAATTATGGAAATGTTGACTAATTCCAAGGCTTGTAATCAAACAGCAAGGCACCCTGCAATATTTTCTTCCAAGAGTCTGCATTAATCATTTATGTCTGCTCTTATTTTCTACATGTCCACTAAAAGGCCATGGCTCCAAGGAATAGATGAAGCGTTCTGACATTTTCATGTCTCTGTTAAGGGTTAGTTCTGCACCAAAAGTGGGACAATCTTGGCTCAAATGTCTTCTTACAGTAAAAGCCAACGGCTGCTGGATGTATCTCACACTACAGGAGCAATCCTAGGGCTTTGCAATGCCCATCCAAATGCTCGATACTGCGCCACGCGGAACAGGTCTCTATTTAAGCAAAGAAGTGGCAAAGACCTGAACAAACCTGGCTACGACCATAGTCCTGCAGCAGGGTCCCCTCTGCCCTTTGGCAATGGGGAAAATGCAGCCAGGGTCCGGCCTCTGCACCCTGCTCTGCCTCTACTGCAATTCTAACGAACTAATGAGCTATAAAGCTAACGAACCACCTGCCTTTGCCTCTGTTTTTTTTTTTTTTTTTTTTTTTTTTTTTTTTTTTTTTTGCCTCCCAGGGCTATTTGAGGAATGCACCTTATCTGCAGCACGCTTATATTCTAGTAGAAGTGGAATGCGCAGATTTTGTTTTTATCTCAGGAGGCTCCCAGGCTCCCTATCATCGTTCTGACACTTGATGCCTAAAGAAACCCGATCCCAACTCATCCCCTGCGGTCAGGAGACAGCTCCGATTTGCTTGCACAGGCTGTTTCGCACACGGGCCCAAGCACTGCTCATTGCTGCTGCTTTGCTGAAAACTGCCTTGTGGGCTGCACCAAGCAACATGGGAATCAGTAAAATCCGTATGAGGAGAATCCTGCTCTAGTGGAGTGTTTTCAGGATACAGGCCTCAGCTTTGGAGGGTGCTTGAAGGGAGTTATTTTGGGATCATGCAGATGCGTTGTAACTGAATCTTCATATATGCTGAATGTCAGTGTGCAGCCCGTGCAAAATATAGACCCCGTTATACAACATATGCAGAGCAAAGAGAAGTCGTTAATCTGTGTTTGAGTTGCTCTCTGTTGGAGATGTCTCTTTAAGACGTAGGTGGAACAACTCAGACCAAAGGAAAATCGTAACCCCTCGTGCAGGAGCGGGGAGGGGTTGCCAAGCCCGGAGGCCGGAGTCATGGGAATGCCGTTTCCATGTTTCCTTAAAAGAAACGTTTGCAACCTCACAGGCAGCAGGGCAAAAAAACAAAGAGCCTGGAAAGATAAATCTTAAAGCCTAAAGATCTAGAGGCGGCATTAGAAAAATACTCGTTTTTGTGTTTTGTATAAAAGAGAGAAAAAAGGCTTAGCATTCTCTTTTCCTTCTCTGTGCTCACCAGGTGTAACAAAGTGGAGGAAAAAAACACCGTTGTTTTTTCCCTCTTCACCACCCTGCTCTTTCTATTTTTATTTTTAAATTGATTCTAGCTTTTTTTTTGGCAGGAACCAGGCCCATCTACAGCCAAGGGAGGATCTATGTAAAAGCAACCGTCTCTAGAGCTAGTGCCACTGCTATCAGTAAACCCCCTCCCTCTATGAGACCAGTGTCGCCTGAGGTGCTCTGAATATTCGGAGCCAACGGGGCCAGTATTTCAGGCAATAAAATAATGAGGATCAAAAAAGGAAAGGTACTCACCCCAGGTAAAGTTTTAATATTGTGCAGTGCATTCTGTGCCTCGAGAGCAGCTTTTCTTGTATAAAACGTTACGAAACAACAACCTACGGAGAGAAATGAGAAGCTTTCAGAAATCAGCGCGTACAATTTGTGAGTGTACAATAGGGAGGGTGGGAAAACAAAAAAAAAATACAAAAAAAAGCACAGGTGGAGCAACACATGACAAAAGCTGGAAATGTGAATTATCAGGAGGCTGCCTGGGCAACATGAATAAAAGAAAAGCTGGCATGGCTGGAAATAAGCAAGTCACCCCCCGTGCATTGCCTCTATAGCACACCTACATCGTTAGTGAACTGTAACCACTTAGAAATTAAGTTAACCAAAATCCAATTGGCTTTATGCTGTGTAAATAAGGTTATATTTTTCTGAAGGCTCCCTATTAAACTTTGAACATAAGCAACGTGGCAAGCTCAGTGCGGCAGGATTTCATCGGTGCCGCCACATCAGAAAACGGGGTTAAATCAAGACCTTATTTAAAGAACCCTACATAGAGCTGGGGGTTGTTCCTCTCCTTTTAAAGCAGCAAGGACTGGAGGTCGGATACCCATCTCTACTGCAGGAAGGAAGATGGGAAGCAGGAGACTTCTCCATGGATGATAACAGAGCCTGCAGGTCCCCAGCCCCGTGCACGTGGGCAGTCCCCGCTTTGGGACCACGGCACACAGGTATTTCTATCTTGCTAGCCCGTCCCATACTGTATTTTATATTATTGTCTCTTCGTTAGACTTTTTAGCTGTTTAATATAAACATAATATAAATACATTTTGAACCACAGGGGAGGATTTTTAAGGGAAGGATCAAGCAGATGTCACAACTTGGCAATTGTGTTGTCCTTTACCACAGATCTGCATGGGTTTATTTGGATCCAGCTATACAGGCTTATCCAGATACAGGGAAGCTAGCAGCCTACTGGCTTCTCATTCTTGGCACCACTTGAATGAACAGCATTTGATAGAGGAATATACTGTGAAACACTCATTCACTGGTCTCTTTTGGGATGCAAGGCTGACCTAAGAGCGAAGGAAAGAATCAAATGCAGAAGAAAAGAAGAGGCAAAAGGACCCGCCATCCTGAAGGAAATTCTTGAGCTCGACCCATGGCTTTTCTGGAGGGCCTCACTGCCAAGCCAAACAAACTGTTGGCTTTGAAGATGCCGCAAGCATTCAAATGCTCAGGACCACGTTCCATAGCAAAAAATTCTAAATTCCTGCAGAAATGCTGCATAATTAGGGTCTTCTCCTATTTAAGAGAGCAGGCAGGGCTCGTGCACTGAGCAGGGGTAGCTGTCCACTGCTGAAGCGCTGCAAAGCAGCAACTTTCCTGCCTCCGTTTTCACTATGTAAATGCAATATTGCCGAAGACAATCAGTGCCATTGCTGGAGAGGAGAACATACATTTCCTACTAAGAGAAAAAGCAACTTTCTTTCCACCAGGTCCCTGCACATGCAACCCTGGCTTCATCCCCTGTCAGCCCAATGGTGTCTTGAGCCACAGCTAAACTCGCCTGATGTGTGACTGACTCGAAGCTCAACAAATCCTCTCACCTCCTTCTCACCTCACCTTCTGGGGAAGCCCCTCTGTGGTAGCACCACACAGTTTGGCTTCTTGTTTCCTTCTTTTTACTTCTTAAAAGGAAATCCAGCAGGAGGAAAAGACCACGAGGTCCCAGCTGTTGCTAGAGACTGTCACCTGAGCCAGTGGTGAAGACGGCACCAACAGATTACATGGATATGGTATTCTATCCCCCAGAACAAGGCACAGAACCAAGAGGATCTTGCACCGTTGCACCCATGCATTTTATTTTCTGGTATCAGCAATATCAAGTTCCTGTGCCCTTTGTAGGATTATGGCAAACTTACAGAGCTTTTTACCAAGAAATTTCCTTTATGAAATTCTCAACCCCTTCCTTAACCCTCCACAGGACAATGGGAGAAGCTCAGCAGTGTCATCAGATTCAGTACTTTCCCAATTGCAGCAAGAGCCGCCAACTCAATCCTGCAATCCTGCGTGCATTTGCATGCAGGACGTCAATGAGAGTCCTCCCAGCGTGAGCTGAAAATCTCTTGAAAGGAGGCGCCGGGATTCAGAGGCAGTGGCAGATCAAGGCAGCGAAGGTGGATCTGCCAGGCTGCTCTTTCACCACACATGGAGCTCCCTTCTCTTCATGCATTTGCACGCAGCCCAGGGACAAGCCTGGAATCTCAGTGGGGACAGTGGCTTCTTGTCAAGCCGGCGCAGCTCAAGCTGGGAAGTTAAGGAGTATCACTTTTCCTTTTCTTTTTTTTTTTTAATTTTTTTTTTCCTTTTTTCCCCTTTAATGTTTGCAACAATGCAACAACCATTTCCACATGGATGAAGCTGGATGAAGACCAACAACAGCCTCCTCCAGCACAGAGACTGCTGGGCGGATTTTGGGAGCGATTCGCTAACCTCCATGGACGATGCTGAATCCGTACCCACCCCGCAGATGGCCAGTAAGAACCGAGCCTGGGGGCTCAGATTCTCCTCCTGGGGTCTGACAGCCTCTCTGTTAGTCACCTGCAAACCCTCGCTCTGCCGCCTCGGGCTGTGCCGGGCAGCTCCTTCACCGGAGCCACACGTCACTCCCTGCTCCAGCAAATGCAGATGCTCTATAAATGTCCCACAAAATGGACGTGCCTTTTTTTCTTCTTTTTTCCTTCTTCTTTTTTTTTTTTTGATCTACATTAAATCTGCTACGTTTTCAAACCTTTTGGGGAAAGTGACTCCAAAGGAACCCAAGCGTGTCCATGTGCTGCGGCTCCTCCCCAGCCACCCCTATGCGTATGGGGGCTGAAGCGCGACACAGATGGAAAAGATACCAAGGACAAAACCACTTGTATCCACTTTTGGTTTTCCTCTGAACTAAACTACTGCTCTTCAACAGTTTTAAATATCTAATGGCTCTAAGAGCAAATTTTTTGCCCTGGGCAATAGCCACTTTTAGCAAATTCCTGTCCCCTGCTCTGTGTGCATAATGCGGCATAGAGAGGAGGTCCCTGCGCTGCATCAGGAAAGGAAGGACCAGCTTCCCACCTGCAGCTTGGCCATACCCGTTCAGTAGCTGTAGTAGCCAGTGATAAATATACATAATAAAATTCTAAAAAAGCAGATTCAGAATTGGGTTATATACATTGTGGTAGGGTAAAGAATTGCTTGCAAATCAGGTTTATGGCAGTAAGGTGATTTCATGTTGTTAGTCTGTTAGGCTAGTCTGTCCCTAAAGAAGCATCATTTCATGCTGGGTGTGACTTTAGCTGGACCCTCCAAGCAGCCATCCTGGAAAATTCCTTCCTGTGTCATTTTTTTCTGGTAGCCCCACGAGAAGGAAAAAAACCAATAACACCATTGAGAAAACCAGAACGACTGCTCTGTGCTGAAAGTTGTCTTTGGTCCATTTTCATTTCTATCTCTTGGAGACAGAGAATAACTGGGGTCTTCTGCATCAGTCCCTGTTGCTTAGGATAAATCTGGCGGGGCAAAGCATTTGGAAAACTCTTATCAAGGAAGCAGGAGAGCAGCAAGAGAGGCCAGGAGATGGTACCGCTAGCTCTGTGATGGGGCTCCTGGAGTGACCCCAGGGCTTCAAACTCTTGACTATGCAGAGAGTTAACTGCAATATATAACCCACATGCAAAGGAAGCAAACCACATACAGTGCAGGAGAAACCAGGCCTTTCCTTTTTATCCCCCTTCACTGTACCAGCAAGAAATCTTGAATTTGGGGGGAAGGATACCTAAAGAGGACACCACCACAAATAATCGTTTCTTATGCTGCCTTCTCTTCATTTCCTCTCTTTCTCTTTTTCTCCTTCATTTTTGCTCACCGATTTTATCCTTAATGTTTAATTCCCCTTCTCCTTCCTGCAAATATGTCCCTCCCTTTTCTTCCCAGCAGCAACTTCCGAGTGTTTCCTTTTTGCCTTTTGCAGGTAACATTTACTGACTTAAGGTTACTGGCTTTGTGATGAATTCACATCCCCAGCCAGCACGCAAGGAAACTTTCAAATCCACAGCTCTGCAAAATGTGCCTTTGGAGCTAGCAGAGAGAGAGAGCTCAGAGCACAGATCCTGCAAAAGCGCACCTAAAAAATTTTGCTGTCCTCCTTTTTTAATCCGTTCTTACAGGAGATAAATGCAGTGATGCTGTATTTCAACTCAAAAACACTCTGCGGAGATTCCATTTGTACAAATTAACTGAAATGGGAACACCTCTTTTTCAAATTATATTTCCAAATCGCCACACTCTGGCCTTGATGCTCACTAGTAGTGAATGTAAACGTAATGGTGTCCACCTTTGAATCCCTGAACGTCCATGGATGTTTGCTTCCATTTGAATGCTCCATCAAGATCATTAAAATCCATCTTTCCCTGCTAAAACTTGCAAATCACAGATTAGCCAAAACCCTAATTCCACTACCCAGCTACCCACTCAACTATAGGTAAAAACACTCCCAATATTACAGTTTTATCCTAAAATAACCCCTTTAAAAATCTTCAAACCCTTGACTATGCAGAGAGTTAACTGCAATTTATAAACCTACAATCCTCCTCATAGGAAGAACACCAGAATTACTCTTTTCTTTAGAAACAGAGACACTAAAATTACAGCTTGTTCCCTAATGCCACAGACAAGCAAGGCAATAGCGAAGTCCATCACACCTTGTTTTCAGAAATATCTTCAGAAAACAGTGAATTCAAGAGCTGGTGTTTAGATGCTTTTCTTTATAGTTTATCCAGTTGGGTTATATCCGTTACATCAAGAAGTGTTGTTTAAATTCCACGTGAGCAAGTCAAGCTTAAAAGTCCTTCAGTAGTACAGGACCTCCTGCCCATCCCACAGCCCTGGCTGCTCCAACCCGCTGAGCTCGGGTCTTCTAAAGCTGGCTTAGGAGCGGCCAGATTTAAAATGACACATATAAAATGACAAAAGAGGAAAAGAGACAGAGATAATGAAGGAGTAAGGTGGAAAAGGCAACGCTGCTTATGCTTAATGAAAACCAGCCTTCATAAACAGAACAACACCTGCCCCTTCCCCACAAACTTGGTAGGAGGAAGCCAGGTGGGCTGGTTTTGTCTGGACTTGCACTTTGGAAGACTTGCACTTTTCAGCAAAATCTAAATCTGACCTTGGATAATTCACTTCGAGGAACTGGGAGCTGAATTTCTTCTGAAAAGATCAGTTAATGTCCATCTGAGTCTTTAGCTGCTTATGTGCTTTTGAAAAATCTGGTCTTTAATCTCCCTGTGTCCCTGCTTCCCTTGGTAAAATGGAAAGAATAAAATGTCCTGATCTCAAAGGAATGCTCTGAAGAAACTATATAGGAAAAAGAAGAAAAAAGTGAGGTGCAAAGATACAACAATAAGACTTCGCACCAGAGCTGCTTTTGCCTAAGCAACTCTAGCCTGACTCCTCTCCTCCAAAATTTGCTTATAGGAAATGGAAGGACATTTGAGCACTTAAGTGACAACTTATCAGTGTAAAAAACATTTTAGGCTAAATATTGCCTTGAATAGCCCTAAACTTCAGTCCATAAAGGCCAACTTGCCAAAGCAAAAGCCCAGCCAAGGTCATGGTGAGCTGCTTTCACCCACCAAGACACCTAACAGAGACCAGAAGGGTTGGTTAAAGAACTGCCAAGACTCCTCTGGAACTCAGAAGTTTTCAGCAACAAACATATTCATTTTGGGGAGCTGGTTATCAGCTGTGTGAAAACCCTTTTTCTTCAAAATGTATTACTCTTCCGTATCCTTTGCAATCGAGGTGCAAATTTGCTGACTGAATCCACCATGCTCCACGCTCCTTTTGCCAAAGATGCGCTCCAATATGTCAATGCAGCCCATTGACTTCAACATTACAACCATGCCCTTACACATCCCTGACTGATTTCCAGGCTTCCCAGCTTCACTCTCACAGGATCAGAACACATGTCAAATCTTCCCTACATTGTAGACACCTTCCAGTAGCTTTGCTCTCCCCAAACTTGTTAGCAGAGACACATTTATTGCCAATCAGTTTTTTTCCCTCTATATATAACATATAAAAGAATAAAAAAAAAAAAATAGGAGAAATTCCTGGCAATTCTTCTCTCAAGCTGGCTGAAACAATTCTATGCAGATGGAGACCCAACTCTGCAGAGCCTTTGAACTTTAAGCCCAGCTCTTTTCTCGGCTTTGAACTCTCAGCAGGGCCCGTGATCTTTCAGAGCAATACGCTCCATCTTTGGGAGCTTCAAACAAGGAGGAAAAAGCACAGTTAGGGGAAAAAAATGCAGAAGACCTTTTTTTTAATAGTGCTTGATGCTTCTGGAAATAATAATAATTAAAAAAACAAAAACAAAAAAGCACAGAACTGAGAGGTATCTGAAGAAGTGTATTCGGCACTCAAGTGTTTCCCTAATTAATTGTTTAGATGAGTGCTAAAATAAATGCAGCGGCAGCAAAGATAAACAAACCACTTTAGTAATAAAGCCATATATTTGGGCAGACGCACAAAAATAAATGGTGGCGCTTAATGAGCACAGACAAGGGGAAGAGGCGGGCGGCTTTGATGGGCAGGAGCTGCACAGAAACATCTCAGTTTGCGCAAACTAAGGGCAAGAAAGGAGAGTGACTGTTCATATCTCACCCTGCCCAGGTGGACTAACAGGAGCAGGGGGCAGCAAACCTGGTTTATTATTATTTATTAATTTCTGTCCACTGATAACCAAGGTGAAATGGGTGAAGATGCCACATACATGGGTAGCACCTATGCTTCTAAAAAGAGAGAGGAAAGATGAGATGATTCAGATATTCTTCTCCTTGGGTCTGGAACTGGACTAATAAAATACAGATATGATGGGAAAGCGTTACTACAAATATAGCAAAAATTGGAATGCAATTACTGGAGAACTGGGAGAGGAAGGAAAAAGTGATTTTAGTACAACTGGAAGGCTAGGAGACAGATAAAAATTAATCTAAGCCTCTCCTGAGATGGCTAGATTGGGCTTCCATGTACAATCCTTCCAAACTTTTATCTCATCCTATCAGGATATTTCCCGATATCAATATCCCTACAAGCATCCCCATAAAGCTATCTCACAAACATTGATTTTAAAGACATTATTCGTGGTAAATACATTTAGCTTTGCTTAACATAGCCTTAATATTCCTTCTCTGAACTTCCTAAACAACACTACAACCTTGTAATTTTTATTTAAATGACTTGCTAAGCAGGACTAAAGGGTAAAAAATCCAGGAATCATATGAATAAATGCATTATTTCCACTAGAAGTCATTATGTTATTAACACTTCTTTCTTGCAGCAGGCAACCACGTATGATCTGGAATGCTGATTAAAGATACCTATTCGTATCTATTAAGGAAAAGGAGCTCCAAGAGCATGGTGATGGCCCACGGGACACAGGTCCTCTGATTACTCCCATGTCACAGCAGTCCAAACAAGAGAGTGCCAAGACACACAGACCCGAAGGCTCTCCAAAGATCTTTATCGTAGATGTGGCATTTAATCAGCCCCAAGATTTAAAATAAATCTCCCTCAGGCTGTTTCTAAGTGGTGACGAGAGAAATGCTTGGCTGGAGAGGTAAAGGCTGCATGAAATGATTGGCAACTTATCAAGGCAAGAAGAGAAAGGAGCCGGATGACTGGCAACTTAATCAGTGGCAGAAGGAAAAATAGAGAAAAGGAACAAAAAGAGCACCCAAGCATCCCCGGGCTGGCTCCTGCGGTTGCTGGAGATGGCCTCGAGCAGCTTGTGGCAGTAGGGCTCAGACTGAAGCTTATTTGAAGAGAAGATGAAACCATTCAGTGTCTCCTGGCATCGACGCGCTGCATCTAATCACGTTGGATGCAGCCCAACTTCACCCTGGAAAAACTCAAATCCTGTCCTCGCATGGTGTATCCTTGCTCAGCCTCTGCTCCTCCCTGCACAAAGGGCTCGCTCTTCTCATCACTGTTTCTTGCTCATGAAGAGCAGTCTGCACTTTTACACCATATTGGTGGCAACATCTTCTATTTAGGGCTAGTGCCTCTGTCTATAGTGAAGAACGTCAACCTGCTCTGATCTCTGGAAACAGCTAGGTAAAACAAAATTGCACAAGAAAGACTGGAAACAGGCTTTGCAGCCACTAGGTCCTACCAGGACCAAGTATTACGTGCTGTCTTAAAGAAATCTTAAAATAAAAAGAAAAAAAGACAAAAAACAAACCAACCTATCTTGCTGCCCACCAACAAGAGATAACCTATCCATAGACATAGAGTTCAATGAATCAACAGAGAAACCACTAGAAATCAGTTTTCTTACACTGGACAAGACGAGGGACAGAGCATTAAGGATTTACTTGGCAGGAGCTCCTGGTAAGATTGGACACAATTTCTTTCATCATTTCAGTTTCTGATAAGTCCCATTAAGGTAAAGTTGAAGATATTCCCAAGCAATTCCAAATCCTCTGTCGGACTGCAGGGTTACCCTCTGTTGCATTTGGTATGCAAAGCAAAGCTTAATGTATAGCAAAATTATTCCTGAACCTGCACATTGCACACTTTCATCATAATGCATATCACAAGCTTTGACAGTGAGATAACTAAGAGATTTCGTGTCAACCTTCCCTCATTGCATCAGTCTTGAAAGAAAGGCTAAAGCCTGCTTTTCATGTGCAACAGCAGGGCTTCAGATTAGTCCTGCAGAGCTCTCAAAAATGTGGAACTAAATATCAGACAAGCCCAATTTGTAATGATGAAACACTTTGGGTTCTAAAACAATTAGGCTGATTTACAACACACGGCCCGATACCCTGTAGGTTAGCATCCTTCTTTGCTTGCTGAAAGGGGAGGCATTTTTACATGCTAGTCATAAATTAATACAATCCTTTTCTTTTTTTTCCTGAATAATATTCAAGAGCAACTCTTACACCTCCCAAAGACGCTTGTAAAAGATTCATAATTTGCTTTGAAAGACACAAAGTGAGTTAGAAACTCGGGACAGGCCAACCACGACGCACAGCATGTTACACTGCAGTCAGCTCTACCGGCTGGCAACCACCAGCATCATCTCCTTCTCCTGTGGCTTCCCGCTAACGATATCTGCTGTAAATCCACTGCTTTCCACTGCTGCTTGGGATACCAAGAGGACTGATCACATGAGGTTTGCAACCTCCCTCCACTTTTCTTGGTGGAAAACATGTCTTGAGTACGTCTGGTCCCATTGGGGCTCAAGCAGAAGCAAACCCTGGCAGGATCAGTGAAACTCTGAGTGAGGAGGACACTAAAATGTCGAGTCATGAAGTTTCAATATCCTCTCGAGAATTAGATGCATTTTAAAAGAAACAGAAGTGACAAAACTCCACTTTCTGTTACAATACAATGATCATGATGGAAGTAAAATTTCCCCAGATCCACTCAGAAGAATATTTTGGCCCCTTCATTAGAGAATATGGGAAATTATAGTTTTAAAAAAAAAGCTACAAGGCATTTGCCACCCTTTCTTAAGGCCTTCGCTTATGCAACACACGTGCAAAGTATTTTTAAATGAAAGTCCTGTTTCTCTATACTTAAGAGTATTAATATTTTAGTATGACTGCATCTGTGAATGAAGACATTCAAAAAGCCATTATGTTTTCAACTTAGGTTAATAATAAGGCTATTTTTCCACCCACTCTTTGGCACAGCTGTAATGTCCTTGGCCTCAAGTGGGAGGCAATGTGGAACAAGGATTAGCAAGATGGATGGTATACAACATACAGTGCCAGTTCACATAAAATATTACTAGATTGGAAATGACTGTTTACTGTTTCAGTGATTACATGACCACTTTTTTTCCTTCCAAAGAACATAGAATATGTGGAGCTCCTCAATGCCAATACAGCTTAGTGCATAGCACCTGGGTAATGACAAATTAATTTCTGAGCTAAGCCTGATGAGGGGGTCAGCCAAAATCTTCGGCAGAGTTTATCCCCAGAACTATTTTACATGACAGAAAGCGCATCCCTCACATTCATCAGCATTAGCGCGGAGCAGGGATTATAAAACAGCCAACAGAAAGTAAACAAAGTAGGGGGGATCAAAATGCCAAAAAAATGATGTGTTTTTGCAGGACAATAATAAAACACTTAATCTTCCAGGAAAAAATAAAAAAGGTGGAAACAGCATCCCATGGTCCACTTCCAAATAAAACTGGACAAAACATTCGGGAATGCGCTAACTGGAACAGCCAAGGCTTTGGCAGATAACGGGATGGATGAACTAGAAGATCTTGTTTCAATTAAGGCAGATTTCTGAACCTGGAATCCTTGTGTCTTGCCTGCCCTAGAAACCCAGCTCCCCTGATTGAGGCTGTAGAGGCCCAGGCACGAGTGGCAGCAGGTAGTATGGACCTCCTAAGGACAATCCGTTCCAGACCTTCTCCCAGTCATATGCAGAACCCAGAAAACCACACAGATGTGGTTACCACAAAACAGCACTTCTCTTACTGAAACTCACCCTAATCAGCACCGCTTCACAGCTGAGCTTGATGGACACAGCCAAATTTCACATCCTACCAGCAGCACTTCTTTTACCATGAAGTCAACACAAGGCGCTTGCACTACGAACACTCAATAGTTCATAACTTTGTTGGACAAAGTCACTACCCAAATATTAGCATTACTTCCTAACTTGAAATTCTTTTCTCTAATAATTTTAGTGAGAAAGTACTTGGATGGAAAAGAGCAACAGAAGAACATTTACTCAAAAAGAGAAAACTCTCTTCCCTAAGCAGAGCTCCTCTGCAACAACTGACTGCAGAAACTAGACACCACCTTCTTCATGTAAATCAATTTAATAAAATATATAAGCAGGCTTGCAGCATTATTATGCTATCTGTAAGTGATCAGTATTCACTGACTGAACTATTCCTGCGAAAATAGTTTGTTTGAAATAACTCTCAGTGTTCACTCCCCTTTCTCCCATATGCTACAATCTAGGCAACTGGAGACAGGGTGCATGCTAGGTCCTTCAGTAATGAGATGAGCAATACTTGGGTTTTGTAGCACGGAAAACAGAGTGTAAGTGGATGAGCTCTTTGCATGCTCCAGATGATGAAAGACATTATGTATTGGAATTTTCATGCTTTGAATCACCCAGAAAAAAAAAAAAAAAAAAAAAAAGAACCAAGTTTTAAGCCTCCCCTTTGTTGTCCTTAGCAGAGTCAGAGTTTCCATGATGAGTGTGTCCTAGCGCTGCACTCCAGAGCCCCTTTTCAAAGAGCTGTGGTAATGCTGTGTTCAACGACCCCAAGTTTGAAAGTTGCCTCCCCTGACGTGCCGGGTTTGGCATCCATATGAGCTGGTAGATGACAAAAAAAGAGGCTGATGTAGGCACATTCCCTTCTCCTACTCACTCTCTAATGCTCTTTGTGCTCTTTTCTTATAAATCTTATTTAAAGTTTCAGCCTTTTACAGTAAGAACAGATCTCTGCTTCAGTGAAGACGCACAAAGCCCTTCTTGTTGAGGACCCAGGCCCATAACTCAAGGGTCTGCGCTCCGCGGCATTCGCGGCAAGCACGCGCTGTCCGCTGCCGTCATCGGTGCTCCGAGCCTTGCAGGACAGAGATCACATTAACCATCTGTTTATACAGCGTCTTGTACCGTCTGATCCGTGTAAAACCAACCGTGAGGGAGGCAAAGAACACATGGGCAAGACTGCAAGAGCAGATTTTGGGTTCCTCTGGCACAAATGCAACCCGGCAGGGTTGACTGCATTGCTGATCCACTGCGTCCTGGGAAGTCTGTGCAAGACCCAAGTGCTGTAAATTCCCCATAGAATGACAAAGCAGCAGCCTATCTCAAGGGAGCTTTTACGTAATTTAAAGCCAGCACAAAAGAATGGGAGTGAGATGCCAGATAACCTTTTGCAATATCGTTCTTAAATACAAAAACAAACATGAAGCCAGGGAGAAAGAGGAATAGCACACGCTGTCTGCAACCAAACGCATGTTCAAGGATAAATGCTACATGCAAATGCATGAAAAGAGTCTCCCTCCTCTCTCTTCCAGACAGTTTGTTCCCCAAAATCACAGCTGACCATAACCCTATTAGTGCTCCTCATCCTTTCTAAGTATTTACCAAGTTGCTTGTTTTTCTCTAAGAGAGCGGCCAGTCCTGACATTTGACGCACTCAACGCTGACCTTTCCCTGCCTGCAGCACAGACCCTTATTCTCCTGCTTTACAAGGTGGTTTCTCTTTTGTGAACCGAGACCTTCAATATATTGTGGAGGGAAGAAGGAGGGGATATCACTGTTTTTCTTTTAAAGATAGCCGAACAATTTCCTGTAACGAACATCAGTTGACATGGTAATGAACATCAGTAGACATGGGCAATTACTCCTCCTTTTTTCTTTTTTTTTTCAGAAAAAACAGAGACACAAAAACAAAGAAGAGTCTGTAACTCCTTCCAAAGGCATGTGCTTTACTGGGTGCAGGGAAATGTCAACTGCGCAGCAACCCAGACTGGGGGAAGCTCAGGAGTGAAATGTGGATCATTAAAATGTTGCCTGCGTAGGCTAATAAAATCTTCAGCGACTTGCTTAGGCCAACAATAAAGAAAGTTGCTTTAGAAACTTATTCCACTGTTTCCCAATTTGCATAAAAGAGCTTTGCAAAGCTTTTTCTTTTTGTTTTGTTTTGCTTGTTTCAGTGAATGGAGAATAACAAAGAGTTTTTTTGGTCGTATTTCATGCATTTTCTTTTTTTTTCAAGAATGCATATGAAAGAGAAATAAAATAATATCAAACATAAAGAGAATCCATACTTGAATGACATTTTTGACATTAGAAAGCATTCTGCAAAAACATCCAAGATAGATACCGCGTTTTCTTCTTATGGTTAAAACATAAGAGAAGAAGCAGGGAAAACCACGGGTATCTTCATCACTGGCTCGAAGCATCTCTCCGGCTCTGTTGCTGCCTCCTCATGCATCTGAGTTCTCGGTTTATCTGACGTGAATATGTTAATGCAACTTATTTGCATTTCTGCTTTTATGTAGACAGTCACCCAAACCACCCTGCTGGATCCCATCCTGGTGGCTCCGTATAATGCGAGCAGGAGGATTGTGCATTAAGAGCAGCACTGGAAATAATGTCGGGTTCGGGGAACAGGATTGCTCCGTCACCGCGATGGGTTGCGATAGGTTTGCAACCGGGCTCACACGAGCAGTGATGCTCCCTCAGGCCAAAATTGCACCTTCCTTAGGTGCTTGGAAGCCCCCTGCAATGGGAATCTTTATAAAAAACGCTCTTAAAGAGGTTTGGGAATTACATGTTACTTATTTACGTGACTGCTTGTACTCAGCTCCACCTCTGCTTGATAAAGCCGTTAAGGACATGCTTTAATTTTAATCACTCGACGAAGTCATTGGGAACATATGCTTAGATGAACGGGGTCTTTATGAGCCCAATATTATTCTTGGTAATAAGGAGACCTGGCAATACACTAGATGGAGCATTTGATAGCAAGTAACATTAATTCAATTAAACGCTCTTGCAGCACACGCTCTCCAGCTAATGTGGTTTACAGAGAAATTTTCTCCTGCACTCATTTAAATATAATTGCTGCACTTATCTTGTCATGAGGAAATTTCTGAAGGTTACTTGTGCTGTGCATGTACAAACCTCCAAGCTAGGCTGACCTTTAGTTGCCAGGAGCTTTTCTTGAACTACTAAAGCCGTAGCAACTAAAATAATAATAATAATAATAATAATTTCCTACTTTAACATGGCACCTTTTAACTGGGGGCCCTAGTCCTCTGAAAAACACCTTGAGACCTGTTGCATTCACCCACTCCTTATTGTCCTACCTGAAATTGCAGTGTGCCAACTTGAGCTACTAGGACACATTAAATATTATTTGAGACATAAATTTGCACAGCTCAGTTAGGCAAATAAGCGGTGCTGTTTATTGTGGAAGATCTTTCACATTTTTACAGCTCATCTTCTTCTAAATGAATGCATGACTCAGGCAGAGCAGTAATTTTAAATTAAAACCACAAGGTAGCAGACACTGAAGCTTTTCCCTCCCTAAACAAGGACAAATTTATGCACCACCGAGTTGTATCTGCAGAGGGAAAGTCTAGCATCCGACTTAAAGCAGCATACGCATGGGCATAGATCAGGCAGGAATTAAGTGCAGTGAGAATATAAAGGCTGTGCTGGACGCATTCAAATTTAATTTATTCACCAGCTTTTCTGAGTGTTTTTTGTAAGGAATTAGGGAGACGCACACCTTCTTGGAAATGCCTTCTTCACCGAGAAGCATTTAGCTCAAGCTAGCAGATTGCTTGCTCTTCTTCTGAAACAGGCTGGTGGCCACAGCACTATGCAGTGTGCAAAAAAGGGACTAAAACAGCCAGCATAGCTCATCCTTTCCTGTACCATGGGAGCCCTCCACCAAACCTACCGCTAAATCCAGTATTTGGCTCCAGCAGAGCCCCTCGCTGCTCTCACCCTGCCGACTAAGCGCATGGCAAGGCCCAGCTCAGTGGAGATGGAAATAAGAAACCAGGATTTAATTTATCCTGAAAGTGCTGCCTATCTAAGTGTTTTGTAACACATTTCAGAATAATGAAGAATAACACACACCCACTCAGGACTTTCCTGGCATTTGAAATTCATGTCAAGAACTATGTAAACTGATGGCAGATTTATACTATTGCTTTTTGTGTGGTCTTTAGCTTTTTACTGTGATCCTCCAGGGTAATATTTAAGTTATTTAAGGGTCTTTCACATCATGTCAACTGTGACGGAGAAATCCTTACAGTCCGCAGGCCTCTTGTTCTAGCTTTCAGGAGCAGGACTTCTCCCACTGTGGCTTTTATGTTTTAGGTTTCTTATTTATTTGCACATATGCGTGAGCACCACATAGAATCATAGAATCATAGAATGCCTAAGGTTGGAAGGGACCTCTAGAGGTCATCTAGTCCAACCCCCCTGCA
>JAWLRI010000001.1:782662-817440 GCA_034781795.1 Crypturellus tataupa | reverse complement strand
GCGCTGGACTCTCTCCAGCAGCTCCACATCCTTCTTGTACTGTGGGGCCCAGAACTGGACACAGTACTCCAGATGTGCCTCATGCACATGCGTGCATGATTTTGGTAGGGGGAGCAGCAGAATACAGAAAGCAGCAAAATACTATTTGTGGGGTGGAAATGGAAGCCTAAAGACATGCCCATAACACCACTGCACAATTGCACTTTATTTTGATGCAGCTCAGTGGTCAAACCTTTTATTTCTTTGAGCTCCATGGCGAAGTGTGTGAAGGTTTTGGGCTGTCCCCAAACCCACTGCAAAACCTCCCACTACGTTATGAGACAATAACTCAAAGATTAGTATAGCACAGAATTAGAAACACATTATAATAAAGGGGTTTTGGAGAAGCTATTGCTCTTCAGCGCAGACATGCATCGCGGTTTATGTGATAAGCAGATAAATATTGTATGTTTATTCATTTAATAGAAAATTGGAAGAGGAAAGGATTTAAGCACCACAACACTGTCATAAAAAGATTGAAACTCATTGATGGGAGCTTTAATATGCAGCTGAAGAAATTGGATGCCATAAATCTCAGGCTGACATTATCTTGCATTATTATGGGGGGATATTTCCTAAATGTAGGCACCAATCTTGAGAGTACTTAAACATGCATGTAATTTCATGTCTAAGTATTATATCCATTGATTATATCCTGTGTGCAAATGCTTGCATGACTCGACTTAAATTTTTCATTTTCATTTGCCTTGGAGATCATATATTTGAGAGATTTGACATATTATTCAGATTCAACAATGAAATTTGATTAGATGGGTTTTTTTTTCTTTTGCACTTTTATTGAACATTCAGGCTGTTTTAACTGCCTTTCTATGCCCTCCTTCTGAAGCAATGCCAACATTACAAAAAACAAATTACCCATTTATACTTTAACAAAATTTGAGTTTGTTTTTTTTTTTTTTTTTTTTGCAAAGTTCTAAGATATTCAATATGTAAATGCTGGCTGGCATACTGAGGAAGTCAGCATTATGGCAAAGATTTGCTTGCCTTTCTCAACTAGGGTGCAATATGTTCTCTTCCAGCACCGCCTCTGACTGAAAGACACTATTGTTTAAGCCCCTTAATTCTCATTCATTAGCCTTCAAAGGAATTTTAAAGAATTAAAAAAAGGAAGAGGCACATATGCCTTGCTTTTTGCATTTCTTGCTTATGTTGAAGCGGCAGGAAAATTGAATCCCACTTTTCACTGGTGATCCTGGGGCAGTTGAAGGTACCTATAAAGAAGCTTATCCCCAAATGTAAAGCTTGGACATTCTTTTGCATAATTGACCTTTTCCCCAAGTGTTTATTGGCCATCAACATTAGGGATCTATTAAGAAAACCACAGTCTGAGTAAAAAGCCCTTCTCATCTAATAGCTGGTCTGTATATGGGTTTTCTACTCAGTTAATTAAACTGATGCACTTAGTTGAAGTTTATGCATTTCTTTAACATCGAGATAGCTGGCAATGAGCCCACGTAGCCTTAGCTTAATTCTGAAAATTCATATACAGTTGTAAAACACAGCTGAGCTGTAAGAGCCGAGCCCCTGAGCGCTCTGCGGCAGCCCCTTGGAGATGGGCTGTTATTTGTACAATTCCTCCCAGCAGCAACCCCCGGAATCCCCACTTCTGCAGCAGCATCCCCTTGTGATCAACGTGGTAAAGAGACACAGAGCAAAATGATGCCTAAAATAACCCCAAAACGCAGTTCTCCGACTGCTCCCATCATTCACAGAGATCTGCCATAAGCAGCAGCTTTGGAAACGTGTCTGAGGAAGGTTTGAGCTTTGGAACTATGTCTGAGGAAGGTTTTTTCATCTCCCACTTAAAATATCACTACCAAAAACTTCTCTCTATCCAATCTCCTCCAACTTCCTCTAATAGTTTTGGCAATCCTCTTTGAAAACCCGCTCCGGTTACCACATCTTCCCAAAGCGCCTGCAGGACAGTCAGGCGATACGTTTCCTTATGAGTGTCTCTGTCCCTTGCCGCGGTTGCCGAGGGGGATCCTCAGCGAGGTTGATTTATGTGGACAACAGGTTTGGGCGGTTGGGGCTGTTACTCTCAGCTGCTCCCTCCCTTCAAAGCGACGCACAAATATCAGGGGTCAGGAGAAACCTCAGCTCCTCGCGAGGCGGCTGTGGCCAAGTAGCCGTCCCATCCTGGGCAGGAGGCACCTTAGGAGCATTTCTGCCTACCCCGTATCCCTGTATATCCCTATACACCGCACTGGAGCAGCAACTTTCTTTGGGGACTTTTCTTCTTTCTTTTTCTGCAAGAACATTTTCTAGTCTACTTGAGAAGGAAGAAAATTTGACTTAAGAAGGTTTCTCTCCCCCCGCTTTTTTTGGCCTACTGATGCTTTATCTTAAGCCTATTCTGTGCAGTCCCTGGGTTTAATATTAATTGAAAGCGCCTATCTGTTCCTGTCTCCAGCACGCACTCGGACACACTGCAGGAACTTCAATCGCAGCCCCTTACAACTTGTTCCTTTCCAAACCCAGGCACAGTCCTGTATTCTCCCACAGCAATTCCTCTTTTTTTGCTTTCTTGTAAGCCAGCGCTTCAAGCCCTTCACAAGTTCACCTTCTTAGACCTCTTCCCATAGCTTAACCCTCCCTGGCTCTGTTCGAAACACGCTGCTCTTCTCCGGACCTCTGCCCTTTTGCTGCAGAATGGTGCTAAATATTGGCAATGGGCGTTTAAACATGATAAAAAAAAAAAAAAAAAAAAAAAGGCCTCCTTTAAGTGTGACAATGTTTCCTTGAAAGCTATATTCAATGCTCCCATTTACAGAGCTCTGCGTTTTCGGTGCCTTTTTGCCCACACGGACACAAAACACCATGTTAGTCCTTTGATGAGACGTGCACGCTCCAAATCCGCTCCCGCGGGTTTGCAAAATCCGCTCATTCAGCGCCTACAAGACTTGGATTTACTCCTTTGGCTCCCGGTTCGCTCTACCCAGCCGCACCGCCCTGTGTCCTCCGAGTTATCAAGGTGGCTTTTTGCCCCTTCAGCAGGTTCCAAAAGAACTCGGATAACGAGCCAGGGGTTCTTTTGTCAAATCCATTTACACAGAGAGTGAAAAAATATCGATCTCCTAGGGAAACCCGAGACAACAGGCATCCTTTCCCATCTTGAAGCAACCCTGTAAGATTTGCCACCTAAGAATTACCTGTCACCAACCACGGGAGTGGGATGCCACAGCGGGTGTCTTGGTGCTCGTTTCGGGGACCTCTAACCCGGTGGGATTTAACAGGGAGCTAAGCGGGGGCCAGGGGCCAAAAGGACCTTGTGGATCTGCCCAGGATGGTCCTACAGGTCTGCAGAGCCCCGGCCTGTTTGCTCCAGCTCTTGAAGCTGGCAGGGAATTTCTGATGGGTTAACAGGGCACCCAGGACAAGGAGAAGTCCTGCTGGCCTCTCCTATGGCCTCTGCATGCAGCAGTGGCTCGCAGGGTATTGCTAGCAACAGCTCCAAAAAAGTCACCTCTCCATCCATAATAAATGATACAAAGGGAACAAAGCAGACCAGGAACAGAGCTGGCCGATCCACCTGGATTTTGAATTCCCTTGGCCCCCGCAAGTTGAAAGTGCCATTTTATTTCAGTGTTACTGGATTTACTGTGGTATTTTTTTCCTTTCATGTAGTTTACTTAATCCTCCGGATTTCTGCTGCTGCAGAAAGAGGGATAGGTCTTATAAAAACAACGGGGGACAGATCTCGCAAGCCAAATGACTTTGCTGAGCTCCTTCACACGTGCAGAAAACCCTTCAGAAGTGCCTGCTCCTGAAAGCACGATGAGATTTCTGCTTACAGAGAGCAGCCCGGCCACTGCTCGTGGAAACACGGCATCTTCTGGGTGGAAAACCCACCAGAGTTGGAAGTGCCTGAACGCACAGGGAGGAGAGAGGGGATCCACGCACATGGAGCATCCCCAAAGCCAAGCTCGGCATTCCCACTAGCCGTGCCATCGCCACGGAGGTCCTATGGAACCGGCTCCTCGTATGGGTAATGAGAGAGCAGCAGGGGACGGTAGGGGAAGAAATGGGTCTTTTTCCCCAAAGGAGCAAAACTTGGCTTTCCAACCGCCTCTCTTCCTCTGAGCTCTGCAGAACTGTCGGTTAATGCAAAAAAAATGAGATAGCCGAGCGTGGCCGTTCACAGCTGGAGAGAGCGCCAGGAGGTCCCAGCCAGCCCAGGGATGCTTTAGCCAGAACCGCGTGTGAAAGGATTTGGGCTTCACAAAGAGCTCGTCAGGGAAAGCTCTGCCCACATTGGATGGACCCCCCTAGCTGAGCAATTCCCTAATAAGAGAGATTGGTTGTGAAGGTATGGAAGAATTCGTAAGGAAAGTTCAGTATTAGACCTCACCACCTAAGCAGGAGCAAAGCTCAGCTTCAATAATAAATCCTAAAATATCTTTGCTCATAAATCCTATTTTAAGAGCGCTCCTTGGTCATCCATGATGACAAGACCACTGGACATTCATCAGCACAATTTTGCTTTCTTGCTCGTATCAGGTGCCTAAAAATCACTCGCATGGAGATTTCTTTGTGCTCCTGGATTAAGAAAGTAAAGATCACACCTAGTCAGGAGAAAACTCCAGAGGTTTCTATATCTGGCAATCAGGCTGGGCCAGAGGGAAGGGGAGAGCAAGCGTGGAGCTACGTTCATCCAAGCTTTCCAAGAGAAAAGCTGACCAAGGGAGGAGCTTGCTGCTGTGTCAGGGAAATATAAGTCTGAAGGTTGCGCTGGCTGCCTGAAGGATTAATTTCATTCGCCCATTAAAACCTATTAAGGCTGGAGTGCCATAAAAGCATCATCTGTGCATGGCTGAAAAGAGTCCAAGCCCCAAACAAGCAAACAAACAAAAACCCCAACAGCAACCTCAAAACCCCAAACAAAAACCAGTCTGCAAAAGAATATTGAACACGGGGACTACAAGCCTTTGTAATTAGCCAGCAATGATTTGCATGACCTGGATTTAATCCTCGTGCCTTCGAGCTGCTGGGCAGCCAGGTATAGCAGCTATAGCGTATTGGAAAACACGGCAGGAACGGGAATCAATGAGTTTCTTCTGTCTAACCACAATATCATTCTCACTTCATTTACTGCCTAGTGGGAAGGCATTTCTGTGGTCCAGGAATCAGCTCCTTCTAAATGGATGAGCCTCAAAGTTCAGCATTTTGGAGGTTTAAACCGAGGAGGGGTTTGCTCATCCATGGCAGCCCGAGCTGCAGAAAATCCCATGCCTGACCTTTTAATACTGTCTCCTCTCCAGCTTGAAAGGGAGAAGTCACATGGTGAGAGCGCTGGAGGAGAGGGCTACACGCTACCATACATCATCTCAACTGAAAAAGTGCCAGAAAAAAACACCTTTGGTCTATGGGAGAGAGCAGTCTAGTACGGGGACACGACCAGCAGGAGGGAATGGTGATACGAACCCTGCCCAGATGCCAAATAAAAGATTAAAGGATTCTTTTTTATCTTTTTTTTTTGAAGGAATTTGGGTAGGCAAACAAAAAGAATTAACGTGATGCAAAGCCAAAAATACATAAATAGAGATTAAATTGGGGCAGTGAAGAAGAGGCCACTCAGAGGATCCTTGACACCAGACAGGGAAGGAAATTCTGAGTGTTGGCAGCGTTCGGCACCAAGCCACAGGAGCACCCAAAGTTGTGACGTGACTTAAGGATAAAATCCCCGCGCCGGGCACTGGAGAACTCAGCACAGACAGAGCCGTGTTGCACTATTAGTCGGCTGCTGGCCCACAAAATCTTTTAATGCCACTCGCCACAGCGTGCGCTTCAAGGGGTTTTAGAGTCAGCCGTGGGAGTGGACGCAGGAGGAATAAATATCGAGTAACCAGAAGCACGTGTGCGTCTAGCTATGCCTCAGAGCTGCCCTCTTTATGGGTAACACTAGCGACGATTGAATATACAGCTCGTGAAGGCATAAATGAGAATACACAACTATTTCAGGGGGGAAAAAATCAAGCATTTTGTGGAGCAAAATCTTCACTTTAAATCTACATAGACACATACATTAAATTGCATCCTATAATGCATAAAATTCTAAAATATGCACATAGATATACAGTTAAACAAAGCAGTATAGATCAGGATAAACATTTAACAAATACTTGAATAATGTGGGGGAAGGGAAGGAGCAGGGGGAAGACTCCTTTTTCAAAAAATATCAGTGCCAAAAAATATTCCTTAATGTGACAACAAATGGAAATCTGAATTTGGGGAAAAAGGCAGGGCCACTTGTTTTTAAATTTTATACTGCCTCTGGAGCAGAGGTGCAGCAGGAGCCCAGCACTAGCCTTCTCCCTGCCTCTACCCTGAAAATCATTCCCACCTGCGGGGCAGAGAGAGGAAACGAGAGGAAGTTGAAAATTATGTTTTTCATGAGCTAATCCCAGGAAAGTGACCGCTCAGGTTTCCGCGTCTCTTGGCAATAATAATTTAATCCAGGACGGCAATCTTTCGTTATTTTTTGCACAGTTGGACTGCTCGCTTCCAGATAGCAGACATTGAAATGGCAATTTCGCGGGAAGAGCCCGGCAGCAGTCGATGGGTATTCGGGGGGTCCCTGCTCATAGCTCAGCACCGTCCGCTCCAAACACACAGCCTGGGCACAAACCGCTTTGGAAATCCCGGAGCAAGCAAGACCGCTGAGCCAAAACAAAGCAAAAAAGGAAAAAAGAAGATCACAACTACTGTACCTTTACTTTGGGGAGGGTTCTGACTTCTGTCTCGGAGAACATTAATCTGGTAGACAGCTCCGTAAGGCTCAAAAAGTTCTTTTAACTCTTTTTCCGACCACGAACGGGGAATCTGTCCAACAAACATCTTAATGGCATCTGGGTCTGGTTGGTCTGAATGATCCAAAGCTCCATTCATCTTGTTAGCTGTGCCGTTACTAGAGAGTGGGAAGGAGACGAAAAGAGAAGGCAAGTTAAGAGCCCGCACAGTTCCAGCGCGCGCCAGATGCAGAAGATGATCTCAGTGGGCACAAAGCAGCAAAAAGAAAATCAGCTTTTAATTAACAGCATAAGCACTAGGAATAAAACAAAAAAAGAAAAACAACGCAATCACATTTTTCATCGAGTCCGTTTTTCTGTGCAGGCTGCTGCTTAGTGGCATTATATGAGAAGAGATCTGCACCCCGCAAACCGGTCCGTTTGCATCTCGAGGGCAGTTTCAAATAAGTGAAGATTTCGTTGCATGGTTGCTGTAAACAGGACCGCAGTGAATTCTCCCTAAACTGGCTCCTGGCAGAAATAAGGCAGCGCTGGGGTGTGCGCGCGCGTGTGTTTTGTAATAAAGTCACATGAAAGGAATATGAAACACTTGGCAATCTGTCAGATGACTAATGCAAGATGCCAGCGATGAATTTGCAGATTGTGTGAAGCATCCATGTGTGCATCAAATTAGCCTGATATTGCCTAGAATGGAAAACACTCCGGCTATGTGGCTGGCCGCTGCCGCTGCGTTATCTACGCTCTTGCAAAAGAAAAAGAAAAAGCAGGCTCTGGTTTAAAGCATCTTGTTTTTTTGCAACAGGGCACCAAAATCACAACTCAAGAAGAGAAGGCAGCAGCAAATTTGTGCACTTTGCTGCACAAAAAGTGCAAAAAAGAAAGTGCAGAAAGTGCAGGAAGAAAACACTGCTTCAAAAAGATTTGCTCCATGTAGAGGATATCAAATGCTTCAGAGCTTTCACACTCCATAAATTGTTGCCCTATCTGATCTCCAGATGGATATTTAAGTTTAAGGCAACTCTCCTCTTTGGCAGTATACAGAGACAAAAAATAACCTGCTCTGGGAGGAAAATAGCATATTATGATTAAGGAAGAGTTGTGCTCTTGTGAGAGTTACACTCTTGTAAGAAAAATAATTCACTTAAGGACCAAAAAAAGGAAAAAAAAAGGAAAAAAAAACCCTAAAACTCATGTCACTACTGATAATTTAGGGCACTCATTTCCACTAATTATTCCGCTAAGGATCCCATAAATCATGATTATTTTTGGATGCTTCAGCTTTGAGCAAGAACAAAGCACAACCACTTGAATGTTCCCTCAGGTACCAGACTGCAGCCATACCACAACAAGGGGCAGAGAAGAAAAAATGCAAGAAAATGATGAACCCGATAAGCTTGATCCTCAAGGCTACCTCATGCAGACAGCCCTCAAAGAGACGCTTGGCTCTGATGAACCTCTACAGGGTGTGAAAGTTCCCCCTCTAAAGCTCCCTTCCAGCTAGGGGAAGGGGAAGTATCACTAAGTGCTCACACCATCACGATTCCTCACGGCCTTAACAACTTCATATTCCATCCATATACACCGCTTTTTTAAAAAAAACATGTAAAACAAAACAAGAAAGCCCCCAAAACAACAAGTGACTTGAAGAACGATCCTCAACAGGAGCAATGTTCACAACTGTAGCAGGCATCTACGTAACCTTTATACCTCTAGGAAGCCACCCTATTTCTTTCATAATCTCCTATTTGTTTATATAAAACTCACTGCATTAAAAAACCTCACCGGTGGCAAAAGCAAAATAGATGTATTCCAACCATAGGTTAAAATAAGCAAGGGAAATTCTCACACTCTATTTTGGATCTGCAAAGAGAAGCATGGTAGAAACGTAGCTGTGTATCCGCTGGCCTTCTCCTGTACTCATTCGGCTCTTTTCCTTCAGAAATCAGCTTGGCTTCTCCTTGCCTTTATTCTCTACTTTGTTTACATTAAAAAATGAATTCTGAGCTCATTTTTAAATTATGCCCTTCATGACTTCCCTCCCTTAGATCCTTAGTTTAACATATCCACACACAATTACTACATTAGCCCCAAATGACTGCAAAGATCATATTTAATAGCAAATTGCAAGTCTATTCCTTGGTTTTTCTTCTTGACCTGAGCCACCTTTCCTGCCAGGTGTGCCAAGAGCACCACAATTTCCATTGCTAACAAGGCAATTTTTGGGAAGCCACAAAACCTAATGCATCTAACTGTTTGCTCAGGTTAATTACTCAGCTACTATTAAGTTCCCGTTTTGAGTGAAGGGTTTAGGAGCGGGCCGAGAGCTACTCTAATGCAATGAAAATACTTAACTGCTTTCTTCCCTGCAGCAGAACTGGAGTAGCAATAAATTGCTCTTGTTCTTCAGATGCTTTTTTGGCCAGAGATGGTGCAAAAGTCTGTGTGCTGCAATGCAAGGGCCAGGAGGACTGTTTTGTAACTTGTTGTCTGCGTAGGCTTGGGCAAAGCATCAAAACCTGCCCAGAGTAACCAGCCATCCAGTGGCTGCCCCTGACTCCTTGGATTTGCAAAAAAACCAACCAAACAAAAATCCAATAACAACAGCAAAAAAAACAAGAATAGCTTAAGTTTTTCCTTAAACCCTTTCCCAACACTTGCACAGGGTTTTCTTCTGATCTGCCAATGTTTTGGGAAGGGGGGCAGGCAGGTTTGGCCCTTAGAGATGGCCCTGTTTTGGTGAACGCATCTGGCAAGGGTTGTGTTTCCTCCTTTCAACATCCATTTCTGAACCCAGGTGTAAAACAACAGGGACAAAAAAAGGAAAGAAAAAGTGTTGCATGTTCTATTAACCTGCTCCGTGAAGCGCTCTCTCAGTCCACCTGCCTCACGAGTTAGCTACTGCACAGCTTGCTCAGATCAACGAAGAAGCCAGACTCTTATTTCGATCCCATACAAATGACCCCTGTTGAAGATGACTTCCCCTCTCCTCTCCCAACCTTAAGCTCGCTGGAAGGTGTCATGCTATAGTCAGACCTATGAGTCTCCAGGTGCTGTAAGATTTTTTGGTGCTCGTCTCTGCTGGCCCCCGGAATCCCCCAGGAAAAGGCTCCTTCCTTCCCCTCCTGCTTTGGCCAGCAAATAAGGCAAAAAAAAAATCCCAAACCCAAACCAGTCCTATGTGGAAAACCTTCCAAGGGGAGGCAAAGCAATACTTTTGAAAGCTTAAGACTATTTCTTGGAAGTAGGAGTGTGCTTTGATGGTGGTGCTGAGGGGACACTATGGAGAGCATGATGCCCTGGCATACGTCAGCATCCAAACGGTGACATATCTTAAAAAAATGAACGAGATTGCATAGCTCTGCACTGCTGCAACCCTTCCCTCTCTGGCCAGTTTATCCCTTGGACCCAGCACATCACCTTCATCGACTGGGTGTCTTCTGCATCTCCTCAAAGTCCTCCATGGCCCTGGGGGAGGCACAAGCCAGCAGGCAAATCCACACCCCGCAGAAGCTGAATTGCTGCTTCAGGATCAAACTGCATCTGGAAAGGCCCAAAAGGGCTTTCTGAACTCACTGTCTGGCTACGAACGACTTCATCGGGAGGTGACAGCAGCAGCTGTTTAATGACACGGAGCGTCATCTCGCCGCCACCGGAGCCAGGACGGGGAGAACAAAACCATTCCCAACAGGAAGCCACCGGGCTGGAATTTACAGGCACGCAGTGTAATTACCTTGGCTGGAGCCACGCCAGCAAAATGTGGGCCAGAGGAGGAAACCGAAGCATATTTTTAAGCTGTAAATGACCAGGTTCTCCATCTTTAAGAATAAAAAAAAAATAAAAAAAACAACAACTCCTGAAGCTTTCTGTCCCGTTAGTGTTTTCACAGCTCCGAGTTTCTTATAGAGAAGGTGATATTTTATACAGTATGAGCTGCTCCTGGTGCACGGCCTGGGACAGAACCACAAAATGCTCATTTCTAACAGCAACACTCAGGGTAGTTACGGAGTTACTGAGCACATCCACTTCTGCAGCCGCTGCACAGGTCCAACACGGGGCCCTGCTAAGCCTGCAGCGCGTGGGGGCACTTTGGTCCTAGCTCGCAAGGCTGGTGCTGCACAATGTGTGGAGGCCGGCTGGGGTCTGAGGAGGGCTCCGTAACCCGGAGCACCCCAAGCCCTCTCCCCTACCCCTAAATGCCCCGCTGAGCCAGTTCCAAAGAGCTGAGCAATTCTGCGGCCATCCAGCAGAGAGCAACAGCCCTTGCTCGCAGCCCTGCGCCAACCCCGCGAGCAGCTCCGGCGGCTTCTGCAACCTGACATCCGACGCTGAGGTTTTCCTCCTGCTAATAAGTGCTGATTTAAGCACTGGATGCTAAATGCAAGAGGAGTTTTGCTCCTGCACTGCAGAAACTGCCTGTGGAAACCCACTGCTGCTTCAGGACGAGGGAATGACTTCCAGTGCTCGGAGAAACAACTCAAAACTTGAGTGTTTTTCCAGTGAATCGGTGTCTATCTGCTGCTCAGGCTTGGCTGATTCTGCCTGCATTACACTGTGCAAATCAACACGAACCATTGCTGCAAGAGGGAATGGTTTTGTTTCTGGACCGATTCTGAATTTAGCATGTG
The DNA here is from genome assembly GCA_034781795.1 of Crypturellus tataupa. Taxonomy (NCBI): domain Eukaryota; kingdom Metazoa; phylum Chordata; class Aves; order Tinamiformes; family Tinamidae; genus Crypturellus; species Crypturellus tataupa. The sequence goes on along the minus strand of JAWLRI010000001.1, from coordinate 806,006 downwards.
TGCTCGCTTGTAAGACTTTAAATGCAAGCTTTAAATAGGGTAAGGAAGTAGCATTCTGTCACAGGGGAGGACAGACTGGAAAATCTCAGAAATATTGTATTCCCTACCTTGAAAAAAATATCTGTTGGGTAATAAATTTGGATTAGGCGATGGTGAAGTGGAGGGAAGAGGTCAGGAAAAGGAGACACGGAGCCCAGCATGACCTGGGAAAAGCACTGAGCAAAACCCAGGACTAAACCCTTCGGCAGGGCACACCTGACATAAAAGCCCTTTATTCTCGAGAGATCTCCATGCAGATTCCTCATTAGGATTACAGGAAGAAATCAAGGGTACAAAAGGAAATCACAATAACTGCTATGTTAAAATGCAATTACCTTTTCAGCCCGTGGTGTGCAGATTAGAGCGCAGATACCGCTTTGCACACTGGCTTCTCATCTTCCTACAATGAACCCCATGCAGCCAGGAGGGCTTCGTCTTGCGGGTGCTGTGTCCCCTCCAGCCCCCTTTGCACGCCAGCTCATTAGAGACCAGGAATTTACACTCAATTGCCCGTGCATAGGGGTTCAACACTACCCAATGACTTTATTTTAATGCTTTTGGCATGAATTCTGCTCAGGACTGCACATGCAAGCAAAGGTAATTCTGCACATCTGCTGCACCGTGTCTTTAGAAAATCCTTACATTCAAATAAATCTTCAAAAATAAACCTAGCAATATCCAGTGTGGCGGGTTCAAACTCTTTGCAACTTTGCAATTAATTTTTAGGGAAATTATTCTGTAAGACGTTCAGTAATGACGTATCCATGCTGTACACAGACAAAAGTGAAGTCACACACACCATATATAATCTTGTATTTATTCCTTCTATAAACACCCTCGCTATACAAATAAACAAGAGAAAGACTGTGTGCACACAGCGAATGCAAACAGAGGGAGAGGTTTCATTTAAAGCCCTCTATTTTGAAAACCAATTAAAATATCATTGCTAGTTCATCCAGTAGTGGAAGCAAACAATTAAATAGACCATCTGCACAGGTCTGAATTGAGCACGATATTTCTGTTTATGCTGAGAAAACTTATAATGATCTATTTTCAATATCTTTAAGGATTTGCCTACCCTATATCCTTTTAAAATGCTGCCCTGTAGATTTTACTGCACTGAAAATAGTTAAGGGCTGAATAGTGCCAGAGACCTGTCCTTAAGAGTTGAAAAAAAGTGAAATCTGCCCCAATCCTTCCTTTCTAGGGTTTGATCCCTTTCTTGTTCAAGTGAGGATGGGGATCATGGATTTGTGAGGGTAGAAGACATGAACGGTTAAAAGAAGAGCTTGGAAACCTGCACTGGGAGGTTGTGTATGGACCTAGTGTTGCTCCTCTGGGCTCTCCTGGAGACTTTGGGTCCTATCTGGATCAAGGCTAGATCAAAGCAACCCTCCTAGAAGCATCCATCATTTTGCTGAGTTCTACATCAAACTCTCCTGGGGTCTGTCTGTCTCCAGGTATAAAGTAGGCTCATTTCTAACTCTAAGTCATACCAAAGCTTAGACACTACCACTAAATGCCAAAGCCAGGATTTTTAGATAGTCTTTTCCCTTAGGACAGCTCACCATCTTGTTTGGACGTGGGATTCTGAGCACTCACAAAGGCTTCTTATTAATCATTTGCCTTAATTTCTAAACTCATTTTTGACATGGCAAGAAGAGAGCCTTAACAGGTCGCTGCTTCTAGCAAGTGAGCAATTCACAGCTCACCTGATTTCCTCCTGGCCACCTTTTCCTATGGGGCTCGTCAAGTGTGTGGGGCAGAGGGTGTCCCTGTGTCCTTGTCCTTGAGCTTCAAAGGGACTTTTCAGCATCCCTGCAAGGTGGGATGCGAGAGAGGGCTCCTGAACTTGCCCAACTCCATGAGAGCTCGGGAGCCCTGACAGGCATCATTTTGCACACAAAGCAGCAGCTCAGCATTAATGCAGATTATTAATGCCTTGCTCTACTGATTGCACACATCTGCATCGAAGCTAACTTCCTTCTCTGTGGCAGGAAACATTTTTCGGTATTACCTTAAAAAAAAAAAAGAAGCATTTGATTACACCCAAATACTCATAGAGTTGTGCCATGTCAACAACTGAATTAGAATAGTACCAGGCTTTTAAAATTCAAGTCACGTAGGACCATCTGTTTTCTTGTCAACAACCTCAGTCTCTCTCTCCCCACTCAAAACACTTAGCGCTAAAATTTACTAAGTTGTTACTCAATTCCCTTCTTCCGTTGCTCGAAAAAACTTCAAAGCCAGACAAGACGGCTTGAAAATGTATTTTTTTAAATGGCCTCATTAAGGATGGAGCTGTTTCTGCCAGTTTTGCGTCCAGGCTGGCATTTAACTTGCGTGTTCCTCTCTGAGGATTGCTGGGGTTTTTTTTGCAGGAAGGACTCTACAAATCCAATGTATCACACGAGTAACACCAAGGTGTGTGTGCACACAAGCTGGTGCCAGTGCACGGTGCTACTTCAGTAGGGACCACGAGTGAGTATCCAAAGAGGGGAACGCCGACAGCCTACGCGTAGCTGATCCTGCACCGTTCCTATAGAAGATACAGAGGCAACTGCACGTGGCTGCGTTTATTTATGTGAAATCTGAAACAGATCATTAAAACAACCTGCGACATTCAATTTTCTTACATAAAAGACAAAAATAAGTCCTATGAGGTTTCCTCTTTTGCAAACCCAAACAGGACAGAGGACTGTTGTGCACAGGACAGTGCAATTGCAATTTTAAGAAGCTGAGCATCATTACAACAAAATATCCCTCAGCTGATATTTTTTTTTAGTCATTTCTTCATTTTTTTTGACACCACATCTGGCTTGTAGAATACAGATGATCATTTGTTTATATATCTGTCTAAATGCCTTTTCCAAACACAGCCAGATGGAGCCTTTCAAAATCAAATTAATTTCAGATTAATTCACTCTGGACCCACTCCAGTTTCATGACTCTATGCTTTGAGGCACCAGCTAAATTGATTTAGAGTCATGAACTTAAAGAGCTCAAGACCTCAGGTAGAGAAAGAAACCCAACATCTTTCGTGCATGCTGAAAGAGCCAGCAAACCAAACGACATCAGCAATGCCAAATTTTCCTTGTTTCAGACAATCCTCCAAATCAAGATAAGAGCACAGCAATGCATATAGTGTCAAAACAATCTGTTAAAAACTTCATGTTTTGTCCAAAAGAAAGAAAACGACACCAGAATCTACATCTTTAATGCTCTAATCGCTCCCGAGGAGTCCAATAAAATTTATTGCTCTAATTAAAAAGCAAAATAATAATAAAAAGGGGTTCTAAACCTTGCAACAGCAGCAGTCACAGAAAGACAGGAGACAGGTAATAAAACCCTTTGCTGCAACAGATCTATCTAAGGACCTATAAACAAATGCAGCCTGCAAACACCGTGGGCTTGCACACTGTCAATCCTCCACGGATGCCTTTATTATCTCACTTGTTTCAATTGCAATTTGGGTTTCCATGGAGATGTAACAGTCAACTCTGGGAAATTATAAGATAAATGTCAGGCAGTGATAACGGTGTTAATGAAGCTTCATTGACAAGCAGAACTACGCTTCAAATAATAGGCATATTTCTATTAGCATATGTATAATCTGTCCAGAAAAAGAAGAAAAAGAAATTCTGACAATGGGGAAAGACAATGTTAAAAAATGAAAACGAATTTGTGCCTGGAGATGATGCACAATACTAATGACATGTGCTGTCTGTGTGGGACCGTGAGTTCCTGTGTCCCTTTTGCACTTGCTGAAACTTCTGGCTCTGCTGCATGGGGCAAGGAACTCCAGAAAGGCTTCGCTTTCACTTGTGTGCAGCCAACATTTACACCTCTATGTCTGTGGAGATGCTGGTTGTGTGAAATGTTAAATAGCGCCAGCACACAACGAGTCATCAGAGAATCTCCGTCACTAAGGTGACCTGCAGTTACTGTGTAAGACTCTGTTGAGCTTCTTGCATTTGCCATAATACTGCAAGTAAGTTCTTTCGCTCTGCTAGATTACATGGTTGCAATGCTATTTTGATGCTTACAAGAAAATAAACACATCAGATTTGGACGGGAGCATCTCCTCCTTTAAAAAGATCACTCAAAGAAATGGAAAAATGCAGAAAAACGGGTTGATGAACAAACCATGGTAAATCCCAACGAAACACATCCTGACGCTCTTCCAAAGCCATGTGGCACTTCTTGGGACACTTCTGACATCCAAGATAGACCATGATATCTCAAAGTGCCACACTACTCTGAGCAGACACAGTGATCCGTCCCGAGGAGCCACTTCCAGGGTGCTTGTCAAATTGACATGAAACATTTTGAAAAGTTGACAAAAATTGTGTATTTAAGGTCAGAGTAAATTCTTGCAGTAGAAAGAATTTAAACAGACAAGGTAACTTGCTAATTGGACCCTTTGGACTAAAGCTCAGTGTGGTGGGCTACTGCCTCCCATGGAGTGTCTATTCTCCCTGAGAGAGCAGTCAGGTCCCAGTGGACAGGGCGGCAGCTTTCCAGAAGAAATCTGAAAGATGGGGGGAAATGGAAATACCATCTGGATCTCTTTGATCATCACACGAGGTCTGAAGCTGATTAAGGGAAATAACCTCTTGCAACTCAATAAAAGTTTATTCGTGGGTATTTTTAAGCTCCTGGTACATATCTAAGCGGCACAAACTCGACCATCTCAGGTTTGGCTGGCTGTTAACACCAGCGTGAGCCTCAGCGTGATTTATAGAAATCTCTGTCATCAGACCACAGGGTTAATTTCTTCCCGTCTTTTTTCTCTTTCCCGCCTCCCCCTGAAAGTGGAAAACTCTTATTTGCGATGACAAGTTTTTGGAAAGCTGGTGCACTAGTAACACCATGTGGTTCCTCTAAGATCTCCATCCCTCTTCCAACTGCTTTTCTGTACAGTTCTTCGTTGTGCGGTTGCCTGTATCTCCACTGAGAAGGGGAGAAGAAACCTGTGCCAAGGTCCTCAAGGACCAGGGCAGGGCCAATAAAAAAAACGTGTCTGAAAATACCTGTCTGAAGCTATCGGGCCTCAGTTGCTTGACAGAGGACACACAATCCTACACACGGACAATTCTCCTAATGGCTTGAGGCTGGGCTCATTGCTGTGCATAAGAGAAACAAAGAAATAAAGATAGATGAGAGAGGTTGGATGGAAGTAGCCTGCAGGGATGAGACCTGAGAGGTGGCCAAAGCGAGGAGATACAGGCAGAGGATTAGGAAACCAAGAAGCTGTTTTTCACCCGCACACAAGACTTCCCTTTGCTGTGCTTATTCCCTTGGCTTTTTGACTCGGCATACTGCGTTCCCGTCTCAACATTTGCAGGAAAGTGCTATGTAAATGTTGAACTGTTATATTATTAAAGGTCCCAAAGCTTTCATGTTACGCTTCTTCTTTTAAGTGCGCGCAGTTCTAATTTATCTTTTAAGAGCAGGGTTGGAAAATCGAGCGATACGGCAGGAGCGAAGTGCTTTCCAACACCACCATTCCTGTTTGCGTTGCAAGAGCATCTCCGAGGCCCCAGACAATTCTGGCTGCTTTTTACGTAACAGACATCATTTTATTAGCAAACCCAGATGTTTTCCTACTGTATTCATCTGGTAGGAAGCATGCTGCCCTCCCAGGCTATTTTTAAAGGTGGTGAATGCAGGAGTTAAAGAAGAGGCAGGAGGGGGAAGGAAGTTAGATCTACGTTCACTGATGCCACTAATTCTGCACCTCCTTTGTGACATTTCGTTATTTAAATGAGTGCTGCATTAGTCTGCGATGCTAATTAACGCCGCCTTGAAACACGAGCATCTACATTGTGCTTGACTAGTATAAGAAAAGTAGCTTGGATACGAAAATTAGTACTAGTTTATACACAGAACAAATCATTACTTAATAAATTCTAATTGCCCAGGGCATTCTCATGAACAACACGGATTAGCAAATATAATGTATGCAATATACTTGTATATTTAGCAGACGGAGAAATCAGCCCTGACAGTGCACTTCTGAGTGCTTCGGAGCTGCTATAAGCAGGAGGGATTGCAGCAAGTTTTCCTGCGGAGCACCGGGGAGCCAGCAAGGGCATCCCGCCTCCGAGCGCCGCATCCACGAGGATGGCCCCATGGCCGAGCCATCGCGTCGGGTCATTGCACAGTGTGGGTGTGTTAAAAAAAAAAAATCTTTTTTTTTCTCTTTCCTTCCTTCCTTCCTCTCCAAGGCCACCACGTTATTGCTGTGTTTGAGAGAGCTGGAGCCACGTTTTCTCTCACACAGCCCCGAGCGCAGGACGGTTGCATACCCCAATGCATAAACCCTGCGAGGGAAAGATTTTCACCCCGCTAATGATTTGAGCTGATTCCTCCCCCTGCTTTGCCTCTAAGGTCATGGATCACATGTGACCCACTTTCCCACCATCTATTTTTCCCGTCGGAGTCGCAATCCAGTTGCTAAGGGCATATTGCAAAGCAGCCACTGAAGCTCTCCCATCCACAAACCCACACGCTTTCCTCTCCCCATCTCTGTGATATTTTCCCCGCTCTACCCTCAACAAGACCCTGCTCTCCACGCAGGCAAGCCCACGGCCCAACTGCTAGCAAGGCCGAGAATAGGATTTTCTAATGACTACGGAGCCTCCCGGGGCCATTCAGATTTAAAAAAATAGAAAGGCAGCAGCCTCAGTTTTTAATTACTCCTAATGCTAAATCTCCTGGCCTTCAACACAAAAGCCCTTTCAACTGCGAATAAAGAAGCACGACGCTAATCAGCACGAGAGTCCCCGGCGCGACCTACAAGCCCGCCGGCGGCTCCGTGGCGTTTGCACCGCTCTCGTTTCTCAAGGTTGACCAGTGAGTCAGCAGAGCCCGGACGGCTCCCGAGTATTAATTCAGGCAACTAAAATGGCTTTTCCAGGCTGAGTGAGTGGCGATCAGCCAGGGCAATTGGTGCAAGGGAGATATCGTGCGTGGGGAATGGGGAAGACAGTGTTGGCGTGGGAGCTGCTTGGGGTGGAAGGTGGCCCCTCTGCCCGAGCGGGTGGCGAGTGCCATTAAAACGCGTTACCCTCGAGCTGCAGCTCAACAGAACCCCAGCGAAGGGCTGATTCATCCGCCCTACTTCCCGCGCCGGAGCCTGCTCGTGCTCCTCCTCAGCGCACCCATCTGGGAAGCAGGAGAGGCGGCGTTCAGCAGCGCTTCCCACCAAAATCACTTTCCTTGGCACTTGTGGGAAAAAAAAGGATGTCACTGTGTGTCCCATCTCCAATTTAAACATGAGCATTGACACTGCAGCTACTTGGAAGTCCCTTAAGCTTCCCGCGTCATGCTGGACTTCTAGGAGCCCTGTGCAGCCTTTTGGTGCCCTCTGTTCCCCTAGCAATATGTATATAATATAGATCCATATTTAAATTGCAGCTGCCAAAAGGATAACATGGAGAATTTGGTCACCATTTGGATCTCTGTCTCTCTCCATCCCCTTTCTTTTCCACAGCACATCCACAATTTTACACACTCTGGTGCGGAGAGCAGGAACAGCATCTGCCAAGGGGATTAGCCAGCTATCAGGACACGGAACCGGCATTTCAGAGCTGAGTCCCACCCATGACATTACCAAAGCATCCAAGTCACTCAAAGAAAATGAACCATAAATACAATTACAGTCCAGTAAGTAATTAAGAGGACTGGTCTACTCTGCTGAGCATCCAGAGGAGCATCTGGATGCTCCTGACACACACACTGAGAGCAACGAAGTCAAGTCAAGGGCCTCACTTGTTCATCAAGGCTGTTCTTGGCCATGGGCTTTAACTGGAAGGAGACTTAAGGAGGAAAAGAGGAAAAACAAAGCCGGAAGGAAAGGAGCTGGAAAAGCCTGAGAAGTTGAACTGAAGGAAGGGTATGGAGTAAGTTTCTTTGAACCAGGTTGGTTAAGCGGAAGGCTTTGGAGAGCATAGCAGGGACTGGGCACCTGCCCGCACCCTTGACTTCCTTCTGCAATATGGATGAAGGGAGATACCAGGAAAAGGCAGCCAAACCTGGGTGGATACTGGAATAATTTGCTGTGATTTTGAACGAGTTCTCCTCTGCTTTATGCTGTTCCCATCCTTCTACTTCCCTGGTATTCACCGTCTTTCTCCTGCTATTCCTCTTTTTGTTTGCCCAGAACACACCTTTTCTTTAGGTTTGGCTTACTCCCTCTTGAATAAACTCATTACTTCACCAAAAATACACCCAAATTAGAAAAGCACCCAAGGTAGTTGGCTGCTGTTACTGGTTTATTCCTGAGTGTATTCTTTCCAGCTCTTGGTGATTCCCTTCTTTTGACTACCATAGGAGGAGACACACAAGGGTGGGTATGGTTGGTTTCTGCTCCCTTGGGGAACTGCAGAGGAGCCTCCGTGTCCATGGGCCGTGGACCCCACAGCTGTCCAGATCCCTACGGAGCTGCAAACTGCAGCAAAACCACCTATATATCTGTTTTCACACTCATATTCTGGAAAAGAAAAAAAAAAAAAAGAAGCCAGACAGCTGCAGTCAGCTGCTCTCTTTTGGTATTTAGTACTTTGCATCGTCATTTTGGACGTGATCAAAAGACCGTGGAGATTTACACCGGAAGATTTTCTTCAAATCCCTGTGGGTTTCACGGCATTTGCAAGCAGCTACTGCTTCCAAAGGCGTGCATGGGGAGCCACAGTAAAATACTGCAAAGATGACCCATTCTTGTAAATTAAAATCTTTAAACAAATCGCCAACAGTGAAATAATCTCTGCTTCAATTATATGGTTAGCTAGCACATCAAGTCTTTTCTTGCTTCGGCCAGAAATACTGAAGCAATGATCGATCTAATCTGTAATCACGTTGTTTATTTCAAATTAGAGATAATATAAAAGGCATAACAATGTCTATGTATATACTCATGGTACAATTACAGGCAGCCAAAAGGAACTCTGTTTTATCTCCAACACTTTGCATTTTCGCCTCGTTTCTTCCCTTTTACAGGCTATGGTAAATACAATATTTGCTTTTAGAGTTCTGACTCTCCAGGGATTGTAAAGGAAAAGTACTTAACACAGAGATTATGTTGCTGGTGCTGCACTATAGGAATGAAAATTGTTACATTAATGGGAGCATATAGTCATATTCAAATACCATTAAGTACCTCTCCAGAAAACATGAGGCGCAGGAGCGAGGAGCGGCAGCAGAGCTGTGCTTGCATCTGCGAGTGCATTTGTGTTCCCCCACTTTCCCCATGCAAAGGGCGCTCTGGGAAGGAGCTTCCAGGCTTTTCTTCTCTTCCATTAACACTTTCCAACCTGTGCTGTGAGTAACAGGGGATGCTGCACCTGGGTCTATGAATTTGCGAAGTCTTCAAAATCAGGGCACGATCTCACGGTGAAATCCTGCCCTGCTGAAGCCAGGTAGGGTGTTACTGACTCAAATCGCTACCAGCTTGCACACCAACAAGCCCCGATCCGCCACATCATCAGCTACGAGTCTGAAAGCTGCTTTTAAGGAGATCCAAACTCACAACATCTTTCTCTTTCCCATCTTTCTCTTTTCCATTTCTCTTCCTTCCTGGCTCTCGGATTTATTTTTAGCTCGTTGAAATCAGCACAGGTCAGATGTGTATCTGCTAATGAGCATTGGTAATTAAGGTTTCAAACAACACAGCAGCAACCTAACGCTTTCATGTTGCTGATCCCCTCTAAATTTGTGTATGTTTTCAGAACAATTTTTAAGAGTCCTGTTTGATTTAATTCCATTACGTTCTTCAAGGCAGTAACTACTGGCAAGAGTTCAGAGTGTCAGCAGAGACTTTTCATGTCACACTTTTTGGTTCATTTTATTCCTTGGAAACTTTTGCAAGGGTATTGCTCATTAGCTTTTCACTTATTGTTATGTTCACTTAACGTTAGGAACATATATCTCAGGACACAGGAATATATATCTTTACAGACTTTTGTACTTTGGCATGTGTAAAAGACGAAGAACATAAAAGCACATAAATCGTTTTCATTGTTTGGGTATTTAAAAACACTAGAGCAAGCACATTTACGTGTGCTGAAAAGATTTCATAAGAAAACTTGGCAAAACTTACTGGAGAACTAATCCTAGTTAACTGCAGGGTAACATTTGGGGAAAAACTCTGCCTTATATATTGGACATGTCCCTCTATCTTTGTCAGGTACTTTAAAACTAGCATGTGAAAAGCTGGGAGTGCTATAGGACAGAAAACATGAAGAAATGTCTTCTTTCCCATAGATTTCAGTTTGTGGAGCTCCTAGGAACTGGACAGGTCTCTGTGATGAGCTCTGTTCAAAGATAATCTCATTTGTATGTGTCTGTTCCTTCCTGCACAGTGTAGAAAATAGAGAAGAAAGGAAAAAAGAAACCTCAGCGTGATCCTGAAATTAATTTTCATGATAGGAGCAATTGAGTCCATCTACTGAGGTACTTATAATTACATTACACTATTACTTGGAAGAACGGCCAACTATATTCTAAGAAAATATTAACCCCATCAGCCCGATCACAAATTACTACATTTAATGTATCCTTCCTTTTATTAACACTCACAAGGTGCCCATTAGAGGGACCTTCACTGCTCTTCTAAATCACTTGTAATTATGAGACCAGCAAAAGCAAGGAGGAAATCTTATTTCACAAAGTCCTCCACGGAAAGCTGCTTTGATGTCCAAAAGACATGTCAGTGCTGCATGATTCAACCCGTGATTTTGTTTACAGCCTTCAACTTTCATTAGTGTTAAAAGCCATAAGATTGTTTTCCCCTGGCTGCTGAGAGATCTTAGGAGCACGGAAAGAACCTACGATATTGAACTCTCCTCTCCGGTCCTCAGACCGGTGCAATCACCTACACTTTTGCTTTTCCAAGTCGCATTATTGCAGTGCTCACTTTCTAGGAAGGAAAATGAAAAAAAAAGAAAAAGGAAAGAAAGGCCAAGCACAGAAACTGCAGCGGTTGTGCACACAGAGATGAACACGTCTCATCCTGCACATCCTCTCTCCTGCCTCCTAGCCCGCATTCAGTTGGGATTCACGTTTCCACGTTCATCCCACATTCCTTCCATCCTGTATTCCTGCCATCCCCCAGCAAAATGTGAACACACTGAGTGACTGAAGAGCTTACTCGACCTCTGCTGCATCATCTCAATGAGGCTTTGAGGTTATTTGGGATTCTTTCTAAAAAAAATGAAATCTAACACTTTATAAAATTTTAGCAGAACACTCACTAATCGTTTTCTGATTTTAGCTCTAAGGTTTTCACGAAGCTTTCCAAAAATACTGGGAGCATTTCACAAGGTTGCAACCTTCTAGCTAAAGAAAACAACTATTTCCTAAAATGCAAGTCATCAGGAGGTTTATATAAGTTTAATCCTACTCAGATACATAAAAATATCCTCTCAAACTGCAACAAAAGAGTGACGTATGACAATAACATATGGCTAAGAACAAGGAATTAAAATTCTTACACTTGTTCCGTTCTTGCGTTTGGTGCCCAAGGGGATGAGAGGTCCTGAGCAACCTGACCCAGCTGGGTCAGCTCCAGTTGGATCTGGTGGATCTCTGGAGCTGGGGTTGGGATGGACCAGCCCAGGGTGTCCCAAAGGGACAATATGCTACGATTCTGTGATCTAGACATCAGCCCCCAGAGAAAACTGTCTGGAACCAGAGGTTTTGGGAAGCAAAGTGCCTCTCCACTGAGAAATCTCTGAAATAGCAAGCCAGGAGATGTCCCCGATCTATTTTTAATAAAATATGATACAAATCCTTCCCAGTGGAATCATTTGCTCTCTAGAGGTGGCATAAGCGAGGCCTGACTCTATAACCCACAAAAGGGGGAACAGAGGACCTTCCCAAGCCCAGCATGAATGTCGTGAACCTCCACCACGTTGCACTTGGACCACTGCCCGGGACTGATGTAGGATGATTCACCACTGATCACTGCACCCATGCTCCAAACGTTAGAGACAAGAGCTGAAATTTCTTGGGTTGGCAATAATAATTTTCTCTGGTTGACTCCTTTCCTTCCTACCTGCCTTCCTTCCTGCCTGCCTTCAATCCATCCATGTATCTCATAGATGCAGCACAAACCTCCTAAGCAGACGCTCTGCCTTGTTTGGATTTGTAGCTAGATAAGAGATGATACAAACTTATTATAGAGCAATCGCATTCTGCTATTATGTTTTACTAGTGGAAATGCAGACGTTATTCTGCTCTGAACTTCTCTGTGCTGCTCTGCAATGTCGTTATTAACATGCACACACAACAATAAAAACTTATGAGCATTCGCAGCCAGTTGTTATATCATTTATGAGACAATGATAATGCTGTACACTATAATCCTGACTTGTCAAAAAGGAAAAGAGGGTACAAATTAAACTAAAATCAATGATTTAAACTACAACAAAGTACCAAAGGACAAGTAGTTTGCTATTAAAATGATGCAAGTAAATAGATGCACAAGGAAATTCTGCAGACCAAACACCAAAGTTGAGACCATCAATCTCCTTAACCAATGCAGAAGGAATGATTATAAGGTTATACATGAGCTTTCTGATGTACTGCAAAACCAAGCACACGATAAAATGTTCTCCTGTTTGCATCTCCCAATGTCCTGAAAGTGGTGGGTCACACAAAAAAATGGAATTCAGATCCCAAACATCTCACATGCTGATTGGAAACCAGAAATGTGCCTTCCTCAACTTCCCTTTAGATCATTTGTCAATACTTCACAAGAAATGACGAGTGATTTCCAGACTGAAATCCCTCCTTGAAGCCAGCAAGTCAAAAACATTGCAATTTATTAACTCCCTTTCACCTCCTTCACTCCAGGGCTGGCCTTAAGCAGGGAAATCACAAGCTGCCAGAGCGCCTCCTCTTCTGCAGCCTGCGCAAAGCTCCTAGACTCTGTAACTCACACTCCAGCCCATGTTTCAAGCCAGAAACAGGACCGTAAGGCAACGCATTCCCTGTCCCCATCTCCTGTTTGAGCAGCTTGGCACTCTACTCCTCCTGCCTACCAAGAAAACAGATACCTCTTAGACATATACAGACAAAAGAAAGGTTTACAAAAACCAATTTCTGAAATCACTTTGGAATCTGCCTGCACTTCACATATGCAATACACACCTAATGGGAAAGGATACACTTATTTATATATTTTTTAAGAAAGGTAGTGACAGGTTATTTGCTTTTAATCTTGTGTAAATTGCAGTATATTTTAGAAACTTTGTGGGCATGATGCCAAATAAATATTTACTACTGTAGGAATCCTTCCTCTCATTACTGGTGAGACTATATACCCAACCCCTACCTCATTCACAAAGATCTAAACTATACATGAGAATCTCAGCAAAGTTTCCCTTGCATTAAAGCAAAACTCAATACAACTATGTCCCAAATGAACAAAAGACTAATGTAATTCATTTTAAAAATAGCATGCTCCTGGTTTTTGAAACAATATTTTCTCCCTGATTGTCCTTTGCCAAATGCAATATGTATATATAAGAGGTAAAAATTAAAAAAAATAATTCAACACTACTGAGCAACCAACCAAGCAACCCAGTGCTGTACGAGCGGGCAGATGAACACAGAAGTTGCATTTAGCAGCTTGCTTTTACTGTGTCTTTGCTTTCGGGAAAATGCACTAGTGGCTGCTGAATATTAATTGAACAAGGAGCCGTGCAAATTCCAGCTGTTGCCCAGGCGATTCAGCCTGCAAGACGGGTGTTTGCTCAGCCCTCGGTCTCGTTTCTGGAGTTGCACATATGTAGCCCTGCAAGTTGCACAGTTTAATTCTGCGGCCCATCTGCGAAGCTCCATCTTCGCTGACTCCAGTGGCACATCAACCTTACGGAAACCGTAACTAGGGCAAGAGCCGTATTTAACTCGGCTCCTGTCCACATGCTGCAGTGCTGTAAAGCACTAAAGGGACCAGGTTGCCAGAAGACAAACTCCCGTCTTGCAGGAACATGTCTAACCACGTTCAAAGGCCGTGAAGCAGGTTTACATGCGCGCTCTGAGCCCCGGTGGTTTTGCTGCCGAGTGTGTAATTATCCCCTGGAGCTCAACTCGCCGCTGCGGATGGCAGCTCCGCTCGCTCAACCCATTCCCGGGATCGGGGAGGTCCTGCGTGAAGGTTCACCCACGAGGAGCGGGAAGGACGCGATGCTCCTCACGCCCAGAGACCGCTTAACACCAAACCTCGCAGAAAGGCAGCGGTGGTTGCTCAGCTCCCATGTGTCAAGCTTGAGCAAGCAGGAATGTAGAGGGAGTGTTCACCAGCCATTTAATGGGGAAAAAAGGGCTCCTTTTAGGTATCCCATGCTGAGTCCACCCATCACTCACCAGTTCTGACCTTAAAGTACATGTGGAAGTATCAATAAGTGCAATCAGGGAGGTCTTTAGAAAGATTTTTTAAATGACTAAGATCTTTATCCTGTCACATTTTCTGGGCACTAGTACAATTTAATTTGATTTTAAACTGTACTGTTTGATGAAATGTCCTGTTCTTTCGTTCACTGAAGTCAAGACACAATAAATGGATTTTTAATGGATGAAAGTTCAATTTCTCTGGCAGCAGCGGCACAGGAGGAGAAGAGACACAATGTACAAATGATGCACTCCGTGCCGACTTTCGACCTCAGCCGCTTCATGACAGGTATAAAAATGAAATGCTGGAGCTAGGGGAGAGGAGAGATGGCAAAGGAGAGCGCCTGGAATGGTGGTGATGCTAATTGCCAGCTGCATCCAAACAGCTTGGAAGGAAAGGTTGGTCTTGGGCTGCAACAAGGTACAGCTGCATGGCCCAAAAGTCACTGTAGATGCACTAGGCTCTTCTTGACCTGCAAATGGCAATGCGTTCCCGAAACTGCAGAAAAGGCTGCTAATAACAGCGGGACATTTCAGTCAAAGTATGTCCAGCTAGGATGTGAAGGACAACAGGCGCTTGCCTAAAATGATCTTTATTCTTGTTTTTTTTTTCCTATTAGCTGCAGTGCTCTCAGCAGCTGCTGCACTGTTCAACATGTGACGTGCTGCTGCAGAGCGCGCTGCTCCGTAAAGTCATGTCAGGTGTCGGTGGAGGGGGAAAACGTGATTGTAATCTCTGTATTACGTGAAGGAATCCTTAGCAGAATGCGTGCGAATAATGCTAGTCTCAAGTATGTTTATTCAGCAGGAAATGAGTTTACTGCTAAAGACACAGTTCAAAACAGGACTGAGGAAATGTTGCCCGAGAAATGATTCGGGAAACAAAGATAGATATGATGGTGCACATATTTATCAGGGCTTGTTGGAGCAACATTAATTAAATAATGATTCTTTAATTGAAAATATGACGCGCTGTGTCTAAAGCTTTGCAAGACCGCGGCAATCTATTTGGGAGCTCCGAAAACACTTCGGAAATCAATTAAATGATATTAAAGTACAACACAGCCCTTCACGCTGCCCTGCCTTCTCCGAAACCACGCAGCAGTATTTACCTCCCAGCTTCACGCAGCCAGAGCTGCTGCCCGGTTCCACGGCTCCTTTTGATTTCATTGACCGTGGGTGGCAGTTTTCAACATTATTTGGAATCTCCATCCAGTTTAGCAGCTCTGTGTGTCATCGGTGCCATCTATATCCCTTGAAGGAGGCTAATTTGCCCTCCGTAATGAGCGAGCTGGCATACCCAGCCTCATAGCACATGACCCCAGGTCCCTGTTTTGGCCTCTCTTTGGGGAGGCCACGAGAGACACTGGTGTCTCTTCCTCTCACTCGTAGATGCTGATGGCTTTTAATGCAGGTTTTCATCAAAGCTTCATGATGGGGGAGCAAATTTGCTGCTGTCAGAGCACATTATGGAGAGCAGATCTGCAATAAGCCGCAACTTTCTACAGGGAACATTTCCAGCAGAAAGAGCAGAAAGACAACTGTGGAGGGCGAGGTCTTCTCCTTGCATGTTATGAGAATATATATTGCGCATTAATATGTACATCTAAAAATAAAATATAGATAGAATATAATATACATATATAATGCACACATGACTTAACCATTGACTAGCAATGAGCCTCACTGTTCAGGAGCTCTGGCTTCATGTGCCCCTGCAGCAATACCCCAGTGCTTGCACAGTTCATCCTTGTTCAGGGGTCTGTTTTCATCTATTTTCACTGGCTGATTCGATTACAAGGTTTACAGGTTTTTCCGCACCAGAAAAATCTTCACATTTCTCTCGCCAGCTCCTTCAAATACATATGCTACCAGAATCTAGCATATCCATAAAGATAATGCTTTGTTTTTTCATGCATTCATTTGCATTACACGTTAAATGGCTTATAATGGAGCCGTATCGTTTAAACGTTAACTGAATATGTTCTTTCTTATTGATCTCTTAGCTTCATACATTTTTCAGGTCACCTCTCTTCTATTATGAGATGTAATCCAAGTGTCCTGATTTTATTTATAACCAACAAGGTACAGAAAAGCGGAACATAATCCGTGTCAACACTTTTATGAGGCTTGTTGCCTCCCCTTAGAGAAATAGCTGATGCTCTTCTAATGTTTACAACTACTTTCTTCACAGAAACAGTGATGTCTTTTCCCCTGCAGCCACAGCAGACAGCAACCTTTAAAATCCACCTTTAAACCTTTAGGACATCTTGAGGTTGGATAAACATCCTGTAGACGGTCTGTAGCGCTGCCCTCCTTACAATATACTCGTATATGTCAGTCCCAGGGAGCTTGATCCTGAATTGCTGCAGACTTATTACTCCAGAGGCTCTCTGAACCTCGAGGCTAAAAATAGGTATTGATCGTGTAATGTGCACCTCGCAGGTCCCCAAACGGGGCGCAGGGAGGGTCTGCAGCACCGACAGCTCCCAGGGATGCTCCTGCAGAGCTTCAGCTTCCCCACTTCCAGGCAGAAGGGATACGTTACATGCAACAAAGCAAAACGAATCCTTAGCCTAAATTACGTGGTGGCCCCCACGTCAGTTGTAGTCAGGATCCCACAGACCCAGCACATGTCGTTTTAGTAACCAGAAGGAATAAACATGTAGGGAGTGAGACAACCGATCACTTAGTGATAGACAAATCTCTTCATTTCTGCTCCCCTACAGCAGTAGTTCTGACAAGCTCTTTTTCAGGGGCTATGTAAAGACCATGGACTCTGATAAGGAGCCCAAAACGTCTCCAAAAACCACCATTCTCCACTGCAGCCCTCAAGGAGAGGATCAGCAAGGAGAAACACTGAGTAGCTGCCCCAAATCTGCACTTTCTCACTTATTTGCCTTAGAATAGGACCGTAATAAAGTCTTGCTTCATTACTACTCTACCGAGTCATTTCAGCTGAAAGATGAAGGGCAGCCGTAGCACTTAGTTTAGAAAGGGAAAAAGCCTAATGCTACGCACTAAATATTTCATGCCTTTTAAAAATAGATCGATGAAAAAAAATCTTGCACCTCATTACGCTGGGCTTAAATAGGAAACAATTCTTGAAAAGCTTTAAACATGTTCTGTAATGCTGTTACGTCTAGCTTGATTTCTTACACATTCTCACTGTGAGAGGCATGCAGGAATTGTATATCCAGGAAAAAGCTATTAAAAGGAATAATGTAAATAAATTCCACAATGGAAGTCAGTCCTTCCTGTCTCTGTGAGGTGGGGAAGTGTTGCTCTTAACATTAGCAAAAATGACTGATTCTGCAGCAATTCTGCCAATGAGCGATTCTCCCTCGTCCCTCCGCCAGGGAAAAAGGAAATATTGATGAAGCCAAAGTGTACTTTTCTCCCAGTGAAAGGTCACAAACACTGAGCTCTTTAACACCAGTATTTCTCTAAAGATTTAATTTTCTGGAGGCTGCCAGATTTGGGTTGCACATGTTGCACCATGTAAAGCGTTCAAACCACAGCATTGCATTTCGCTCTCAAATCTAGGCGAATTTTAACCAAAAAGCATTTGATGTGCCTAACTGAATGCATAATCTCACTACCAGCCCTGATGGTCTTCTGAGTGAGTAGGGAGCAAGCTAAACCAGCATTCTTGTTGAGGGCAAAATGCTGATAAAAATTAATCTTGGGATTTCAGTCCAGATTCATCCCATACGTTGCTAGATAGAGCTGACTACTGGAGGATCTGTCCAAGGCAGGAAATTAAATAGAGACATCTGCTCCAAAGGTGAAGCTCAGCGCCCACCCTAAATCAAACCCGTGTCTCAATTTTGCCCAGTTGTCTCACCCTGAGCCTGGGCACTTCATCCCTAAAGGCGGCTGCGTTGGAATCCCCCTTGCCCAGATACTACATCTCAGAGCAGGAGCTGACCGTCTTCCATGCAGGAAAAATAGTAAATGTTCCAGTTCCAGAGATGATGTATGGAGCTTCTCAGAGGTTGGGAAAAACAGCTTTGGAGCTGCTACCAGGAGGGTGATGGAGAAGCAGGTCCGAATGGCAACCTCTTTACCAAACCAAGACAGGGAAGATGATGACTGAGGACGGCCTTCCTCCCGCACAGCTCCTGCCAACAACTTCCTGAGACTGGGAGCTCGTTGGAAGGGAATTTAGAGAGCAATTGCTTTCTGGTGTCATCTTGAATTAATAAATAATAGATGTTTTTCTGTGATAGATGTTTTAGAGCAGCATACAGCTGGATGAGAACTAGCACTATGGTCCAATTTATTTACCATTAGTTCCTTTCTCTCTCTCCCGTTCTCTTTTTTAAACTCTAACAGACGATTTCAGACTACTGTGAAAGCCTCCTTAATTTGCCTCTGTATTGTGCAAAGCAGATGTCCTGCCTTCCCAAACTGATTAGTAAGTGGTTTATATTATTCCAGCGGTTGTCATCATTATTGCAGATATATCGAGGCTGCTCCAGGCTGCCTTTGGGAATGTGTGGAATGACAGTCTGTCTGATGCACAAGTGACACAGGTGTGCCACAACACCATTTTTTTACAGAATTCAGGCCAAAATAATATTCCTCTAAGCAGCACATCATGTTCAGGCAGTGGAGTCTCTTAAGGATGATGGTAGATAGAGTATAAAGATCACACCTGCACTGGACCATGACTCAGAAGCCCTGGGTCTTATCCCAGTCCCTAGCACTGTATGAGAAATTTCATCTCTGACAAGTCCTTTTGCTAGGATAAATCCCCGATTTATCATCCCAGTAGCACCTTAAATGTTGGAGACAATTTTCAGCAGGAGCCACTCTGTATCTACAGGCTGCAAAACGACTGAGGTGGATGAACGCTTAATTTTAAGACAGTCGCAATTAAGTGAGGTGGATCCTGTCATGGGTCTCACAGGAGGCTTAACATTTAAATTATTATTTTTTTTTTGTTGGAGAGGGTGAGGCAAAGTCTATATCACTTGCATGTTTGCTCACCTAGCAGCTGACCTTGATTGAGCTCTCTGAACACTACCGCAATAAAAATTAATGCTAATTATAGCTGTGAAGGATTAGATAAGTTAATTCTGCTTCTACATGTCCTAGCAGTCTTAAAAGCAGAAAAAGTGATGCATGCTCAGTCGATTGTGCAGCCATCCTTTACCTGTGGCTCATCCCATGGCTTATGGGATCCAGTCACTCCTTCCGTTTCTAAAACCAACAACCTTCCAAGGAAATTGGAATGCAATGCACAAGACTACAAGGATTTATATCCCGCAGGAACTGTGAATTACTACTTGAATCATTGCAAGAGCATGGCCACATAGTTTGTGCTTCCATAGGGCAAAAAAAAAGTTCTCATTTTGTCCACTTTGAGTCAAAAAGTTGTGCAAAACCACACAAGAGGTAAAGGAGAGCTTTTCTATTTAACTTCATACAACTGGTTCTTACAGCAGGAGGAGTTGACCTCTTCTTCGGTCAGAATTAAAAATTCATGGCCACAGTGTAAAACCAAGTGAGACCATGTCAGGACAGCATCACACAACGATTTTGGTTGGAAGGGACGTCGTGAGGTCGCCTCAGTCAGTCACCCTCAGAGCAGAGCCAACCAGATGAGGTTGCTCAGGGCTGTGCCCATTTTTTAAAGTCTCCAAGAACAGGGAATGCACAGCCTCAGTGGGCCCCTGTTCTAGCATTTGACCATCATGATGATGATTTTTACCTTTATATTCTTTGTATCTGATTCACACTTTCCCTGTTGCCCATTACCTCTTATCCCATCCTAGATAGAGCAACTCTGAATATAAAAGTTTCTCTCCACCTTCTTTAACTTCTCAATACTGGGAACAGCTCTGAGATTTCTTCCTAAGCTTCTCTTTCAGGATAACGAACCCAGCTGGCCTGCTAGACCACCCTCCTGGCCCTTTCCTGCAAAGGCCTTTTTACAATCCCAAACTGCACCTCCACACACACAACCCAATTATTTTTATTTGAATCTGATGCAGACATACAAAGGTTAAATATTTTTTTTCATTCATCTGAACATTTTTTTTTTCAGACAAAGCAAGATATTGTCCAACTCTTACACAAACGTAATTCTGATCCACTCTCAATCTTTGTGGACTTTCAAAACACAAACCTGAATGCAGGCTCAGTTTTTACAATGAAACAATTACATTGAACAAACAATTTACACATTTTTTATCTTAAGCCTTCTCAAAAGGATCTTAAGGAGAAAAAAAAGTATTTTCTAAAATACTACCACAGAAATTTTTATTCTGGGACTCTGAGAAAGCTTTACAACATAAAATCTCAAATTGTCTAGTTCAACAGACAGATTTATTCCCCACGTTAAACAGTTACAAACAAAACACCAATAACTCTGGTTGCTGAATCAACCTGCCTTTCAATACGATTCACGAAAATAACCTCCTGTGTGTGCCAAAGCAGGCCAGAGAGATTCCTCCTGCTGAGCACTGGAAAACTCAAGAGCTGCTTATTTACTTCAGATTATTAATTTTCTTTAGGAAAATCTCTTTTTTTTGGTGACAGTTTGAGACTGTCCATCCATGAGTGAATCAAATAATCATGAACATTTAGTTCTAAATATTTGTCTCAACTGAAATATTAACGCCTATTCTTTTGTACTTGGAGGAACACTAGAAAATTAAAGAAGGGAACCATTTCTGGTTTCTATTTCTGCTGGTAGCAGTTTATCAAGCCTCAGGATTAATAAAAAAGAAAGAAAATAATAATAATAATAATAATAACAACAAACAGAAAGAAATAGTTGCATTTAAAATGTTTCTTATACTTTTTCTAATTCTAATTTGTTTTAAGATCACTCTCTCTGCAGTGGCTTGCAAGCAGCCACTTACACAAAGAGCACAAATGCCTTCTCGGCAACCAAAATTCTCATCCCGTTAATACCCCCAGAAAGCAGCTTTTTTGCCTTTTTTTTTTTTTCTAGACATCCTTTCACCTTTAAACATCACAGCTTTAAACCCAAAATATAAAATAAAATAAAGACTGCTATATAAAATCTCAACGTTTTCATTACTCTTTTGTTTCCAAAAATCCCCACTAGTACCGAGACCAGACACTTTGGCGCAGCCATTAAAGCCGAATGCCTTTTGAGGCAGAATTCTGTGAATGCACTCGGGCTTATAAAAAATGTATTAGATGATAGCTCTGAAAAAGGCTCTGAGGCGTAACATGGTCTATCATGTTGTGCATGCATGAGTTAGCTTTTACAAGATCAGAACCAAAAGCTAAGATGAATGCTACGCGCTGCCAGCCCGAAGCCTTGGAAGTGCAATATCGCATCGCTCGGGGGTCACTACCAGAGCTATTCACAAAAGGACATTCTTGAAAAGAATTGTCTTTTTTTTTTTTTTTTTTTTTTTTTAAACGTTCGACAAACGTGCCCAGCCTCAGTTCTCCATCCCACACCAGCCCCTGCTGCCTGTCTTGCCCCGCTCAACCAGTCCATCTCCCACTGACTGCACGAGCGTGAGGCTCTGCGTCCCTGGCAGCGCTTTAAGAAAGTCCAGTATCGCTTAATGAACAAACAACAGTGACTTTACAACGGGTGTGAAAAAGGAACAATTCTGGCAAGGCCTCGTCCACTTAGTGTCAGAGAAAATTACAGACCATTTCCTATGCTGACAATCCGGAGTGCAGCCTTGGCGTGATTAGGATTTGGAGGTCTTAAGGAGAAGCCATTGCAAAGGACATTAAGCTAAATGGCTTTTTTATTTTATTTTATTTTATTTTTATGAAATAATGGTAAATAAGCGCACAGGTGACTTTGGCTGTTTACAAAACAGCTTATTTGCTGTCAGCTGCCCATAGCGTTTTGGAAATACCCCCACGCTCAGGACAGCCCCATCTTTGAATGCTAGATAATTTATGATAGATGGTTTATACAGCTAATGAATCCTCATTCATGCCTATATGCTCCCTCCTATGTGAGGACATTCCTGAGCAATACGCATAGAACCAGGCAAGACCAGCAATCTTGGGAATTGCGGCGTGGCCAAGGTTGAGGTTGGAGGGACCTGTTCTAACTCCCTGGCTTAAGCAGGGTCACCTGGAGCACCTTGCCCAGGACCAGGACCTCTCTCTGCCGTTCTCTGCAGATTTCAAGCAAGCCAATGCCAAGGCTGACAGGGGTCCGGCTTAGCAGTGACCCCCAAAATGTATTTTTAGCAAATTCTCCTTCTGGGTTTTGCCTCTTGCTCTCCTTTGGCACCAGCCCCACACATCGGCTGTGACTTCGCGGCTGCTCCGAGCCGCAGCGGCAGCCCCTGTTCGGTACAGGCAGAAATTCCCTATCTTTGCCTCTAAAAATACCACGGGCTGCCACCAGCGCCCATCAGCACTGATGAATAGCTAAAGGGACAGGCGGCTCTCTAAATTTCCTTCATATCTGACAGCCCTTCGGCAGATATGGGTAATGGATCCTGCTTGCTCGGGGCTGCTGCGTATGGCAAGGCGCTTTCCCACCGCACAGACACAGACACTCACCACGGGCTTCTTAATGACCTAGGGCGTCTCTTTTTTCTTTTTTTTTCCTCCTTTTTTTCGTGCCCATTAAGCCAAGCTGATTACACATACAGAGCATTATAAAATCTGCTTTCCTGAAGGTCATCTGATGGCTTTTGGCTATTTTTGGGGTGTGTGTGCATTTTTAATACAGTATTTTTGGAATCCAGGCCAAATAGCAACTGATGAGGTGAAGGGTATTTACTGCACCTCCAGGGTTCCCCAAAAAGGCAATTATCTCCTCATTGTTTTTAAATTCTTAGAAAGAAAGAGAGAAAGAGAGAGGAAGGAAGAAGGACGGACGGAAGGAAGGAAGGAAGGAAGGACGGAAGGAAGGACGGAAGGACGGACGGAGGGCCGGTCG
>JAWLRI010000001.1:716034-782562 GCA_034781795.1 Crypturellus tataupa | reverse complement strand
AAGAAAGAAAGAAAGAAAGAAAGAAAGAAAGAAAGAAAGAAAGAAAGAAAGAAAGAAAGAAAGAAAGAAAGAAAAGGAAAGAAAAGGAAAGAAAAAGGGGGTGGACCAGGGAGATAAGCACTAATTAAGTCACAAGAGCTCTGTGTGTGGGTGGGGACATTGAGCAAATTGCATTTGTGCTCACTTTTTGTTTTTTACAATATCAGTTTTATTGAATTAGCCATAATTCTTCACACTTCTATTTTTTCTTCAGCCTGCAGGAAAACACTCGGGGCACTGGAACAAGCGGCTGGCGGGCAAGCTTCTCCAGAGCCATGACTCCGAGGAGGTGCAGGATATACCAAAAATTAGCAGATGAGATGATATGTTTGTATGTATGTATGTGTGTGTGCAGCCTCATCTGTGCAGCCTCCTACTGTTCATATCTTTGGGGTTTCTCCAAAGGAAACCACTCTTCAAGCCCTAAGTTTTCCTTTATGTCACTCCCCTGCCCTTCAGTGTTTCTGTCCTCGAAACACTTGCACCCAACATATTTATCCTGACATTACCCACAAAGACGGGCAAGCTCAGTCCTCCCTCTATACAGCGAGTGACCCGACCAAGGTAACAACATTGTGGCAGAGAGGACCCAAACGGGGTCCACTGGGTCCCCTAAGAGTGACACAGCCACCAAACACCTTGTCCCTTTGCATTGCAACTCACCCAAAGTGCATGTTGAGTTGGCTTCTGGCTGTGCCATGCCAATGGCAAACAAAAAGCAAACAACCTGATCTTTAAAACAGAAAACACCTTTCCACCCTTTCCCTCAAAAAACATTGGGAATATTTTTCCCATACATTCATGCCTAAAATGTTTGTACGAAGATTCTGCAATTTTACCATAATTTTATCACCTTGCTTCCCATTTGGTGACAAAGGCATGAAGCCAAGTTCTGCTCTCCTCCAAGCCCAGGGGAATGGACAATAATCCCTGCTGATTTTGGAGTTTTTGACCCAGATTGAGCTACGTGAGAGGGAGGAGAGGCAGGCACGACTGGTGCTGCTGCTGGTAGATGAGCTCTGCTCCTGGCAATCCTGGAAACCTGGGCAGAGCCAAAGCCCGCGCTGGAAAGAGCTTCTCGGACAGGGGCTTATTGCAAGCGACACCTTTAGCGATGGGGCTCTTTACAGATTGCGAGCCCAGGGCAAATGCTCAATTCCCCACCAGCTGTGGGCACTCAGCATCTCTTAGCACATAAAGAGGCAGCCCAGAGGCTCGCTGGGAACAGCGATGTGACTTAGAACAAGCTACATTTGGAAACAGAGACCCTAGGATGGGTTTGCAGTGGTGATGAGCACACCTGGGGCCGGATTATCCAACGTGCTCAGCTCCCAATTAGCCACCTGAAGGACGCAGGCATTTGAGCTGAAGTGTTTGTGGCAAACGGTCCCGACGAGATCAATCGGGATCTGCAAGACAGGGTGGCTTAGTTAGGCGCTGAAACACAAGCTAGGAAACGACAGGCTCCTTTGAAGTCAACCCCTTTAAGTCACGCTTCGTAGCCCTTAAAAAAGGCAACGGTTTGACATATCTTTAGTCATAACAAGGCATCGCGAGATGCAGAGAGTAAATTCATGAATGCTTCCCTGCTCTATATACCTCGAGGGCTGTTTTGCACAGTTATTGCCGACTATCAAACCTCGATGTAAAGCTGCTGCTGCTCTCTAAAATTCATATGCTGGAAACACTCCTCAGATTTCCGAACCAGCAAATGTCTGGTTGTTTCTTTGGATGTGGCATAGGCCAGTAAAACCTCAAGAGATGGTGATGCAAACACCCCTGGCTCAACCGGTGGGATGGACAAAACAGGGGTTTGCAAGGAGGAACTACTGCAACAAGGGGTAGGTAGAGAATAGGCGCAAAATAGGGCATTAAGTCAGAACTAGAGCAGTCCAAGTGAGCAAAGGCTTTTTGCTAAACTCTAACACACACATATAATTTGACAAGCTGTATTAGAGTCTTCTGAAATCATGACCCTCATATGAGGCAACGTTGCTTGGGAAGCAACACAGACAATATCAAGGGAGCACACACACACATCCCTCTACAACAGCAAATAATTTCTCATTTTACTCAGCTTATTTTTCCAAGTGCCTAGGAAGACTCAAAATACGGGTTCTGAATGCAAGGATTATGCACAGATCCCACTCAGAAGGACAGATATGGCGTACTCTACATATCTATATATTTATGTCTTACACACGCACATACACTATATATGCATTATATTGTGTGTATGTGTATGTATATATTTGTATCATGATCCAAGTTCTAACTGACGGCAACGCAATTCATCATCTAAGAGGACAAGGATCAAAATATGACAAAAGTATATTAAAAAACAAGACTCCCCCACGCAATTCCTCCCTCCAGAATCACAGGAAACAAGAAATCTCCTGGTACAAGAAAAAGTTGTTAGTTTTAATCTACCTTTGAAACTGCAAACAGTCCTGAATGCCTCCAAAGAATGAATGATCTTACTGTTTTGGGAACAATTAATAAAGAGCTGAGGTTTAAATGGAGCTGGTAGCATGATGGTGATGAGGCAGGCAGTCACGGCTGGCACAGCTCAGAGAACATCAAAACAAAGTGAAATGGGAAGAGAACGGAGCCCGTAACGAGCTATGTTAATATTTGCTTTGGCTTTTTTGAGCAGGCTAACGAAAACGTTGATACAGATCATTAATGCTCTTAAATTGTCATCATGCTAATGTCAGTAGTGCCGCACGGGCTTGTTTGATCGTATCACCGTAAGCTGCTCGCAGAGTGCGCTGCAGCTTTCTTCTTTTTGGGCACTTGGTTTCGCTCATTCTGGACAATCCTCTTTCTGGAAATTGTGACAAAAGTGCATCGAGGGAGAAGGGCAGAAATAAAGGCCAAAGGCTCATAGGCTGCAATGTGTCCAAGATGTTGAAGACGATGTTCTCATCAGGAAAATGATGAGAAAATGATGAACAAACCAAAGCTCTGTGAGACCCCCTTGATCTCCATTTCTTTCTCTGGAAGCATAATGTGTTTCCTAAAGACCATCTCACCTAGTAACTGGCCCCTGATAGTGACAGACTGCTGAAAATGCTCGGAATCTCACTCACAAGGAAGGATAAGAAGTGTCAAGTCAAGAGGTGATTGCTGGCTGTGAGTCCTTGAGGTCAAGCTGTGGCTGGAATGAGAACCCCGGGCACATTCGGAGATCAAAGAGGCTGATTCCTCACATACAAACGTGGTCAGTGTCTGCAATGTTCAAAATCACCGTTCCAAGAGGTCCCCTGGAGCAAGGGAGCACCAGCAGGAGAAATATCCCTGCTCCAGGACACAGCCGATGGGTGGCAGGAGTGTCAGCCTTGGCAACAAAATACTCAGTAGTTTCATTCACATTCAAATAAAACTTGACCTTTTAATATAAAATCTAAAGTTCTGGGGGAGTTTGCTTTAAGGGGACAGCCAGCCGATCCTGGTTGACTGTCACAGAGGTGTTAACACGGCACTGCACTCGCTAAGTGTCTCTTGACTGCCATCAGCAGATGTATTTCACAGGTGTTTGGTTTTGCTCACCCCTATCTGAGCAATTTTGTGATTTAAAATCAAAGGTATTTGACTGAAACGAAAAGTTTGAAAAGGTCTCATTTTTCAAGCTTACTGCAGAAAAATGTCTTGTCTTTTAGGAAGCAACTAGTGATATGCATAAATGATTTCCCCATTTCAGGGAGAAGAGACATCTTGAAGTGCTAAGAATTGCTTTTAATGATCCAAGAGACAGACGTCCCTTCAAATTACATATTTGTCTGTAACTTTAAAGCCTTAATGAGTAAAGCACCATAATTCCCAGCTCTAACCTTCTCAGCAGCACCCCCAAGATGGGAATGCGCAGAGGACGTGTCAGTTTGTTTCATCCTATGTCTAAGAACAGCTCTTCTCTACAATATGCTTTACCACATTGCATAACCATGTTCATTTGTGTTTGTGCTAAAAGGTGGTCGCAGTATCTTGATTAATCCTAGGAAAATCTATATTCACTCAGATGCCATTACAATCTAACCAAATCATTACGATCATTACAATCTAACCAGATACTGTACATCCATATCTCAACTGTGGTTCCTCACTCTGATTGAACAAAATATTCCTGAGTTAATTTTAATGTGATTCCTATGCTTTTACTCCTTTCAGTGTCTCTAGAATTTACATTTGCCATAACTACTGGAGTTTGAAAGCAAACAACAGACCTAGATTCAAAGTTTCCATCAGAGAAACAATCATAAATCAAAAAACAGGTAGTCTCCAAATGCAGCCCAGTGGGTGGGAGGTATAAAAGTCACTGCTAGTGGTGGCACTACCTGGTGTTCAGACAGCAAAAAGTTCTGTGGGGTCAAGAAGACAAAAACTGAGGCAATTATGTGGCAGAAATGACATTAAATTATTTATGTGGGAATTAAAGTTTCTTTCTAACTGGCTGTAGAGGAACAAATTAAACGGTCTGGCTGGCAGCTCACCGTGTGTCATCACCAGTAGTAGCTGCAGTGGAGTCAGAAGAAGTGATCTCACATGATCATATACTTCTGCTACAGAATTTTGCATGCGAACAGGTTGGCTTAAGTGTTATATTCCAACACTGCTCTTAGGACAACCATCCCTCTTAAAATTCTATCTCATTTTCCAGTTTGCTCCTGATATCACTCCTAGGTCTCCTGCCTCTAAATCAATTACTCATTCCTGCGATGTTTCCTGTGCTAGCAAGGATTATCCCAGAGAGTTATTTAGCTATAAGAAAGCAACTAAACTTGAATGAGAGGTCAGAGGATAACGCTGACACCAGCTGTCTTGGGGAAATGGCAGATCTCAATGTTATCAAGCTAAATCTTTCTCCAGAAGTGCATTGATATTGAATTGAATTCAGTGCATTGATAGAGTCACCTCCTCCACCCCAACGGTCCACCTCAGACCAGGGAACGCTATTCACCCACAGCAATCAGGGAGCAGGTTGCTTGGGACCTACTTTTTCTTCTTTTGGGGAGGACACTCAGTTCAAGAGTTTTCAGAAATAAAAAAGAAAATAAAAAAGTTAGGTCTGCTAGGATCTTGTAGGAATGACCAACCATAGGAAGAAGGAACCAGAAATTACAATTCTGTGGATGATGCTCTAAGAAAAGCTCAGAAATGTTTTGATTTGGATGGAGCTACCATCCATGGAGCTACTAGACAGCTCCTTCTTGGCTCTTTAAAGCAGGCAACGAATAACCCATAACATGCAAAAGCTCCTGCCTGCCATGGAGCAAGTGTTTGATCCCTGCTCCAGTCCAAGTGGCCACAGCAGTTTGCCACATTTTGTGTGAGCTCATACTTGGGAGCCACCAGCCTTCCCTCCTCTTTGCCCCCATTCACAAGGGCCTGCTGTCCATCCTGCGCTTGCCAACCAAGCACACAATTCTCAGGGCATTTCTGCCACAAATGGCTGAATTTTGAATGAAGCTCTTGTGCACACATGATTTTCGGTTTGAATTGGCAGAGGAAAAAAAATAAAAGAGGTATCAGAAAAATAAAACACCCAAACTTTTTGATGTCTCTCACTGTGTTTTGCTGCAATACCGCTTATCCGAAAGAGACAAAGTCAACTCTTCTAACTCTCCCAAACCCACACAACGAATAATAGCTTTGTCCCTAAAGATTTATTCTTTAATCTGTTTACTTGACACCTTCTATGGATGCAGGCACAGCATTCCCACTGCTGAGAGGTAAAGCACGGTTGTTGTGGACCGTGCACCATTTCTTGGTGGCAGAATGGGAAATCTCAGGATTTTAGGAGTTGGTGCAGATTATAGCATGTCATCTGTTTGCTGGTTGATTGGCAGAAGATTATCACGGCTCATAGCACTATAAAAGATGCAATCAGATAAATGAGGAAAGGATGCCGGGATTAACCCCTTGCATACCTTGAGCTTCTGGCCGTAGTTCGTGGAACACAGAACTGAGCTCAGGCACAGCCTCGGTATACTCGGTTGGCAGTGACAGGCGAGATCAATACTGGAGACCAAATGCCAACAGTAAAAGGGTATGTCAGTCAGTATTTCACTGACTAACTGCCCTTATCTGAAGCTCTCATGCTTCACTGGGTGAAAATACAGCCATTGATCTTAGTGTCACAACTCAAATTCTTCATACATCAACTAGTTGTGTTTTGTTTTTTTCCCCCTCTTTTCAGCAGAATTTCTGGGCCACTATTTATTTTTATGATCAATACTTCTATCACCCTCACATGAACTATACTTTTATGATATTAACCTTTAAGTACAATTTTTAACATATCTGTTTGGCGTAAAGTCACATTTTTTAACTCAACATCTCTTTCAAGAGGGTGTCAGAGCTGCAGCTGAAGTGCAGGTTTTTGAAAGCGGTTATGGCAAAACTGCTCTGCTTTGCAGATAAATCTACGCAAAGCGGCGCTCCCAAGGTTTTTCCAGAGCTGTGGCTACCTGCACTTTCAAGGATTCAAATTCCCTTTTCAGGAATTTGCTGCTCAGCTCTGAACATTCTTCTCAGTTTATGATAGCAATTGCTCGGTCCGCTTTATCTTAAAGAAGTTAAACATTAGAAATTAGCATTGCAGAAAGAAAAAATCCCTCTATGCAAATAGTCCTCTGTTTGCGATCGGAAGAGGTTGGCTGCCTTATTAAACAAAATGGAGCGCTCGGAGAGGGTTTAATGTTTATGGCACGTCTGGCTTATGTTCCTGACTTGTTTTATGGCCTTGGCTGAGGCACTGTGGCACTCTGGATTTGCAGCTTTTTTCCTGCTTGCGGAATGGAAATGTGAAGGACGAGTTACTTTCATTAGGTCCTCTGGATCTACAAATGAATGAAACTATATTCCATAAGTCGCAAGGGTAATTGACTGGTCCATATTAAGTGATCTGTGAGGCTATTCATTAATAAAATAACTGAAGCTAAATGTTCTGAGAGCTTCAAGTAAAAAGCATTAGATAGACAATAAAAAAAATCTACAGACATTATAAAATATATTAATATTGCGGGGGAAAAGCATTAAAATAAGAATCTGAGGGAATATATTAAAAAAATAATAAAGTTCTCTCTTTCATTAGTATAATGTAAATGTGTCTTACCAAGCCTGGCTTTGTAAAGATCCTAGGAAAACTATTAGTCATGTTATTAATGTCCATCTTGAATATAAACAAGGTAATTCCTTGACCCTTGGATTAGCAGAGGCAGAATTCTGCTGCTATCTGATGTTTCCTGATTCAGAGCAATTTTCAGTCTTGCTAGAAATACCAGAAACTAAAATCAGCAAGAGATGGAGTCAAAGACTTTAGTTTTTTTAAGTATTATCCTTCAAAATTTTCCCGTATTACATTTTGGGCTCCAACTTTAATACAAAAGTTCATGTCTCCCAGAGGAAATTGTTCTCCACCAAAGTGTTCCATCAATTATTGCGCCGCTCCGTCATTATCCAAATTGTCGGAGCAATTTCATTATAAATCCCACATAAAGTAGCACTAAGGGGTAACGGCAAAGTGGCTTCGGTCCCTGTAGGACCATCTCCAGAAAAATCATTTCAGGCAAAGAGAAAACAATGCTCTGCTCCTGCGCCGGGGGAGGCAACTTTGTGTTTCTCGTCTGTGTCTCCATGTCAGAAGAAACCCACATGAGTGGGGCTGGCTCAACACCGGGGAAACAGCATTATAGGTCAAAGTCAGTTCTTTGAAAGAGTTTAAAGACAGCCAGATGTGACAAAATGCCTGTATTTCCCAGCTGTAGATGGCTCCTCAAGTGAAGAGTATAACAGGAGGGTAAAATATAGGTGGTAAGAGAGGGGCATGTACATATGCAACCTCTCAATGGTGGCCAAGTTTTTTTCCAGTAAAGAAATTCTCCCCCTTCTACATAAAAATATTTATATTTATATATTTAGAATATATACAGCATATTTAGCATGAGCAGGTCCCAGACAGCAACAATCAGCCTACTTTTTTCAATGAGGTGATGAGAAGTTACAGGTTAGGGGACTTCCTGCCTAGGATGGAGAAGCCATTCAAATGCTCTCTTAAGGGTCCCCGTTTTTGAATGAATATTACCAAATTAAAACGCTGCTTCCATAGCATCCTTGCAAAGAGGACAAAGCATTCAGACTTCATTTATTTTTATGAATTTCTTGATGGAAAGAAAGATGAAAAAGGGGCGAAGTGAAAGAGGAAACATAAGTGCATGAAGATGGGAGGCAGTGCTCTACAGACCCACAAATAACCCGAGCCAGATAATACACTCCCTAGAGAGCAAACAGTTTAGAAGAAATTTGTAACACTGAGCATACACAGAGGCAATATGCAATCCTATTGTAACTGATGAGCACGGCGAGAGGCAGGAACGGGCTTGGTAGCTGGGGAAATCCGGGTTCCCTTTCTGGCTCTTGCAGAAGGAAAATTACTTCCCTTCCCTGGGCCACAAGAGAAGAATGTGAAAAGTGACTACAGAATTGCATGAGGGAATTTTTGAGGTTTGTTCAATATTTAATGAAGGCTTGAGAGTTTTGCGTGAACAATAGCAACAAGCATTATTATAGGAGGATTAAAGCTAATTAAGGCACAATTTTTATGCAGCTGAACTACGAATTGCATGCAGCTACAGACACTATTGCTCATCCCAAAGATATTTATATTTACAATTTGCTCCGGTTCACTCTTTTAAAATGTAAGGATCTTTTAAAATGCACTAATTCAATTTGCCAGATTTTAGATTTTAGGCCATTATTGTCAGTTACATGCAGCTTCTAAAAACTCATTTTATGGCAATATTCCATGCTGCAGGAAGCCTCAAGATAAAATGAAATTTAAAATGACTGGATCAATGAACACTAGATTCTTAAATGTGTTCTGCATTTCTGAAATACCAGCACCTCGCCCGAGTCTCCCTTTGCTGCATTCGAATCCCACAGCGCTGTCACAGGGCTTCAACCTAAAATTACGGATAACACTGTACTCTTGATGCAAAAATACATCATCAGTGGCCCTACTAGGCCATCTCCTCAGCAATTATTACAGAAATGGTAAAAATTAGTCTCTGTAAATGGATTAGCTAAGAAAATTAGTCTGATATATATTTTTTTCCTTTTATACAAAAGGAACTTCCTATTATACTGTGGAGAGTAAAATAGAGAACAGCCTCATTTGAGCAACAAAGGTTTTTTTTTTTTTCTTTTTTTTCTATTGTTTTGCCCAACATTTGATGCCAGGGAGAGGAACCATCAGGCTCCTGATCACAGCAGATGCTCCGCAGCCCCTGGCACCTGCCAAAGGCAGGATCAGCCCAATGCAGAGAGGCACCCGAAAGCTCCTGTGGTGTCAAGCAAAGCGTGTCTGAACCTTCAAGAGGCTGAAGGTGAAAGATCCAGAGGGAGGTTTCCGTTTTCCAGCCAAGGAAGACAAGGATTTCACTTAGGAGCAGCGATGGATCAAAAGAAGACAACCCAGGTGCCTCTTTGCCCTAGTTTTGGAGCCCAGGGCAAGGACCCCATCACATCACGCATTGAGATGAGCCTCCGTGCAGCCTCCCTCTGCTCACAAGCTGCTCTTCCTGTTTACCGAGAGCGAGAACAAACCTGAGCCCGAGATACACATCTGTGAGGGGACCGGGGTGACAGCAGCGCATTCATGGTTTCACATATCCGCTCTGCTCTCGGGGCCGTTAGGACTTCCCCTGTCAGGGCTTGCTGGGGCCAGCTCGGAAGAGGAAAACCAAGATGTACGGTACAGCCTGAGGCTTCCTGCATGTACAAGTTCCTTGTAGGCGATGGAGGATCTGGTTCTCCTCCAGATAACCACTGTTTCCTACGTGGCTGTGACAGCACCTCTCCAAATGCCCTCTCTGCCCGTTGCTTTGGAGCAATTCGAAGCACCAGCCATTGAGTTTTGCATCATTTACAAAGTGTATAGAGCTCCCTGGCGAACACAGTTAAAAACCCAGCTCCACTGAGAGAGAGAAAGAGAGAAAAATCTATAACTAATTGACAGTGTTCATCAAGATGCTTCACCTGATCCCGAAGAGCACAAATTCAAATGAAAACTCAACACATGTAGGCAATTAGATACCAAGTACCATGGGGCAGGTTAGAACTGGGAATGGATTGAAGTCAACCACAGGAGGGAAAGGGAAGGCAAATTACAAGATGTCAATAAAAGTGAAATGACGGGTCCGTATTGATGGCATTCGCGCTCTCAGCCCAGCCACAGCAGCAGCAGGAACACCCGATATTCCCCGCGGGCACCTGCTGCATGAAGCGGCCAGTTTGCCCATCTCTTGTGATGGGGAAACACAATGGTGGGGACAACACGGGTGAGAGGCACCTTGAACTGATTACATTCAAGCTGCAAAGTGATGGGTGTAACAGCAACTCTGCAAAAATCATGGAGTACTGGAGTTCCTGGGCCTTTAATTAGTCCCCAATTGGCATTTCGAGGAACACTGTCCTCTCCACCTCTTGTAGAATCTCTATTTTCTCTCCAGAAATTTACTCTTCATCAACCTGTTGCTGTGCAGAAAGCAACCTGCAGAAGCAAAGGAGGGCGAGATGAGCCGCACCACAGCCGGCCCCGCAGCCAGCTCGTTTCCAGCCGCGCGTGACCTCCCCGTTTGCAAACAGGAAGCCTGCGGCCGCGCTGCACGAGCTGCTCGCGGAGCGGCAGCCTCCAGGGCGGGCACGGCAGCTCTGCAGAAGCTGCTCACCACCTGCAAGCCCGGCCAAAAAGTGCAAAACAGGAGATAGTGAGAAGCTGCCTCCCCCCCGAGCATCCTCACCTGCAAAACCCATTAAACTGCGACTCAATCAAGCTACAGAATAAGAGTATTTCAGCAGAAGTACAGAAAAAATGTATAGAAAAAAAGAGTTTCAGTAAGACAAAAGCCATCTGTAGCCAAAATTGTGAATTCTGCACAGGAAAATCCATTTTTCCTATTAGCTAGCACACGTTCAAGCTTAACAGAGAAGCAGCTACAGAATTGCCACACACCAGCAGCACAAAGTGGTGTCCCAAAGCTCCCCAAAAATGCACTAGTGCTTTTGTTATCTTCCAATACAAGCGGCAAATCTAACACTGTCACTGGCAGCATGAAAAAAAAGGAATATCAGAGATATTCCACATTTAAATTGTCCAGATTGTCCAGATTTAAACTTATCACAGAATCACGAACAAACACCATACAACCTCCATGGCAAAATTTGTTGGGATGCTGCATTCTATTCTTTTATCTAGCATTTACTGTAGAAACATCTCGCTCTGAAATTGAATCCAAACTAGTGTCTTGGCCCTGTTTTACAATCTCCTTAAATGTGCACGGTCTCCTAGTAGTGCAGTTTTAATGGCCCTACTTAGCAGCAGCCACGGATGCAGAGTACGACTTTGGAGGCTGAGCAGCCTATTTGAATGCATAATAAAGAAGCAGCTGAAGTTTGACTGGGTTTATTAAATTGTTTATGGATAGTTCAATAGTGGCTGTTAAATTAACCATCCTCAAAGAAAGAGAAAAGAATGGGTAATACCAGCTATTATCACCATCTTC
The DNA here is from genome assembly GCA_034781795.1 of Crypturellus tataupa. Taxonomy (NCBI): domain Eukaryota; kingdom Metazoa; phylum Chordata; class Aves; order Tinamiformes; family Tinamidae; genus Crypturellus; species Crypturellus tataupa. Next base: position 770,962 of record JAWLRI010000001.1, on the reverse strand, counting down.
ATATGAGACTAGCAGTAATTTTATGTTTCAGTTTGAAAGCGCTGGTTCTTGAAGTCATATTGATATGGACATCGGGGCTGTGGTTTTTCATTTTAAATGCCCATTGAATGAAGCCTGGAGACATAACTCTTAAGGATTCAGAAATCAATAGGTAACTAGAAAGGATGAACCTTTTTTTAAAAAAAAAAGAAAAAAAAAAACCCAAATTTTTAAGCTGCTCAGAGCTGGAGAAGGCTGACTCACAATGTGCAGAGCGGAGATGCTGACCTCACCACTTCAAAGCTTTTCTTTTCACCATACACCTAGATGAGAAAAATTAATTTCCTGAACCTCGTGAGCTATTTCGTTTAATGATTTCCAAAGACAAACAATCCTGAGAGCCCTTCCAGTGCCCCATTGCTGCAGTAAAACCATGCCGATAAACGGGGCAACTCTCAGGGCACACGGGAAGGAGAGGCTCAAAGCACCGTCCACACGAGTTTATTAAAAACCCCATCAAGCTGCTGCTGATGGAGCAACTCTGCTCATCACTGACTTTCATCAGCCATGGAAAACACCAGGCCTGGCGCAGGCACGTGGCAATGCTGTGGATACGTCTGTCTGCTCCATCGAGTTTCCAACGGTTTATTCATTTTTGTAACTCAAGCCACCTATTTGTGTGTGTGTGATGTGTGGCTTCCCCCCCCCCAAGAAAACCAAAGTGACATAAACTGGAAGCATTTCTTCAAAAATTCTCATCTCCAGCTAATTGCTGATGTTGAGGATTAACATTCTGTGGCACTTCAGCTTCAGTTACTTTCCTTAATTAATGTCATATTTGCAAAGATCTATAAAAACACTGTTTAGGTAAATGATGTGTGTTCATTAACTGTTTAAAAATCGAGTCTGTTTTTTTTTTGCTAAGTATTTGCAACCTTGCAATTCCTACCTATCAACCTGTAATGTTTCAAGGGATCTGTATGCAAAAGGCCAATATTTCCGTAATTATTAGGGCAAAATGGGTTATAGAACCAGGGAGCCCCACAATACATATATATGTAATGCATATATAAAATACTTACGGGAGCATGGGAGGCAGCAGCACCACCTCTGCTGTTATTAATAGGCGGTTTCAGCTCTGCATGGTCTCCATGCAGACAAACCTTTTCTGATACTTGTTGCCTTTAATGCAGATTAGAGCCCCTAAACTGAAGGCATCTTTTCTGAATGTACACCATGGAGCAAAGTATTTTGTGATATGAGATTTTCTTAAACAAAGCATAAGGATCTGCCACTGCAGTGGAGTAAGATGCATTTTTTTAAGTCCACCTTCCAAATCACAGTCCTAGGGCAGGCTTGGCAGGGCAGTTTAGCACAAGTCAGATAAACCACCTGAGCACTTGTCTAGCCCTGTTAAACTTACAGCTATAAAATAAATGTGCCAAAACACTTGAATAAATACTCCGCTTGAGAGGGTAAGCAGCAGGTCTCATGATAGTCTCATCAGGTCTCTTCAGTATCTTAAGTTTCTGCTTCTTGGACTTATCACAGCAAACCCATCCTTTTGTGACCCTATTTGGTGCAGAAATGTGTGTTTATCCCAGACCGCGCTGCTTAAACAGGAGGGGACGCGCAAAGGGGACAACTGTGCTGGCATGGGAATGAGGACGTCAGCTGGGAAAGGTGCATTCCAGCAGGTTGGGTTTGCAGACTGCGGTGGTGTCACCACATGGAGAGCCACCATGGGGCTCCAGACCCACGTGCTGGGTCCTGTGGTGGGACATGGGGGTCTGCCTTGTCCCCAAGGTCTCCTTGTTCCCCTCCACCCAATCACTGCACTGGGTTAATGAGCTACAAGCAACAATTTTAAAAAAAAATTTTAGAGCCAGATCCTCAGTCTAGATGAACTTTGGTCCACCCTTTCTGCTCCCACCAAAGAGACCACCACGAGATTAAAGAATCCCATAATCCTCCATACATAGATTAGAAATCTTTTCTTCTGATAGCTTGAGAAATAGGCTATAGCTAAAAATGAAAGGGAATTAGTGAAAAATATGAACTAATATGTGTGTTTAATTAAGAACAAGCATGCTGTTGTGATTTGTAATCTTGAGAATAAGTGAAAAACAGTCTGCGGAAAATAGGACAATTTAGCAGATCATTTGCAATCTTAAATGCTTTCCTAAATAGAAACAAAGGAACAAAAAAACACTCTGAGAGCGACTTTTAAAGCAAACAGAGACACAAGAGAGTAGGAGACTCATGGACTGTTATTCCAAGTGAGCATAATGAGAGAAAAAACCTAATTATAAATGATAGATTCAATGAATAGCTTGAAAGATCAAAAACAGATCGAATTCAGTTATTACTTTTGCAGAAACATCACAGCATCATTACGCTGTTTGCACATAGAGTTATATGCCATTCCATGCGATTGAAACGGACACAATTACAAAATAAATTGTATCCAGTTAAATCAGAAGCAGGGGGTGGTTCTTGTCCACAACTGCTGTTAAACTGCTGCAGCACTTTCTACATCCTCACTTATCATTTGTAGCTTGACTCTACTAACTGAGTTAAGCACAAAGAATTGCATTTGCAGCAATTATAAAAGCAGATCACATAAACAGATTGAACCAGGCAGATATGATCAAGGTATGTTGCAAAAATTCAAGTGCAAAGGTACAATGTTGTACAAAGCAAAAAAAAAGTTCTCTTCAACACTGTTTAACGAGGGCGTCCGCTTGTTTTCCTTTTCTTTCTTCCCTCCTTCCATCGCTGTCACTGAAACCCCCAGCCCAGCACGTGAATACGATGGTTTTAGTGTTGTGCATGGAGCCTGACACCATTAATGCAAGGATGCCACGACCAGGGACTGTCCCCATGTACCCATGGAGGTGGCTTCATTGAGCTAGCACCACCACAGCCTTCTGCTGGCACCCTCCCTTTAAGCTAAGGAAATCAAACACATCTGACCAAAAAGCAACACATTTACAAATAGGAGGAAAGAAATCCTAAAAAAAATAAAAAAAAAAAATAAAAAAAAAAAAAAATCAAATTTACTACACCCATCTGAAACCCCTATGGTCCAGATGCCTCTTCCAGTACATTAATCACTGTTTTCTTTAACAACAACATTGAAAGGTCAATTTGATAGCTGCAAATACACTATCATTTCCTAAAATGACACACAAAAAAAGGGGAAAAGAAAAAAAAGTTAAACCAACTCTATCTAAACTCCTTGCAAATCTCTAAATACATTTTATTCTGCTTATTGGTTCTACTTTCAAAAATCCCATTCTACTTTTTACATTACAATAATGCTCTCTTCTTGCCATTAATATTGTGTTCAGTGAAATGCTAATATTTTTCAGCTCACTGTCAGAGGGAACTAAATCTACAGCAAGCTAATCTGCCATAAAGTCATGTTTTATACACATGACTACAAATTGAGTTTTACACTCCATGGAAAGCAATCTTCCATCTTTAAGGGTATCATGAGACACAGAATTAGATCTATTCTTCTGGCATTACTAAATCATAAGATGAAATATAATTTGACGTGCAAATGATATTGTAAACCCAAGGCAATGAAGCGCTGAAAATGTTTTTAGTACTAACTTACTTGTTTTTGAAGTATTAAGCGTCTTTTTCAGAAAATTAGTCTCCATTTATAATGGAAACAGCATTACATGAACTTTTTTTTTTTCGTAAAACAGGTACTAGCCTGGAAATTGAGAGACGTGTATATTTACTTCTGAATCGCACATCTAAATTTAACCCTGTGTTTCTCTGCTTTCAGACTCAACGGGTGAACACTTGAATTCTACCACGACTGCAGACGCTGTGTTGGGCCCTCAGAAGATGAACGTCACTTAGAGCTGCTGGCCCTTGTCAAGTTTCCAAACAACATGAAAATAAACTAGATAATGTATTTTTTGGATTTACACAACAGGTTTGGGGTTACTTTAGCTTGCAGAGGAAAGCCTGGGAGCACTGAGTCGGTACTTCTGTAGGTATTTTCACAGGTAAAATGAGAATTCCCCAGGCAGTGGTGCTAGGTGCTGACTCCTTGCGATGGTAAATGGTGTCTTTTGGAAGATGGACATGATCATGCCAGCTCATTATACCATTTATTTTCTTGTATTTATAGTCCTGTCTCTGCAAGACCTGGAGAGCTCCTGATTTTTCCTTATAACCATTTGTGTACTGGAACCCAGAAAACCTTCACATTTTCTTGAGGGACTTTCTGCTCCCTCCACATCATCACTTCCAAAGTTGCAGACATCTCACAACATGCTCATCCTGGTCTTGCTTAACTCTAGTCTTACTCAATTTAAACTCAGTTATCCCTTTTTAAACCAAAGGGTCAGTCTCACCTTTTGTACCACTACCAGTACCAATGTCACCCAAGTATCACTGTTTTTCTGCATTTACGCTGTCCAGGCATCTTAGCAGCCCTCTTGATGCTTCTCTTTCCAACTAAGAGGAGGTTCAAGTTACATCAAGGCATTTTCTTCTCCAGTCTTCTCACCTAGCCCTACCTCTCCCATACTCATGAAAAGTGTCTGTGGTGGATACGGCCAAGTCCCCTGCCAAAGGTAGCACTAATGGCTCCGGTAGGACGAACATTGCGCTGCCAACGCATTTCCAACTGGCCTCTCACTGGCTCCGCACTAACTTCCCTGTGTACAGCAGCTTCATTGGACCCATGTTCCACCACTTCTTCACTGGATCCATCCTCCACCTCTTCTTCCATCTCTCTCATCAAAACCTACTTCTTTGAAAAAAGTCATTAACCCAAAATTAGCTCACTGAGGAAAAGTAGGACTTTTTGCCACTAATCAGTGTCTGAGGGAAAAAAAGCACCAAGTTCTCGTAGCTCTTCTGGAAAGACTGAGTGTCTTTATCGATGGGACCAAGAGTGAAAACTAGATGGAAACCTTTCTGGAACACAGTGTGGACAGGGAAACTGAAGTTTACCTCTAGCATGAACCACTTGCTCTTTCCAAGAGCCAGTCCACCAACCCAGCAGATCAATCACATCGCTAGGTACCCACCAGCACGTGCATTTCCAGGCTGAATAGGAAATTCTGGCTGATCTCAACCACTGCACTTGGTTCAGCTACACACACTGGCAGAGCTGTATCACGTGGCTTCCAAACCACCAAGCTTGTTCCTCTTAACAGGGAAGCGAAAGAGAAAATAACATTGAGCACTGAGACACGGAAGCACCTTCTGGCAGACGAACGTTGGGTACCAAGCACGCTTTGATGTTTATATAATGTGTTTCTGCAAGAATAAGCAAGTTCTTTCTTTCATTAAGAGCAACACTTTGAACTTAATATAATTCCTTTCATCAAAAGCCCACGGAATATTTTACGAAGATGGCAACGTATTATTAGTATAGTTTTACAGAGGGGAGAAACTGAGGCCAAGGCAGATTAAGGGAGTTACTTGAATTTTTGTCTGTGGCTGGTAAGCTAAGAACAGAACTCATTTATCCAGGCTCCAAAACTGTTCTTCAAACTACTGAGCTGTGCTGGTATCAAAGAAAACCAAAACACACAATCAGCTGACACTGTCTCAGAAAATTCTTTGTAACGATTTGAAGAATGTGAGGATCTAAATACAAATGCCAAATTTTCAATTTTTGAAATTTTCTTTTTTTTTTCCTCCTCCTCTTTTTATTATTTATTCTTCACCTCTATCCTGTATGCCACGTGGCATTTTGCTTGTGGATGTTATTAATGTGAATGTATTGAGGTGCATGGGAGACAGTGGTACAAAACTGCAGTGCAAGGCAGTGTGGTACAGGATAGTGCAACACTGGGGAGATGCACGGAATTTGTGCACAAACTGGAGAAGCAGAGTGGCTCAAGCAATGTGCAAAACAGATCCCTGAAAAAGCAACAGAAAAAAACCGAGTGGATCCAAAGTTCAGGTTGTTCCTGTTCCCACTGTAGAAGATGATACACTTGTTCTCTTTTCTACTAGATTTTAAGGAAAAAATACTTCCTAAATACTTGTTACAAAGAAGGGATGAAAACGAAGAGCAAACGCTCCCTCTAGCAATTCATTTGTTGCTCTCTTAAATCCTTTCCACTCGCACAGAATTGCTGTCTTGGTGCCCCAGGTCACACAGCAAAATCCTGGGTTTTGGAAGTGTATGGACACATGGGGGAGGAAGAAGCAAGTAGGGAGAAGAGGGTTGCAGGTGAGGATCAGGGTAATCAAACCTCGGACTTTACAGCGTGTGGGAGGCAGGATCGCTGCCATTCACAGCTCTACCCCTCCGAGACCTCAAACGGCACCAATTAAGCATCAGGTTCACCAACACTAGGCAGGTATGAAAGATGCCGATCTGCTGCTATAGAAAAAAACAGTGCTTCTAGTTTCCTTTCCCTCATGCCTTCTTTGCCCTTCTTAGCACACTGACTCCATTTGAGACAGGATATTTTATATATGTTTTAAAGTAAAGGTCTGAATACACATACTCCTTCTCTTTGCACTATTAGTTTTAAGACATTCAAAGTATTTCAACCAGGGAGCTGAAGCTTGCAGTAAAGTTCCAGACATGAGTATTAGAGAACCTTTGTGCTCTAACGACAGAATTATACAGTCTTTTTGCAAAGATCTTTCACAGATCTACTTTAATGCACTAGCATGTTTAAGTTGCAGTGGAGAAACCCTGATAGACAGATATATCACAACACTGCTTCCCCTTGCTGATTTTGGCTCTTCTTGGAGAAAGACCTTGGGAAGGGTATAAGAAAAGCTGCAGGAGCATATATGATAAATATTAAATTGTTTGGAATCCAGGATATTTCTCAGCTGCTCCTATTTCCCCCTGCCTGCATTGCTTAAACAGCATACATGAAGACTGCAGCTGCAGCCTCCTTTATCTCTCTATCCAAAACCCTTGGAAAAAAAATCCCATCTACTTCAGGCTATAAATAAATGCATTCCTTGATTCAAATAGAGACATCATAATGCTGAAAAAAACATGGAAAAGATGCCACCTTCTTTCCACAATGGTTCCTGCTCCACTCATTTCTGTCCACTTCATTGCTATTCTGACCCATCCCTTTTCCATAAATATTTGTCTTGCATTTGTCAAGACTTATATTTAAAAATGAAATTTTATTTGCCGTCTTACAGTATGGGAGGCTATTATATATACATTATCCTTATGTGCATGATTGGGGAGAATAGATGATTTGTGAAGTTATCTATTATGGGGAATAATCAAGATTAATGAGCCCTATGGCACTTGCTGAATTCCTCCAGAGATTTATTACTCAGGTTGTTCGTTTTTCTTGTTATGTTGGTGCTGTCAAGAGTCCTATAACAAATGCAAACACAGACGTGTATTAATTGCAAATGTGGAACAAGGCTACTGTGATGTTACTAACTACTTACAACAGCATCTTCACTGGCTGTAAGATTTCTTATCTGACGGGTTTTTGATCAACTCACTATTTATTTTGGTATATGATGTAATTTTTAAAGGCTTAGAAATATATAGATGGGGGAATTAAAGAAGGAAGGGAATTCTGTGCTCATCTTATTTTTAATAACACAAGCCGTGGACAGAATTGATTGACAGTTTCCTGAGCTTTCCCAGCTTTTTCAAGTGCAGGCAACTCTGAAAATCTAATTTTATCATACGTTCATTTCAAAACAAAATAATAAAAAAACCACAATAATTGTGGCATAAAATAATTTTACTATGTTACTAAACCTGTTTAAAGCCGCCACTCTAACATGCACCTGTCAAGAGGATAATGCTGCTTTCCCGGGCTGACATTCCTGTTTTTCCACAGTGGTGCCAGCAGACTCAACGGTATCAATAGGAGGATCACAGTGACCCATGGGGCTATTAAGTTATTTATTAAAAGCTCAAGGTGCTCTGGGAATTTTAGGTAGTCACACTTCCTCAAATGGGAAAAAAAAGAAAAAGAAAACAAAAAGGTTCCTCATTTTAAGCAGTTTTTCCCTGTACTGTCTCTCTTCATCAATGCCTCCATACTGAGCACTGCTTGGGAGGCATCACGCTCAGCCTGTACCATTCATGCTAAGGGCACTACATTGAATTATTTCAAAATTTCTAAAAAAAAAGTCATTTTAAAAAACCAGTAGCATTACAGTTACCTTAAAAAAAAAAACATGCAGTGAATGTCCAAGTTAAGCAACAGCAACCTATGCTAAAGCCAAAGTCATTTGGAAATGTAAAAGAAATAGGAAGCATTTGCAATCTCAGTGTCCTCTCACAGAAGATCCCTCTTTGCAAACTGTGCTGGGGACACCTTAGCCTTTCTGACCTTCCCACTCCGGTTCCCAGCCACTGGCTTTCACGAGTCTTTTTCTCAATCCCTGGTGTGATTTCAAATGAGAAGCCGCAGAATTTTCATGTTCACGCATTTACACATAAAAACACATTTCTGCCTTTTTCTGATTCACCATGCTGGCACAAACACACAATGTGTGGGATGATACTAATAGCTCTGAACTATTAATATACAGGAGGGGATAATAATGATAATGAAGTAGCAGCTTACAACGATACCATCAAAATAAATGGAGATTTCCCATCCTGAAATACCACAGTCTGCTGGAACCTTCAAGAAACCACTAAAATCTTCCCTCTTAAAAAATAAATACAACAAAATCTATTATTTAACACAAATATGGGGGCACAACTTCAAGCTCAGGAAGTTCCCTGCTACAAAGACAAAACCCCCAAGGATCTATGGAAAGAGCAGCATCTTTCGACACTTCCACCATTCTTTTATGTCCTTGTCCTTTCACATTTTCTTCAGACTTCTGTCAAAGACGGGGGACTGGGTTTGATGGACATTCATGCTGGTCCTACAAGGCCATTATGTTTTTACATAGCTAATCTTGATTTTTTTCCAAGTTTTATGTACAAAGAAACAAACAAAAAGAACAAAACGACAACAAAACAACATGTATTCTCCTTTTTCACTAATATTCTAAATTAAAAGGGCCCCTAGGCTGCCTGCTCAACACTGTTCCTACTATTCCTCTGGAGCTGAACAGATCTCCGTGTTCCCATGGTCTCATTTTGTTCCTCCAAAATTTGGACTGGCACTGTATTAAAGCTCACATTAAATGTCAAAAAATTACAAAGAGGTTTTACAGGAAGAGCTGGGGTGAAGAACTCCAAGAGCAGAATAAATTTTATCTGTCAGCATTAGTTAAAAATTTAGAAGCAAAGATGATATATAGAAATACTAAAAGTGCCAGAAACCACCAAATACTTTCGAACTTCTCGAATAAGCTCTCTCCCATCTAGACAATAGCTTTTCAGAATAAAGAGCTAAATCCCCCTCCTTAATACCCCACTTCCTGCTTTCCCAAATCTCTCAACTTTTTGAGTGAGAAGACCTTGTTCCATTTTTGTGGAGTCTGCAAGTACAATTCTGAGACACTGTAGTAGCATAAACTATAGTAAAGCCAACCCAAAATTAGAAAAATGGGTTATAGCAATGCTAAGTGAAAAGGACTGGAAAGGATGTTCTTTTCATTAAATAACTGCATGCACCAGTTCTTCCTCCAAACACAAATTGAATTAGAGGGAACAGGGTCTTGCAAGGTTTAAAAATCCAAATTAGGGATTCATCCCTGACTGATCTGCTTGTATTTCCCTCTTAACACTATGAAAAGAAAGGCAAAAATCCAGAGAAATACAACTAGAAAACAATATCATAGTCTCAAGTGTTTTTTAAAAACCCACACAAATAGGTTTCTTGGTAGACTTTTTTTTTGGAAAAGCAAATGTGCTACTGAACAAGTAGAGAACACTGATGTGATTCTTTGCCTTTGGGTGCCACTCTGCCTTACAATAAAACAAGTTTCTGTGTAGCTGCTATCCAAACTGATACGCGCTGTCTTAGGAACAAACACTTTCCTCATTTCCTTAAGTGTAACCATTTGTAACAGCAATTCCTATAACTTCAGGCAGTCAGGTAACATGAGAAAGTTGTGATATCCCTGCTAAAGCGTGGCTAAGTGCTAGCAATTGAGGAAAAAAACAAGGAAACAAAAGACTACAAGGAGGACAACAGCCCCTGACGTTCACACATGTGGTCAACTGGTAATAACTATTCTACTTTTCCTTTAAATATTCTCTTTCAAAGTCTTTTCAAAGAGTCAGCAACATTAGATATTTCCAGACTAACCTTCGTTACCCTAAGCAGCAAGGGAATCTCTAGCAAGTGAAGAGCTTGACTGTGTCTTCTATATTACCTCCCCATAGGCCTGGGAGGACTCCCAAAGAGTTGCCCTGGAGCCATCTCTTCTCCACGCTGAACAAATCCAGTTCTCATGCATGCTACAATAGCAGGGGGATGACAAGCAACAAAACATAAATGAAAATTAAAGTATCTTGCTTAGTAGAAGAAAAATTTGGCCATGAGGACGACCAAGAAGTGGAACAGGTTGCCTAAGAGTCTGGGCAGTCTCTGTCTTCGGAGATTTTCAGGACATGAGTGGATCAAGTCCTGATCTGATCCACTGCTGAGAAGACCGCTCTGGTGTGGTCTCGTGGCTGACCCTGCTTGGAGCAGGAGGTTGGACTAGACACCTTGCACGGTCCATTTCATCCAGACTTATCCTAGGATCCTTCTACTACTAGCAGCAGGAGCACTTAGCAATTCTTTAGAAAAATGAGAAGTGGCTATGGAAAGACAATATATCACCTAGGGAAGAAACTAAAACATCAGAGAGTATGAAAAATGCGAATTCTTCTTCAGGGAGCAGCATTAACCTTATCACATGTACCACAACAGCAGCTCAGTCTTATGTAACAGGACAGAAAGCACCAAAGTTTCTTGTCTTTTATTAAACTGTGAAGCACCTACCAGTTAGTGAAGAATAAATTTCTCATGTCTCATGAAGACAAAATATCACCACAATATCTGAGATTTCAGTCATAAAACCTGTCCCACACTTCACTACCAATGGCAGCAAAAAGGGATTGAGATTTTGCCCTTTGCATATGACAACATAGTGGATATGGAAATGAGTGATGGATATTTTATAATGTCTATCCTTAAGATATAAGTAAAAAATCTGATATCCCAGACATCTCCAAAAAGTATTTGACTTCTCTGTACCTGATGACAGAAGGAAAGACTATATCCAGGTTATGCCAGCTTGCAATCCCAGACCATACTTCAGACAGACACAAGTCACTTTTGTGTTTTCTATGACAGCTGATATAATAAAGACGTGACAAAACCATAAAAAATACAACTCAAAAAAAGCTACCACATATTTGTAAAGTTACAACAGGAATCCCTCCACCATCTAAGCTATGCAATTAAACACCAAGTATGAGCAGAAGGTATTCACAGCTTCGTGCACTGGTGGTGAAGTAACAAGGAAATTTTCTACTGCCTCCAGAAGTTGTCTTGTAAGAATAATGTGGGGTTCAGCATAGGATTTGTGGGCACCGCAGAAGGCAGCCATTCACTGACCTCTTAGTTTTACTTCCACAAAGGAAATTAATGTAGACAGGGAAAGAAAAAGCTCATGACTGAATGCTAAATCTGTAGTGTGGAACCATTTCAAACCCAAATAACCTGAATGACAGAAATCAAGTTATAAACAAGTTGGAACAAAAGCTGCTAATCAGTAGCTGACATCACCTCAACCAGTTAAACTGCAAAGGTTAAAATCCAATCTGTAAAATCTTAAAAAACAGGTAAAATGGCTGAAATAATACCACCAACGATGTGCTTCGGGATTCAAGAACCAACAGTGAATACCTTAAACTTACAAATCACTTCTGCGTGAATCGATAGAGTTAAGAACAAATAGGCAAGCATCACTCTTGATTTGTTCCGTGAGATTCTCCCCAAATCAAATCACTACATCTTTTATCTTTTTGACTATTCTAATCACTACAATACCTACGCTGCCACGGGGTCATGCAGCTGCCAAAACGGACATAGGAAAATGTAAAACACGTGGCACTGAAAACATAAAAAGTGTCAGGAGGGAGTTTCATGCCATTCCAGAAAGAGATAAATGGATGACATTATAACGTGGATTATTCAGGCAGGTTCCAACATATTTTATGCAAAGCTCTCAAGTTCTGAAATTTGACATTTGTTCCAAGGTTTGTCAGAACAAGCAGCGCTGTGGTCAGACGAGCAGTCACGGTGCAGTCCCAGCCGTCGGTTCTGTGGGTTGCACTAACCACCGACGTCTGCTGACCCTCTAACAGTGCCTACTGAAGTCACACATAGATATTTTTATTGTACAGGTTACAATGCAATTTAGATGCATTTTACAGATGTGAGAGCTAAAGACAGAAAGCACAGCCAGTGAGCAGAAGCAAATGGACTTCACTGCTTGCAAATATTCACATCGCAGGCAAAGATCCCTCCACCTTTGCTGTGCACATTAAAATGGATATTTTCATGAACAACTAGAAATATTAAACTGCCTTCCAGAGACCAGTTCCTAAAAGCACTATTGCACAAAGTAATATGGCTCAGAGACATCTGGTACTAATTTTTCCTTTTTCTTTTCGTTTCTTGTGCTGTGCTTTCATTCCGTGTATGTTCCAAAATTACAGTTTTCAGAGCAAACATCATATTGATTGGAATATCACCTTATCTTTCAACTTTGCCTTCTGTCTCAAGGCATTTTGAGCACTAAAGCAGTGAGAATCTTGCTTCCACTATGAGACACAGCCTACAGACGGGAAAATTAAGGCACTGAGGCTCAGCCTGATTGCACTGAGCTGCAGTGGCCTCAGTAAGTCCTGTCTTAGTAACCCAGCCACCCACTCTTCTTTTTATAAGCAGGGAGAAGTGGAAAACTGCCCCGCCAGGGATGTCTACCTCTCCCTTGACATCAGCAGGACTTTGGGATAAGCGACTTGGTTTCTGTGCAGCACGGAGGGCATTAATGCTCTCTATTCTAGTGCTTCAATGTCTCTATGGAGAGAGGTAGTTATCACCCACAAAGTTCTCCCCCTGCCTATAATTTGGCCCCTGCAGGACTTTCCCCACTGCCAACACAGCCTCTGAGAGCGATGGAGAGCCAAGAGAGCAAGGTCACCAGCAGATACAGGAATAAAAGCAGCACTCGCCTCTGTTTCAACAGCCAGATCATGTATTTTTTAAATCCTCTTTAGCGCCTATATTCATCTTCATGCCAAATGATACAGTCTGAGTGACATTTCTGACCTTTTCTGTATAGAAAGTGCTGCGGAGAGAAATGATGGGGACAGTCATTTCAGTACACATTAAACTCCTAGTCTGGAATATCTGGGCCAGAATTAAAATCCAACATTCTCACTAAGTCAGATGAGTAAGACTTTCAACAAGAAAAGGAAGACCTAACTAACGTCTGTTGAAAATCAGGCCTTTCCTTTCACTTGTTGGGATCCCAGATTTCCCTATCCGATTTAGGCTATTTTGAACTTGAAGGAGGTAAAAATAATTCTCAGTTTTCTCAGCGGAATTCATGGACTCTGTCACAACGTCGACAAAAGTGCTTTTTTCTGTCTTCCTGGTGGCTCGATAAGATCAAGAAAAATTCATAAAAAATGCCTATCTACTACTGACAGATTAAAAAAAGGGGGGGAGGGGGTCAATGCAAACAGAAAAAGAACACAATAAAAGTGCTTTGTTGTCCTCAAAGGCCAGTGGAAAATTGGGAGCCAAGAGCTCTGAGTCGCCAGCACTGCCAGGACTTAGTGGGTGTTTCTGGGGAGCTGGAGTAGCTGCAGGACCAGACTGTGCTCGGCCCTGGCCGCTGCATTACAGACAGGGCAGAAAAATGTTTCCCTCAGTGTTGCTTCCTCTTTTGCACTTGCTGAAACACAGAATGGAAGTGGGTTGCTGCGGCAGCCAGCAAATAACTCTGGCTCCTCCAGCACTACAAAATTGGCTAAAAGCATTAGTAAATACCAGTGTTTTGGGATGCTTCTTTTTTTCCTTTTTGTTTTGTTTTTCTTTATTTTTGCCTGTAAGCATAAATTTTTACCCATGCCTCAAAAGCACAAACTTTCACAGCTTTTATTCATGTCAAGGCTCGGATTCTTTGCAAGGCAAAATAGGGGGAAGAAGATAGCATGGTCACTGCTAGCCACGTGCCTGTCAGATTGGGCTTGCAATGAAGCACACAGCAACAACACACAAGCAGAAGCAGGGCACTCTGAGGCATATTTTTTAAGCAAGCTGGGATAGAGCATCTGCATAAAGCCATTTACTGTGGTTTTCCCCTTCTTCCCATCTATTAAACACTTGCAGGTCAATTTTTTCCACATTCTGAACTCTGCAGAGAGAGGAATTTCAGTTGTCATCTATGGTGCCCAACACAACAGGACCGTGATCCATCCTTGGAGCCCCTTAGAGCTGTCGTGAAACAGCAGCAGCTTCAATCTGTGTTATCCAGTCCTAGTGAATGAAGCTTTCGAGGGTATTTTTTTGCAGGCTCTGCCAACTAGATACTTCATAAAGCGAAACAGAAGCTCGGCTTCCTTCAGGGCACCTGCTTTCAATTACAGGAAACATACGGCACCTTCAGATTTTCCGCTTTCAACATCTGTGCTTTGCAGGTACAATTTGTTGCATTCAAATTACTGCTAAACCCTGCAGGATGGTGCCTGGCTTTCGGGGCTGTGCATCAAGAGATGCTGGAGATGGACAGAGAGCAGGGCTGGAGATGGACAGAAAGCCGGGGCATCTGCAAGCACTTTCTAGTGACTGATAAATGGCTCTTCTGAACAAAATCTTTTAAGTTATTTAGAGGCCTTTCCCCAGTCCTCTTGGAAGTCTGTCCAGCACCAGCCTGAGTAGGGAAATCTGCTTTACTGTGCCTGGATGGATATACTGATGGTGTCATCCAGCCAAATCGCACACCCTGCAGCTTTTCCTAGCGAGTGATAGTTACTACTTAGTGTAGACACGATTTATTTTAGTGTCTTATTCTTTAGAATTACCTTATATTATCCTTATATTATGCTATAAGGTCCTACTACTTGACACCCTACTAGGAAGGAATCTCTGCTGTGTGTTCCCCCCTCTCCTGTCCTCGTGGTCCTCTTTATTACGCTTGATGTTAGAAAAAATAAGAACATGGAATAAATAAATTCTTAGGCTTGGATAAATAGTGACTTAAAAGAAGAAAAAGAAGATTTTTTAGATAAAAACATATTTAGAAAAGGGAACTAGGAATCAACTTCTTTCATTTATTTAATGCCAGGAAAATGCCAAAAATGAATGCCAACCTCAACCAGTTCCAAAGGCCATCAGTCTTCCCTCTTAAATAACACCATTTTCTGCCAGTTTGTATCACAATAACGAGCAGAACACTAACAATTCACACTGTTGCAATCACTAGACTGCTTCACTGAGCTTTTTAACTTGGATTCAGCTCTGGGCTTCTGTGCCTGTCTCCTTCCGTTTTAATTCAGCAGACCGAAGCAGTAGGATTGGACCCAGATTCATCTTTGCATTCCAAGCAGTCCTACGTTTGGTTCAGGACTTTTTCTAATTTAATTATGTTTGCACTTGGATGTAAGTTAAGTCACAGCTCAACCATTAACTGTGCTCCGCTATGGCATTCGCCAGTGTGTATTTGACTTCGCTAACTGCATAATGTTTGGCAGCGAGTTTTTGATAAGTGTGTGTTTGCAGATGTTCATGACAGACTAATAACGCCAAAGGAGGCTCTAGGAATGTTTTAAGTAAATATTATGTGTATATTTTCTCAACAGTGTCTGTCTACCAGTACCTTCAGAGCTGCATAATCTTATCCAGAATATGTTTGCATTAACCAGCACGGCCCCTACTACTAAGCAGATTGCTATTTGACTCCTATATATAATTACAGGTCACACAGACATGAAGCTCCGAAGAGGCAGCAGTTTCTGTAAACGTCTGCTTGCCATCACTAGATATTTCTTCATCAATCATATTGAAGAATGAGTAGATAAAGGCTTTTATCTGGGCTAGGAACTTCTAAAGGTATTTTAAGAAACTATGTTGCTTTCCTCCCCTTGTCTTCTTCTCTGTCTATTATCCTTCACTATTAAGGCCTAAGATTTACACAAGGATGGATCCCAGGAGTGTTCATCTGCAAATAATTTGAATTTGCAAGACCTTCTGAGTGGGGACCGTCCCTCACTGTTTTAGAAGGTGACAGAACATCAGTACGATGAAGAAGTTGAGCCTGGTGGAGAGCAGATGTTAGGCCTCTTAACTTTTTTTTCCCAGGAATTTATTACCTTGTCATCTTTCGGCTGCCACCAGCAGATGGTTTAACAATTTGGAGCGATAGCCAAATTGAAAAGAATTTAGCAGTGCCACTGACACCGCATTACACAGAGGAGGACTGATTAGGGCATTATCCTCTCATCTAAAATATGAGGATCGAATTCCATGCTCAGCCATAGACTTCCTGTGGACATGTCTCATTTAGGGTGCAATAACAGCACAATCATAAGTACAGCAGATGCCTATACAGACCATATATGAAATAAATTTAAACTAAGCTAGTTACCAGCAACAGCTGTGAAAGCACGGACTCTGAAACTCATCTGCTATAGACAAATCTCTAATCTCTTTGGCTCAGATTTATTAAATCTGTGTGTCCAACATTTCCTATTTAGTCAGCAAAGAGAAATAAGCAACTCGGAGGGCAATTCAGATTTTTGGGGGGCTGAAACAGGGGCTTGTAGTGTCTCCATTGACTACAGAGACGTCCCACGGCAACTGTGAAAAAATAGGACCTAGTTTTATAAGATAACAGCTTTTTCACAGCAACATTTTTGCTTTCCATTGAACTTGTTCTAAAACTTGCTAGTTGTAAGCCAAGTAGTTGTGCATCTGTTCTAGGGAGGCGAAGTATTTATTTTCTGTCTTAACAGCTTAGGGTGTGGAAATGACATAAGACCATTCCTATGCAGACAGGTGTAACAAGCAGTCATTTTGGGTAGAAAAATGGATTTCTGATGCTGGTGCAATGATACGGTGCACAGAATACGGACTTGAAGAGGGGCCATTGGGTGCAGCACGGAGGAGCAGAGGTCCAGAGTGATGCGAGATGGGGCTCAGAGGGACTCCAGGGCTAAAAATATTTGTCCACAGCTGGATAAAGAAATGCAAGTCTAAGGTTTTAGGGATAAGAAGGATATTGCGAAGTTGCAATGCAGTGAGAAAAAAGAAGGGTGTAATATTATTACATATTGGAAAACATAAGAATAGTGACATGTACTTCTCAGAGGAAGAAGGAGGAAATCACCAGCATCGCACTGCTCCTGGGCAGCAAGAGGAGGAGGAAACCCCCCACCAATATACTCCTGTGATGGCCTGGGGGCACCGAGTGCTTGTCAAAAGTGTCGCCAGCACCAAAAGTTAAAGCCAACAGCCCCAGGACCCGCAGGGCCAGGCACAGGGTGAGCAAAACCACAGAGGAAGGAATAAATGCTAAGAAATGTGTGTATGGCAGTTTTAACTGTATTATCACAGGCTTTTCTTTTAGATATGGGCTAATAATAACGATTTGATTAAACTCTTAGGATTTCAATTACACCAACAATATATTTTTTCCTTTGCACAGGCAGGCCGTTTCTTTTTGCTAGTAGCAAGATATGGAGGGTAACCAAGCTCAGTACTGAAACCCATTAGGTCTCCTGCCTTTGTTCCTCCTAGGAGCCAGCCAAACCAAAACCGTGCAGCTCTGACAGGAAAAGTCCATTAATTTTCAGCATGAATGTGGCTGATTTATACCCATGACTGGCGTGGGCCGCAGCTTCTCTATAGTGATTTGCTCCCACTGGGTGTTTTCTTTTTTTTTTGCCCAGTTTTCATAGTCCTTTTGGCCACTTTTTTTTAAATTCTCACCAATGCCAACTCTCTCTCGTCTCAGGCTATAGGGGAGATATGTTGCCAGTCTCAATGTTTCTCACCTTAGAAACCCCAGAAAGACAGATTACTCAGGAAGTTTATGGTGACCTTATCTATCAGTTAAGAAGAATAGCACAAACATGACAATTTTTGCTAATTGCAAACATTTGAGCTTGCTGGAATAGTTTTTGAGCAGTAACAAAGCGGGAGCTAATAATATAACAATCACGATAATATGTTAATAGATTTAATTGAAGTAATTTCTGTAGACAATAAGAATTATACCCTAATGCGTTAATTAATATGCTTAAGAAATGGTACAAACATGGATATGTAAAATGATAGAACGTGATTCAAAAACAGGCACGTTTTGCAAGGGGATGAGGCTTTGGAGCTGTCCTTGGGGTGAGAAATACAGACATTAAGTTATCAGGCAAGGTAAACAGCTCTCGATTTTAGCTATAACAAACATCAACTCTGCACCCTGATTTCTGCCTAATTAAACCTCTGACTGCAACCAGTTAAAAACAAACAGCAGATAATGTGTACTCACTGAGGCCTATGTAATTCCAGGCTTATCTTACACCAAGTCTACCTAAAACACTGCCGATTCAAAAAAATTAGAATAAAAGTCTCTCTCCTTCTCTCCTCTGACAGTCCAGCTAACAGTTTCCCTGCTAACCATGGTAGCCACAGAGGCAAAAAGCAGGAAGGATAAATAAAAAGTGCAAAAAAATTGAAAAATTAAATAAAATACCTTCCTTGTCTTGCCCGGGGAGGCACTTCCTCATTGTTTGTAATGCAGCTTTACAGCAAAGAAACCCCAAGCAGAGATGCCCGTAAGGGCACGTCCCCACCGGGTGCTGAAGGGCAGGTGGCAATGACCTCGTGGATGTCACCTTCCTCGCAAGAGTCCAACTGTGCCGGCAAGGAGGTGACACCCAAGCGCATGCTGCAGCGCGGGGAGGAAAGCAAGCAGCAGGCAACACCCAAGTGCTTCTTAAATCCATATATATATATATATATACGGGGTCTACTTGTTAATGGAGAAGATTTAAGAAGCGTAGGACTGTGCTTCAATTATGTATCTAAGAACACACAGTCACTTCTGGACAAGATGTCCCCCAGCGAGGCCATCACTCACCTCCGGAGTGGCTCAATGCGCAAGCAACACGGGACTTCACGCGGGTGACTTCTACCGCGCTCGAGAAGAAAAACAAAGAAAACAGCCCCAAAAAGAGGAACTTATGCCCTAAAGGAGACCCGAGGCTTTTAAAGAATTGGGTTAAGGGGCCCTGCACTAGAATAAAAAGGATGAAATACCTCATGGGCCCCTCGGCTGGGGACAGGACGGCTGTGGCCTCCAGCGATCGCTCCCGCCGGATCCGCGCGCGGGCGCCGCCGGCGCTTCCTCCTGCGGCCCGGATGCTGCAGTGGCGGCGCGCGATGGTGGAACCTGGCCCGGTCGCTCATTGGTTGCCTGTTTTGGGGTTTTGGTTTTGCTTTTTGTTTCCTCGCCGCTTTGTAAAGTTATTAGGCAAAAGCCCGGAAAAATATTCTGAAGTTCGCTTCAAAAATAAACCAAACCCACAGCGAACTCTAATATAAAAACTCCCATTGACTTGCAGCACGGTTGGGATGTAGCTCCTGTTGGGATTTAGCTGGTTCCACCATTTTGCTGCTCTCCCTCAGAAGTGAAGCCCATGCGCCACCTCATCAGCTGGATTACCCAAGCCCATCTCACCTCTAGGGGAAAAAAAACACTTAATCGCTCATTTTTTGATGTCCCAGTACCTCAAGGTGATGGAGCTAAGCACTAAGCTTACTCGAGATGCTTCAAGTCCAAACAACTTGAATGATGGAGACCAAATTATAAGCAACCTGGAACCAAAGCCACTCCACTGTAGTTGCCATCATCTCAACCAGGTAAAATGGTTGAGGCTAAAACCAGCTACGAGGCCACAGTGATGAGGCTCATGAGGGGCAATTCTCCAGTCACGGGAGGAGCCCACCCGGGGCCATGGACTGACTTTCCTCTCCCTGCCTGCAGGTCCCGATAGCGCATGGCTGAGGTGGTATGTGGGTCACCTAAGAGCCATCCTCCAACCACACGCCTGCTCCGGCCTCGGCATTTCCCTCCAGCTCCCGAGATGGTAGATGAGTGGCCTCCATGCAGGAGCACCAGGATGAGGAGGGTCACGTCCTCGCCATGAAGCAGCATCCTACCGGTCTTACTGAGGGCTGGGCAGGGAGGGTCTTGGCAAGACGGGTGCCAAAGATGCCCACCCACTTCCTCATGACAATTGACACCACCAATCCCTTCAGTGCATTTGGGGTTGCACCTGCGTCAAGATGACAACAGGTCTGAAAGTTTCTCGGTGTCATTGGTGGCCTCCTGCACCAGACTTGAACTTAGATGTCTTAAGGAGCAAAGTCTTCCCTGTATGGCTCATAATCTGTTTATTTAACTAGGTGATGAGGACACCGATGGAGAGTCCATCTGAGCTACAGCACCTGAAACACCTGGGTAAAAAGGTGGAAGACCCATCTGAAGCAGCTCATCAAATAGGGTGAGAGCGCTGCTGTGTTTTGGATTGAGTGTTTCACTCCCTGCTCAATCCAAGCTCCAGGAGATCATTTTCACCATCTTACAGCCCACCATCTTCCAAACAAGCTGGGTTTTGAAAAGGTGGTCAAGTAGCTGAGAACGCCCCACTTCACCCCCTCCCTCCAGGAGGACATTTGCTATGGGGTTGTACCCATCTTCCACCACCAGTGTAGTATGACTGCTAGGAGGACGTGGGCACAGTTACCAACACCCTTTAACTACATCCTCGAGTGCAAGCCAGAAGAAAGGAGACCTGCCTTCCTCCTCCTGGCTACTATCCATGTAAATACCAAAAAGGCTGTACCAGCACACCCTAGACTCCCAAGGCTCTTACTTTGCCAAAGTTAGGAAAATTTGCCAGAAAGTCAACATAGATATACATTAACAAAAAAGAGAGAGAGAAAAAAGAGAGAGAGAGAGAGAGAGAGAGAAGACCCAGCTATTGATGAAGAAATTGTGCAAGGCCCAATTTGCAAGGCAGAGGATTAATGTATTTTTAATGGCTGAACCAAGGGAAGGTCATTACACAGTGTTTTAACTCTAGAACATTAGCGTTGCATTTCTGCATTAGCAGTTAATGTGATAATGTCAAAATCTCCTCTGGTTGTGACATCATTGTAATAAAGGCCATATTAGTATACTTTTGGAGAAAAGAAAAAAGGCACGAGAGGCACTCAGACCTTAAATTAAGCCCCCTTGTCCCAACCATTGGGAAGATGCTTCTATTGCTCCATTGGCTTGGCAAGCCAGATCAGATCTATATTGGAAAGTCAAGAGATGTGAGAAATGCAAAGTTCCCTCAACAACAGCAGATTTTTTATTTTCTTTTTGTCTTTGCATCTTTTGGGTGCTTTCTGCCTTGAAAATGCTACTCTTACTGGAAGGCTCTAAGTAGGAAAAGCAAAAATAAGCATTAAAATGAGAAAAATAAACCTGAAAGTCAGCTTTAGGAAGAGGCTTCTTCAGCCCAGCTGCTATTTTTTGATTCTTGGAAGTTCGCAAGCACTAATCTGACAATCAGCTGCTTGTTACGGCGAGTGGATGCTGCTTAGAGCCCATGGCAGGGAGCTCAGGAGCAGAATCCAAAGCGCTGGGTCTTAACGTGGGGACACTGCCAATATTCCTGACAGCAAAACGCTCGTTTAATATTTAGCAAAACTTCCGCAGCTTAAGATACTCATAAAAATCACAGTTCTCTTTATCAGGAGCAGGTGACATCGCAGGATAGTGGCTCCAAAGGGCCAACATCATGAGCCTAAAATACTACTGTCCTTCTGAAAACCAGGCGCATGTAATGGTGCCTCATGTTATTGTTCCATCTTCCATCCATTTTTTTTTTTTCCTTTTGGAAGGAAGGTGCTCACAGACTTACAGATACTAAAATAAAGCTGGATCTGGGTTAGGATTTTTGTAATAGATTTAGGATGCAACTGTCCTCTTTCAGGCACTGCACCCCTGTCCCTTAGCACACAGGCAGAGATTGCACCAATGCTCTTGTCTGAAACAGTCTGCAGGCTTGTACAAAGAAAAAAGAAAATAAAAAAGCAGCACTTTGCATCAGTAAAGCAGAAGTTGACATGGTTCCCACTGTCTCTTTAGCTAAGCATGCAAATGGGCAGCGCATAGAAAGAGTCCTGCTTTAGGGACAATTTATGCAATTATGAATATGCAAGATGTGTTCTCATATTCTGCTTTGACCTCCACTTATGGAAACGCTGACAAGGACAGTCATGTTCTGATAGAAAGTCAGGCTTTGGGTTCATACCTCTCCCTGAAAATAAAAAAAAAATAAAATAAAAAAACTAAAAAGCTCCACAAATCAAGAGGAAAAGCGTAAGAAGACAATCATCAGTTGTCACAGCATGCAGGATTCGTGGACTTCACTTAATGAAAAAGTTACTTTTCAACCTACATGGTTACAATAAAAAAAAAGGAAAACAAAAAAACAAACAGATTATCCTAATGCTTTATAAATTGCAAGCTTCTTTTTAACTTTCTAAGTTCTGTTGCTTCATAGAAACCTTAGCATTTTTTAATCAATCTGATGTCTTTTAAAAGGCAGATTGTTTTTAATCACCTGACTTTTGACTTGTTTTCTCACACTCTCTAAGGAATGAAGGTTTGGTGGTTTACTCACTGCAAGCTGCATACAACACCATGACCAACTAGACCCAAGTTCGTAAAGAGGAAAGCTGGTGTTTTATATAAAAGATTTGAGGGTTTTAGCTCAGATTAGCTTTTAAGCACGCAGCTTCGAGGAAATGAACAGTGTCACTCCCCTCCTACCTCCATATAACATAACATAACATATATCTAGGTCTAGCAGGTACCTGAGCAACAGGATGGGCTATGCATGGATCTCATCATGAGGTTTCTCCACGATAATTAAAATTATACAAAGGAAAACACCAAATACAAGACCTGATGAGGAGGAAGAGGAAAGAAAAAGCAATTTCCAAATCCCAGTAGCCAAAATTCCTGGCTCCTCTTGCTCTAAAAGCTTCGGATCTGAGTTGTTTTTTGGAAGCAGAGGAAAAGGCAGAGATAAGGAAGATATGAAGGGCTTTGCAAAAGGATCGAGTTACATTGAATAAATCAAGGCGATGGTATGTGAGTAGGGCAGGTAAAGACAGGGTGCACCCTCCTCTGCACCCTGTCAAGGAAACTATTTTCTCCATTTTACTGTATTCATCACTTCCTAGAGCACTGGGAAAATACATAAGTATTTCTATAGCGTTAATTGTGTCCCACTCCTGTTTCTCTACCATCCATAAGGCCGAGAAACACTAAAGAATAAGCAGTAGGAAAACCGAAGGAATCTAAGCCAATGAACCAAAATATCCCATTGAGAAATGGTTACATGGTAAGAAGAAAACTAATATGGAAAACTGGAACCAATGCATGGTACGGCACAATTTTGGAAAGGTAACTTTGAAGAGTTTAAATGAGAATGCAATTACATACAGACCAAATTTTGTAGGAAAAAAAAGGACAAAAAAATAAAAGAAAGAAAGATAAATAGAAAGAAAAAAAAAAAGGAAAAGGAGAGAGAGAGAGAAAAAAATGGTTTGGACTTAAAATTCAAAATAAACAGGAGGCAGCTGGAGAAATGCAAGATGATTTTTTCTTTCCCCCCAAGCCACAAGTGAAATTACTGAAAGTCATGTCAAGGACTGAAGTGGAGGCAAAGAGCAGAGAGCCAGACTCTTTAGAAGGGGTTCAGCGAGTGCTGACGATGCGGCCGCTCCGTGGAGCCCAGCAAAGTTGCTCAAAACGCTGAACCTGCTCTAGCTCTGCCTCCCTGGCAAGACTTCAGCATCAGCCTCCAACTTTGGAAGCTGTTTCACTTTTAAAAGTGCAAAACCTGAGAAAAATGTCTCCTTTGGTATGGCCTTTTAAGAGAGTATTTGGTATTTTTAAGCACTCTGAGATGAACTTGTGAAGGACAGAGATGCAAATGCATTCTGTGCAGGTTGACAACTGTAAACCTAATTACTTACAGGACACACAGAAGCAAAAGATACACAAAACCTTATGAAAATACTGTTCTTAGTATTTTGCTTCTACTGCAAGCTTTTATAAGCAGAACTTGAATAAAGAGAACTAAAGTCTATAAAACATTTCCATTTCCAAGACCAAGACATGTGAGGATTAATAAAGAAGGGAAAACAACATTTATTCTCTTAACTAGGGTGTTCAGGCAAGTGAAATGAATACATAGCTGATAGCACATATCAAACTCACTTTTTTTTCTCAATTCTCTCCATTTTTTTTAAAGTCTATGATCTTACAGTGAAATGATTAAGCGAAAACACATTCTCATATTCTCTTTATATTTATACATATATATATATATATAAAGGTTTTAAATGATGAAGTCTAGGAAGGAAAATTTACATTCATACTGTGGCTTAAATTCAGAAGCTCCAAAACATGAAAGCAATTCAATTCAGTTTGATTATATTTTTAATACCTTGTTACTAAGCCTGATTATTTTTTCTCTGCCTAGCAATTCCTGGGGTCTGACACCCGGTACACGGTGTCACTTGAATACTGAACAATGAACCTAAAGTTCTAACTCTTAGTTCTGAATTTCTGAACTTGCAAGGCTGCATTGCCTAAAGACTGCGATATTAAACCCATATTGAGGTTCATGCTGGAGCAAAAAATGATAAAATCTTAATTGGGGATAGATTTAACAAGAGGAAAAAAAAAAGTTGCTTTTGAAGGCAAATAAGATTTGGGGGATGGGGAGAACAAAGAGTTGTTTGCAAATTTTTAGGTTTCTGCAGTTTTGATGCAAAAATAAGTTGCAAGATAGAAGTCCTGCGAGGAACAAAAACCCTCTCCAAAGCAAACCATTTTCTGGCATTTTCACCCAGCACTGCAGACCTTGCAGGGAAGACAAGTCCGACAATGCAGAAGGTGCATAGGGGCTGCTGCACACCCTTGGGGCTACAGATCCACTCTGCCCTTTCTTGCCCCAATTTCACCCTTAGCTTTGGCCCTGTAAGTGAAGTGAAGCATACGGCAAAGGGAAGTGGGGGGAAGCTGCAAGGAAATTGTTCAAGAACTGCTGTTAGGTCTGATGCACTGGACTGGAAGTGCTGGAAATAACTCAAACCCAAGCAGCAGGTCTGGTAGGTTGGTAGGTCCAACATGATCCATCATCCCCATTCTCTTCATACACTTGTCCTTGACTGGTGGCTGTGAAAGTCCCTTCGCATGAGAAACCTGGCTAGCTTCTGCAGTTAATATTGCCTCCTTTTAACAAAAACAAACAAAAAAAAAAGCAGAGAAAAGAGATAAAAGAAGAGAAAAGCATAGGGATATGCATATTTTTCTGGCCTGACCTCCTTCAACCGTCATCAAACCCAGCTTCCAAACGCAGTTCACCAGGCAAGGCAGCAGCATCGGTGTCCCCAGCATCACTGCGGCAGATACAGGACACGGATGCAGCCAACTCCATAGCACTCAGCGCAGTTTATCTTCAGCCTGCCGAAACCTCCCACCCTTTCACAATTAACAAAGAGAAGTTTAATACTTAATGCCTTGTGCTCTCTCTCGCCTTTCGAAATGACAAAGTTTTGCGCTCCTGAAGAACAGCCAGCGTAACGTTACTGCAAAAGGCGCAAGGGAGTAACAAGCAGTATCCGTCCAGCAGCCCAGTAATGAGTTACACCCAGAATCCTATTTAGAAGTTCACATAATTCACAGTCTGTCTGGTTACATAGGTTGCAAAGTATGACATCCAGCTGGGAAAGCTGAGCTGCTTTACCGTCCTGTGGCAGCGGTTTGTTTTATATCACCCCAATAGCGATTAAAAAGAAAGAAAAACACTCTAATGCAGCTACCTGAATTTCTTCATGCTGCACTTGCAAACACACATACGCACAAAACAGGACGGGAAAAATAAAGAGCGAAAAATAAAGTTACCTGAAACATAAACTAGGCAGTACAAGTGTAATTTCCAAGAACTCAGGAAGAGAGAATAGTGAACAAATATGCTTAAATTCCACACCCAGCTATTTTATTGATGCACTTTTTCAGATGAGTGGAATTTAACTGGAATAGGCAGCCAAATAAAGGGCTGACGTCCCGGATGTCAATGTTATGGCATTTTAAAACGTAAGAGAAGGATGCAGAAGCGTTACCAATATATGTACACTTAGCAAATATGAGTAACATTAATCGGAATCAAAATGCAAATGCTCCAAAATGCCTAGATGTGTCTTGTTACTCACTTCTACCCTAATTGCTTGATTTTAATCATTGGGATTTATATATACACCAGTATACTACTGAAGCAGTTAAAACTAACTGCATGCATTTTTTTCCCCAAAGAAAGTAATGGACTTTTGCAGTTATTTTATTGCAACGGAAGATATTAACATACCATTCTGCTCTGAACTCCAGGTTACAACACAAGCGGATCAATTGATCACCCACAAAGTTTTACTGGGTGCTAAGGGCAAATTACATCTATAAATCCCCAAATGGGTCATTACTCTCAATAGAAGCCTATTCAGTGTCTTAATATTGCAGAGCTATTTTTTTGCCATCTATTAAGCTGGATGTGTGGCACATGGAAAGTAGAAACACCGTTTTACTGGTTGTGAGGAGAGGCCGTGCAACATGTGTAATGGATACAGTAAATGCCACCCACCAAATAAGACAAGTCCACAGAAAGCAGCCAAAGCAGACGATACGCAATATACGATCTCCTCATTGCTCCCACGGGATTTTCCATGCCTAATTCTCAAAGTGTATAGGAAGGGAAAGCTGAATGACCTGTAATCTATAAATGGAGGAAATGAGGTTAACTAGGGTGGAAGAGAAATTATTCCATGAAAATAAAAACAGCCTCCAACATGCGCTGTATTAACAAACTAATATTGCCTTGGGGATAAGTAAAATTGATACCTAAGGGGGAAAGAAGGGGGAGTTAAATTAATTAGCGGGGGTTCTCACCATTCATTTAAAACACGTGTGTCCCTGATGTTTAAAATGCAGAAGGCAGTTTGCAGGGTGAAAATGGGAATTCGATTGGGTGCGGGGTGTCATGGGTCCCATAAATCCAGCTGTATGGAGCAGCTTTCCACAGAGGTGAGCCACAGAAAAAGCATCCTGAGTAAGCGGCAGCAAACACTATCATGCTGATGAGCAGACTGGAAATCCACTTTGCTCTATCCTTATCTCTTAGCATGTTTTTTTAGGATAAACCAAGAGTTCCTAGGGGCTACGACCTTGCCCCAAACACTATCTTTAAACCGGAGCAGCTGGTTTTCTGTCCCATTTTGGCCAAGGATTCATGTGAGCAAGCGGCAGGCACAGAGCTGCAAGCAGCGCCTGCTCCTTCTCCCCGTGTGTCTGCATCGCGCCTTGAAAAATTTATAAATCACTTAGCTTTGCCAGGGCCAAATTCCCGAGAGAACAACAGGAATTACAGCCACGCCGGCAGCGCAGGAGCAAGGACTTTGTTGGAGTTGCCCTAACAGAGTGGATCAGGAGGGAAGTGACTCCAGGGAAAGCTGCCGACACCCTCCCTGTGCAAGCCTGCTGCTTTCCTTGTGCTCCGCTTTGCAGGAAATCAAGGAAATGTAGTCACTTGTGCATGGGATTCTGTTCACGTGAAACCTTTTCTTTATTATTATTATTATTTTTGCTCTCTTAAAGGACACAATCCCCAAATGCATCTAGGAAACGTCCATTTAATTATTTTCCCAGCTAAGACGGTCACTCCCAGCAGAGGAAGAAAACGCTCTGTTGCTAGAAATTATCCTGCACACAGCAAGTGGCAAATCCCAAACACCAGCACATCGCTACCTGCCGGCTCCTGAGTGCTTGAGCACTTCCAGCACGCGCCTTTGGCATCACTCCCTCCTCCTCTCCACTCGTTCACTTGCCTATTTCTTCCCTGCTTTTCTGCCTCCAAACTGGTCCTTTTGGAGGGCTGCTCCTCCCTGACAGTGTGAAAATGCCTTCCCAAAGGGCAGCTGCTGAATCTCTTGCAGGAAATTGGTCCTACAACAGGCTGTGAATCTCTGCATCATCCATGGGGTCGTTCCCGACACCCAGAGTCCCCTATCCTGGAGCAGAGTCCCTGCGGGCTCCAGCTGGGAGCAACAGCGAGGGAGACAGAAATACCTCCGGAGGCTACCTCGGAGCACCTAAGATTTAATGTAATAGACCTATTAATAATACATAAGAAAAGAATTATCCAGAGCTTTTTCGCCAGAAAAATCTACAGCTCGAGTCCTCTCTGAATTAAACAGGGATTTTTTTTTCCTCTGGTTCACCGGGACATGAATTAGTACCAAGTACATAACCTACATTTCCAGCTGAACATGAGGTGTTGCATCCAGCCCTTGCTTAATGTTTCAGTTCCTTATTTCAGGCATAATCATCTTAAGCTTGTCCTGAAACACACTTGTCATTTACTGACCATCATGTCAACTGTCAGTATTTTTTTTCATTTTTATTCTGTTATTCCCATTAATTCTGTCTCTAATCTTAGCATTTACAGTTGTCAATTTCATGGATAACTTGTTTGCAGCACAAGCCTCAAGCTGCAATTGCTGGTGTCTCTATTTCTTTTTTAAAACGATATAACTAATTTAAACAATATGACCAAGCGTGAGGACAAGGGGACCCTCTATCATTAAAATTAGGCACATTGCTGAATCAGTGCTGGTGCATTCAAAGCCTTAGAGCCCCCAGCTTCTCTCTATTCACTTTGAGGCAACCCAAAAGTTTCTGTCCAACACCAACTTATCTTCCTTGCTCAAATGTTGCCTAATTCGAGTGCCTGATCTGCATCTTTTTATCTTATTCACTGCTCTCTGCATGTGGAATTCACTATCTATTTGCAAAAAAAGGGAAGTACAACCGCCGTTTCCTAGACAACGGCCGAGCAAAATTAACTCTTTCCTGACCCTTCCCCAAAAGAGAGGCAGGAATATTGAATTTTGCTATCTGAACTGTATTAAAGAAGATTTATGGCTAAAATAACCACCCTTAGGAAGTGATGCATGGCAAAAATAAAGGTGCGTCAGTGCTCCAGTGTTGGAAATATGCAGTCTATTGGCTTTGCAGAACATTAGAGTGGGCACCAATATGCAATTACAAAGTAGTTTGCAAAAGACCTAGGTGCAAATCCACCTCAATTTCTCGCACTGATTTTTATTTTTATTTTTTTTTAGACTTGCTGGCTTCCCTGCTACAGGCTGGGGCGGACTTCACGTCCCATGGGATTGCTGTACCCGAGGAACCTGTCCGTGCTCATAATTCAGAGCCAAGTTTTAACTCAAACTATGCTGTTTCTTTTTAAAAGCACTGGATGGCTCCTTTTTGAGGTACAGAAGGGGACACAGAACACTGTATTGCAATAAAATAAACCCTTTCAACTTGTTTTCCATTTCAGCCCTTTGCAGTTAGTTTTATGGAGCCTCGAGGATACCAGGGGTCTTTCCGCAGTCGCGTTTTGCAGCCGCTTGCCTGGACTGTGCCCATGCAATTTGAGAGCCTGCGAGCAGAGTCATTCACGAGACGCTTTAATACACAGAGATATGATCTCAGGGCATCAAACACGGTTATAACAGATTTAAAGAACAGATTTGCTTCCTGCCATGTGGAAAACTGCCAAGGTCCCATGTGATTCCTCTGCAGGTGTGCACCACACAGCCCTCGAACTTGCTGCAGGATCAGAGCTCGGGTCACGGAACTTCTTGCTATAAAATATCTCTAAGATAACAATATAGAGCATCTTGCAGAGTGACTAGAACCAGCACCGTGAGCACACTAAATAATCAACAAATTCTCAAATGTGCAAGTGCAGAGTGACCAGGCAGCATATGTAAACACATACTCGGGTTCCCAGGTGCTGGCACTCCATCACGCCCAGTGCAAGGATGAGAGAGGACAAATCTCTTCCTTTAATGCAGAAACATGTCTTATTTTTCTTGCTCCTCCCCAGCGCACAGTGCTGCAATCCATCACGCCTCTAAGCATTTCTTCCCTTCGCAAAGGATGCCCTTGCTTGTGTCGAGATGGGCGAAGGAGGGAAAAACAAAGAAAAATCTGACACAGACATTCTAAAGGAGAGGACGAGCAAGGGCTTCCCAACAGCTTCTTACTCATGCAGTGCTTCAAGACACGCTTGGGCGCAGCACAGCCCCTCACGCCGAATTGCATTTTCCTAGCCGTGTGCCCGTACGTGCGCGCAGTCCTGCCTCCTCTGCGAGCCACGCAGCTCTCCAGGCTGCCCCGGCTGCCAGGGGCACTCAGGGAGAATTGCAGATAAGAATTTCTGACTTCAGAGAGCAAGCCACAAAATGCATTATTTGGCTGTCAAACCAGGACTCGCTAAATTAATGAAGCATTTTAATTCCCCGATCAACAGAAGCAAAGTTAATTTTGTGAAAGTGTGCTAGATTCCAAAGCTATTACTATTAAGACTAACTTAAACCTCATCTCCATTCTTCAGGGAGCAGGAGGGGAGAATAAACAGAGGTGAAATTAGCCACAAATGTGGAGAGGTAGTTTTTGGGCTGCAGTAATTTTGATGAAAGGAACTTAGAGGGCCTGTTAGCACTAAATCCCAACAGACGGGCTCTTTTTCAGGCAGCCTACAGATGCTTTCCTCCTTATGCACTTTTTTTCCTTCCATCTTGCAACAACCAACAGATACTATTTTTTTTTCAGGGATTAAACTTGTATTTCCCAAACCATTATTTGCATGGTAATTGCTGCTCAGACCTTTGATGGATCAGATTCCCCAGGTTTTGGATGAGCACGGGACAAGGGTATGGTATTTTCTCTAAGGACCTTGCAGTTTATGGTTGAAAACAAGAAACAATTTATTCAGTAAAAGGACATGGCTGAGTTCTTGATGCTAAGTGCTTGGTCTGTCTCATGTTGAAGGAGGAGATTGAGGAGATGTATGATGAGACTTGCACACAAATACGGTTCATTATGTTCTCTATAAGTCATGGTATATTTAATTTGTGAGAACAGATTTTCCTGGCACTGTCCTTTTGAGTCCTGAATGGTGTCAAAAAGCAGAGGAAGGGCCCTACTTTTTCCACCACTGTCTAAGAATCACCAACCAACGTGGTGATGGGGAACCTGGTTGATACAAAAGACGTTGAGGTTCAAGTCCTTCATTCAAATCAGGTCAAATTAGGTGGTGCCTACTGAGGAGCTTGCTAGTTCTTCTAGATCAATCCCTTTTTCACCAAGTTTCACACTGGAGTGGAGAGCTAGTTCTCACCAGAAAGCTGACATTTCTACAAAAGCAACTGTGACACCAAAGACACAACATTATGCAAAAAAAATAATATTTTCAATGGAAACTTCCCAAATCACATCAACCTACATCTCCATCCTCATTTTCAGCATTTGAGCAAGAGCCTCTGAGACAGGCTCTAACCTGGGATGCTTCTTTTGCTTTTTCTGAGCCTACTGCTTTGAGCTCTTCGTCTTGGATGGAGTTGCAGAGAGCAACTCTAGGGTTCACTGAACTCTAGGGTATCTGAGCAGATCTCACGTGAGTTCGGCCAATTAACACATCTTTATCTAACTCAATGCACACAGGACACACCTGAGAGAAAACTCAGGTCTCCTATTTGTGTAGCGGAAAAGTTTCAGGGACAGAACTCCAAAGGGAAAGCTAGCTCCTGGACAAATAAACACTTGGAAGTTCAAGATAAATGAGCTCCACTTGGAGACTTTACAGAATTTGATCTAGGAATCTCCCGAAGAAAAGAAAAAAGTAGGGTTGGAGAGGATAGAAGTCCTCCAGGAGGAAAGCATGGAGGGCTGAACAGTCCAGCCACAGAAGGTGCTCACAGGAGCTAGGTTTAGACACAAGAATCCCTAGGTCTCCTGTAAGGGCACAAAAAGAGAAACCTTCCCAGATGGATGATGCAGGTGTCAACACCAGCCTCTTACAGAACATTTCAGACCTAGAACCCTTCATTCTCCACAGACTATAGAGGAAGCCTAGGAAGATGGACCTCCTTATAAACGTCTCCAAAGACTTTAGGCCAAGTTGAAAAGACAGCTGTACCATCAGATCTGAGCACAGACTCAAACTCTTTGTACCTCTATCAGTTTTTCTTACTTTACCAAGACATTGACATACTTCATAAAAACACTCAGATTTCCTCAGAGAAAAAGCACTGTGTTAAAACTAAGCTATCATTACTTCCATGGAAAATGAGCATGAGCTTTACAATATATTCTGTGCTTGCAGGAAAAAAAAAAAAAAAGGTAGGAAGACTAAAATAATTGGCCTGATTTTCAGTGCCTAACTTTAGACATCCAAATTTGAAAATGTAGGTCATGTGACAACCCTATGCTATTTAAATCTCATATCCTGGATTACTGAAATATATAAAAAAACGCCTTTTATTGTTCCTCTGCCTGCTGTTTTAAAGGGAAAGCTGCTCAGGGTAAGTAGTAGAACACCTTTGTATCAACACGCTCTCAAAACTACATTATCCCATTCATCAAGAGGAGCAAAAACAACTTTAATTTTATTTTTCTTTTGTTAAGTATTAGTCATTAAGAAAAGCCTCTGCCTGCCTGGAAATCCAGAAGTGTTGCCAGATGTGTCTATAGATAAGAGACGAGCTTGCTGTCCACTGACCTGGACGGTCGCAAAGGGTTTGTTATTCAGGTCCATTCAGTTCCTGGCTGCTTTGCTGCGAGAAGGATGCTACATGGTGCCAATTGAGATGGTGCTTTGGATGTGGACACTTTCCCACTATAAACTGGACTGAGTCCACTAGCTTATCCCATGCACTGAGCAGCTGTTGCAAGGAAAACAAAACAACTGATCCCAGGCAGCATCCCAGAGGTAAAAAGATCCCACAAAGAGAACCACCGTTCAGATGTAACGTTTAGAAAAGTGTATTTCAATTTAATGTTGGCTTCGGAATAGGGAAATACAAATTCTCATTTTAACTCTTTGCTTTCGAGCTTTGCAAACAGCAGAATTCATACAGTTTCTATCAAAAAAAACCGCACACCCCTTTAGCTACCCCTCCCCTTGCAATCTGGTACACAAAATTTTAATCAAGTAGCAACTTGCCAGAATGAGAAACTAAAATACACGGAAAAGGCAGAAAGAGGTCATTATGAACATCCTTCCTCTGGAGTGAGCTTGAGTACATTTATGTTTAAGTACAATATTTTAATAGGGTATGCTATTGCTAATTAAACATATTCCCAACTCTTTTTATTGATTATGTAGTGAAGATAGATGACAGAATCATGAAAACAGTTGTACTCACTACTTACCAGCATTATTCAGGTCAAGCGTCTTTATCACTGAAGCTACAGAATAAAACTCCTTCTAATAAACCTTACAAACCCCATTTATTTTGGCTCATCTGTTTGCTCTCTGGACAGAAAACTGCGTGTGTAGATAGAAGTTACAAAACAAAACTCTTTTGCATCACTTCAAGAGCAATGGTTACACAGGAAGAGCTGGAATTTGGAGGCCGATATTCAGATTTTCTTTAGGTGTCGTGTATTTAGCTCCTGTCGAGCTGACTGTGCATCTTCCCCAAACAAATCCTCGTGCACCGCTACCCTGGCTCAGCAGCCGCGTCTGTGCATTAGTCATTCTGCACCTATCATAACGACACAGCGCAATTAAGTAAACACACTGCTGCACGAGAGAGGTTCAATTTTAATACACTCAAACGAATTAAACCAGACGTAAGCAGGTTACAAAACGGCGAGAGGGCTGCCAAGAATCAAGAAAGAGATTGAATTTAACCATTATTAAAATGACAAAACTTGGGATCGACAACTGTAAACAGTTTTCATCACCTAATTAAACAGCCCATTAGTGGTTTTCAGAAGAGATGCTTGGCGGCGGCCGCTCCGCAGAACCCGGTTACTTTGCGCTCTACATTGACAGAGCTGCTCTTAATTGAGCGCTGCCCCTGCCGAGGTCATTGCAATCGCATCAAGTCCCAGGGGCAGCAGCAGACCTGAGACCAGACCAGAGCTGTTGGTTTAAGTTTCACTGCTAGTGACAAATGAAAATCTCTTGAGAAGAGTCTATTTCCATAGAGATTTTGGAATATGCCGCATATTCACTGGACACTTTGCAAGTGCAAACAACTCTCCTGGCCAAAGGCTCCCCGAGTCGCCGAGATCCCAGGGTTCACCTGCCACCCTTGGCATGGCAGAAGGTCCAACTCCTTGCATGAATCGTGGTGAAAAAAAAATCCCACTTTCTGATTACCCTGGTAGGCCATCACCCAAATCCCAAGGCAGAACAAGGCTGGCACGCAACTTCAACAAGATGCCCCAAACATTACCCAACTACCCAAGACAAATGAAAAATATTAAAGAGGGTGAAGATTTGCTGAACTCTTCCACATTGTTGGGAGTCATTGTTTAGAACAGTCTCCTTTTTTGCCTCTCTCGCTCTCAAATAGAACTGTATCTGAAAATATATTTGTTTATGCAGATTGGACATCCTTCGCCTGTTTGAATTAGCTACATAAGTACATTTCGTATCGGCGCAGACATACTCAACGTATTTAATGTCAACACTGCTAGCAATGATGGAGATTGGAAATATTTCTCTGCTTGTTGGCCATGGAATAAATTTGCCAAACAGAATCAGTGTAGCTCTAGAGTTTAAATTAATGCAAGCAACGCTGTTATCAGTAGTCTTTAGCCTGCCACTCTTAGCTTCTAACAGAAACATTTAGGAATAGGAAGCATTACATCTGGCTACAGCTGCATATTACATGGTCCATTGAGACTTAGATGCTGATGGCTGAACTGAATAACAAACAGCTGGGTATAAATGCAAAGATCAGGGAATCACAGGAAAATGCTTGTATAGTATCTTTGAAGCCTCAAACACAATGATACTGTATTAGTGCTATTAGCATTGCAGAATGAAATAGCCTGAGGATTGGAGTTCAATTCCTTACACAGGGAAGGAGCTGCTTTAGGGCAGGTAGTGGCAAACTCTTTTCTGGCTACTCTGATGTTTACATTCAAGCAGCACGTTTGATTTAAAAAGTTGGTTGTGATGCCACAAGGAATCCTCATGTCTACAGAAGTGGATAAATCAAACTGTGCCGGCAGTTGCTGAACCTACTTTCTCTGGACCTTTGGGGAAAATGTTGACCAAAATCTTCTCAAATTAACAAAAGTGATGCCTTCCTTACAAAAACTAGGCACAAAGATTTGAAATAAAACAGGTTTGATTTAACACAGAAGCAAACCAATTTAGTGAAAAATTGTTTTATCCCCCTCAGGACTGAAGCTTAGTGAGAAGGGAAGACAAATAGCAAAGGATGGGCATGGTCACAGTGATGGGTCTTCTCAGCTGTCCTGGACACCAGAAATACAAGCAGTCAAGCAATCCTTGCAACCTCTATGGGGTGAGGAATTCACAACATTCAGCAAAATTTGCAGAGGACACCAGGCTGTAAGGAAGAGTTTATCTGCTTGAGGGTAGGAAGGCTCTGCAGAGGGATCTGGACAGGCTGGACTGATGGGCTGAGGTCGACCATGAACAAGGCTAAGTGACAGGCCCTGCACGTCAATCACAACCCCATGCAGTGCTACAGGTTTGGGGCAGAGCGAGTGTAGAACTGCGGCAGCAAAGGATCAGGGGGTGTTGGTCGATAGTCGGTTGAACGTGACTCAAGAAGGCCAACGTCATCCTGGTTCCATCAGGAACAGTGCAGCCTGCAAGATGGGGAAAGGATCCTTCCCCTTTACTCGGCACTGATGGGGCCACATCTCGAACACTGTGTTCAGATTTGGACCCCTCTCTACAAGAAGGACACGGAGGTGCCGCAGTGCGTTCAAAGAAGGACCAGGAAGCTGGTGAAGGGACTGGAGCATAAACCTTATAAGGAACAACTGAGGGAGCTGAGATTGGTTAGAGTTGGAAAGAGGAAGCTCCGGGGAGACCTTATCACGCTGTCAATAACATCACTCTGTGATGTTGTAGTGAGAGAGGGTTGATCTCTTCTCCAGAATAACCACCAATAGGACAAGAGGAAATGGCCTCAAGTTGTGCCAGGGGAGGTTCAGGTTAGATTTTAGGAACAATTCCCACACAGAAAGAGCAGTCAGGCATTGGAACAGGCTGCCCAGGGAAGTGGTGGAGTCACCACCCCTGCTAGTGTTCAAAACACGTGTAGATGAGGTTCTCAGGGACATGGTTTAAGAGGTATCGTGCTGAGGGGCTTACAGTTGGACTTGATCAGTTTAAAGGTCATTTCCAACCATAATGATTCTATGATTCTAGGAACTTATTTTAAAGAAGAGAAAGTCCAAACAAATGGGTGTTATTCAATGAGATTTACTACACAGGCTGCATATTGTGGGGAGCGATGCTAGATATGACTATCTGGCCTACAAAGCAACCATGCAGAAAGCATCAAGAGACTTCTCTAAGACAATTGAAGAACAAAGACAAAAAAAATATTTGAGAGCGACATAAATGAAGAACTAAAGACAGTCACTTGACAGCATAATGAAAGAATAGCTTGTAGTTCCTGCTATAAAAAGAATATATTTCAGTCAGTGAACGTGAGTATTTTGGGCTGGTAAAACCTAGAAACCCATTTTCTTGCTGGGCTCAAACTCTCTGTACCTGCCTAACTAAAAGCCCTATGGGTCAAAGGACACACTGTTAAATTCTTGTCCATCCATATTAGAAAGGCACTAGCAGGGAAGCAGATACCCAGGGAGGAGAGTAGGCCCATAAGTTGAATATATATGGTATACGATGAGAAAATTCAGGTACATTTCTCCCTATAGTCTGTTTCATAGGGCACATCTTGCTTTCTACTTTTTGGATTACGGTGGAAGGACAAATATTCAGGAAGATGACAGAGGTTCTGTTGAGCAAATGTAACCCTGGGTGGTGTTGCAAGAAAGAAAATACATTTCTAGCCCATGAGAGTTAAGAAATAGGGAAGATGGAAAGACAGAGAGATGGATAGACAGACAGACACAGATTTTTTCAGGATGCTGAGACCAAAGTGGGTTTAACGTCAGCGAAGAAAGTGACTTCAGTTTCCCTCCTGGAAGCACAGCCTCCATCAGCGTTGAAGATAGCTCTGAGAATTCAGGAGCATTAAAGAGGCTAATGTATTTGAGCTTTGTTCTAATTACGTTTCTTAATAAGTTTTGCTGGACCACTAAGAATAGCTGCTGTCCTGGGACCTCCAGCACTCACTCGTGATGGTATTTGTGTGCACCAGCTCGCAGCAATCAGATGGGAGAGCCCAGAGGCAGAACAACCAACGCCATAGAGCACTTGGAGCACCAAGCTGTAATAACGTGCTGCCTGTAGCCCTTTCGCTTAGAGCTGGGTGGTCATAAGTGGATATTTAATGGGATCAGCATTATTTTGGTCAAATAATTAAAAAAAAAAAGAACATAAAGGTCTATGAAGAACATCCAAATTATCATCATCTTTAGAATATGAAGAACTGAAATGACGATGGCAAAATGAGTGGGTACACACTAAACTCAGTTCAAAGTATTTGCACGAGTATCTTGTGCTACTAAGAATAAATACATTACCCTACGTGCATGCACTTATTAATTTTTAGTGGATGCACAGGCATGCAGTACCATTTTCTTTTATTTTCTAGTATTCCACAGTGATCTTTAAGCATTTGTATGCACACTCTTAAATGCAGCAAATCACAGCATCAGCAACTGCATTTTCCATTCCATTTTTTTTCTCCTTTGAAGCATGGCAGTACCACAGTGCGGTATGGTCAGAACTTTTAAAACCTCTGTTATAAACAACAGATCAATTTCGATGTTATCACCAATTATAAATAAAATCTCAAAACCATGGCAATAACACAATAAATAAACAAACAACAAACCAATTCCTCTGACTTTGTTTATATAGCAAAACCAAGTACAATTTTTTAATTTGCCCAATTTCAGTTTCAAACTATTGGAAATAATGGCACTCTTTTCCATCATCAAAAAGTCAAAATTTTAAATGAAAAATACTTGAATGCAGACAACGTTCCTGGTTCCCTGAAAGCTTCAGTACTAGGCCTTAAAGTCTGATTTTTATAAGCCTTATAATGAGGGGAGAGAGGATATACGTTCCCTTCTTCAGCTGCATTCCTGTTCCACAAAGACTGCAATTTTCAGTCTCTTGAAAATGTAATTATAGATAATGTTTGCATCAGTAGCAAGAACACAATGAGCACATGGGGCATGAAAACTGCACTCAAATCCCATCCTCTTAGGTTATGAAGCTTGTCTTCTGCCAAGAGGAGAGCCATTTCAACAAGCTGATGTTCAGCACGAAACAGGCAGTGTTTTATACTAGCCCATACCTTCAGCCCGCCTCTACTTTTCCCAATTTGCTACTCTTTGCACAGGAACCTACACAAATCAGAACGAAAACGTACTGGAGTTGTTTTGAAAATCTGCTAGCTGTAACGCATTTAAAATAACTGAAAAACAGAGAGGTGTTTCAGTACTCTTTGTACAAACGATCAGGTGTTTTGCAATTGCAAAACAAATCGAGATCAAAGCAAATAGCAAGAGAAAAGATATCGAGGTGGCAAGAGGGGAAGTCACTTGGGGACAAACTAACCAGGTTCAGCTTAAAAGGGAGAACAAAGACTGTTCCAGCACCAACACAACTGACTCCTCTAGATGGACTTAAGGAAGAGAAATCCAGCATTTGATCTGGTCTGAAGATCCACCCAGAATGAGTTACTCTAAGGGAAAATAAATGCATATATTTGATATCAGAGAAATCTGTACCGGCGTCTGTCAGAATGCATGTTAGCTGTATCCTTAGTGAAATGACTTGGACTTGTATATTCAAGGCACATGCTCTTCTGCCTCAATAGATGCTAGAAACAGCCCGGGACATCAGTGGTCTCTGCACTGATTTGGTGCTCACCGCTTTCATCCCTTGCAGTGCATTGAGAAAATTAACCTGAGTGCAAAAGAAAAGACTCCATAAAGGAGGAGATGCAGATTTCCACATAGATCAAAGTACCTACACCCCAAATCTGCTATCCTGAGGTGCTTAGGTCTGAAGATCTCCTATGTGCAAGTGGGGAGACCCACAGCTTGATGCCAGTGGCAGCACAGTGGCGAGAGAGCTGAGACCCTCGTGTCGCCAAAGGCCACAGATTTACTGCAAGCCTTTCAATGTCATTAAACTTACCCCCATATCAGATCAACACGACCTTTTATTTCTTTTCTTTTTTTTTTTCCAATTGAGTTAATTTCAGGCCATAAATTAAGGTCTCCAAACCCAGAGTCCAAACAAGAAAAAACAAAATTATTTTGCTATCACTCAAAAACTTTCTCTCCGTGTTGTAAAGTGCTGTAATTCTCAGCACCTGCAGTCAGCGTTTTTGCTAATTGGGAGTCCTTCCCTGCAGCCACCCAAATACATGTCTTCCAGCAACAGGAAGACTCTGGGGAGAAGCAAACACTTGTGTTTTCAGAAGCAAAGCAGAGAACTAAACTCAAGCCCTTGCCACACTGAACGTGCCTAATCAGTATAAAATCTTTGTTTTTATTTGTGCATGGTGCACTTGGGTCCCCAGCACAGAGCCATTGCAAATCAAAGGGCACATCTGATGTGTGGGATTGCACAAGCCCCCAGTTCAGATCTTAATTTATTCACCAAAATCAGCCTTTGTGGAATCAAGATCTCTGATCTGATTCTGTGGCACTCACATTAACTCAGTCTTATGATCAGGTTCCCTTTCTACAGTCAAGCATGTCAAATAAGAGCCACAAGCTACATAAACCCTGGATCTGACTGCTCCTGATGCATGTTGTGCTTGGGAATACCCTTCCCTCCAACGATGCAGCCTGCACATCAGCATCTCACACCGAAGCTGCTAACGCACAGAATCAGTCACTGCTCTAATTCGGGGGAATTCTTTAAAATTTGATTACGCTGAAGTTCAGCCGAGTTTTACCCGGTTCTTCTTTCAGCGCTCAAAAATCCTGGCTGAAACGCTGAGCTTATCATGCGGAATTAACAGATGCCCTTGGAAAAGGCACGTTACGTAGATGCACAGTGATTTGCATGCGGTAAGTAGGGCAACTTGCGGTTGCGAGGAAAAAAAATGCGATAGTATCATGTCTGCTTGACAACTGTTGTAGTAGACTTGCCGCTGCTCAAAAAACTGAGCTGACAACTCCCTGGAAGAAAGGTCCGCTGGAAAAAGGCAAGCAAATCTATTATATTTTGGCACACAACATTTTCCTCGGACTATATATCTATACAGATATACAGCCCCAGATATATATGAATCTCCATCTTCAGAGGTCCTGGGAAATCATAGTCAAGGATGGTAATTCCAAGGTGCTAGGTCAATAAACACAGACCTAAAAGGATGCTCCTACTCCCAGAAAGTTTAAAGACATAAGCCACTAGCTGGATTATAAGAGTAAAAAATCATTAAGCAGTTTGGATCAAAATTATAGATGGATCCCAAAAACCCTGGAACTCAGCCGGCTCTGCTTTTCTTACCTATGTTATCAAAGGAGGAAGAAAATTATCAATATCTGCAAAGCAGATACTTAAGATTTTCTTCCACCAGAGCAACTAAGTACAAAGGTGCTTGTTGAATATTTGATGAATGGCGATAAGAGGGTGACCGCTGGTCACAGTGACCTTCGGGCAGGGGCAAGTGCAGATATCAGAGCAGGGCACTGCTTTCCTCGGGAGGCAGGAGGGGCTTCTACACGCATGCAACATGTAGCAGAGTATGCCAAAAGTTGCCAGCGTTTTAACAGGTACAAGGTAGGCAAATTGCATATGTCAAGGGCAGAGAAAAATATGACACGAGGTGGTAAGAGCCACCAAAAGAGTTTTATTGTTGATAGCTTTTTTTAAAGTGCGAGCTTCTCAGCTTCCTTACTGATTAAAATACCCAAGTTTTTCGGTTAGGCCTATGAGCATTTTCATTATTTACGACATATTATAGGACTGGATAAAAGGGTTTTGTTTGCTGCTGCTTGGCTAGGTGATTATTTGCTGTTAAATATTTACATATTTTTTCCCCCAAAGAATTTTAATGGATGGGAGGCAGGTGATTTATTTCCATTTAATTTTCCATGAAACCTTCCAGCTTTGCATCCCCCAAATTATCAGCAGCAATTTTGCCTTTCCTGGGATTTGAGGTTTTGCTGGGTTTAAAAACACAATCTTTGTTCTTTTTGACATAAATGATGGTTTTTTAAACAACACCATTTTTCTCTGCTAAGTAATCCTGAACTAGCATCTCTTCAGAAAGCCCCCC
Source organism: Crypturellus tataupa (assembly GCA_034781795.1). Lineage (NCBI taxonomy): Eukaryota > Metazoa > Chordata > Aves > Tinamiformes > Tinamidae > Crypturellus > Crypturellus tataupa. Next base: position 729,668 of record JAWLRI010000001.1, on the reverse strand, counting down.
TGAAGATGCATCTTCCTCCCTCTGGTTTTATTCCATCCACTGCTCTTGCCTGTGCCCAGTCGCCAGGCATCACACGCATGAGCAGCGCTTCCCTGCCGTAAATTCACTTTGTATTTACATCTCCAACCCAAAGGGAGAAATGTGACTGACTGAACTCAGCCGCAGTCCTCTCCATCCCCACTCCTGCTGCAGAAGAAACCTGGGGAAGCCGAGGGACCTTCCAACCCTCCAAGGGCCGGTGGATAAAACCTCTAAGTAGCCCCTGATGTGGAGGTGAGCCCAGAGGAAGCAAAGAAGCACCGAAATAGCCCCAAACCCTCCAACTCCTGCAAAGCTTCCAGGAAGCGATACCAAGTATCTGAGCAAGCCGAAAATTGCTCCTTTTGGAGTCCCTGCTCACATCTCTGCTGTAATGGGCCGCTTGCTGTTCCTGCGGCAGGACCTCTTCCCAAATCCGATCAACCGCATGCACAACAGGGAAAAGCAATGACCCGAAAGAGGCTGGGATAACGCTTTACTCTGAGAGCACAGCTCTTGGGCAGCACGGCTGGAGACCATCGCAGGCGGAATTTCTTGCTGGGATACAAGTCCTGCTTCTCTAGCAATTCCAGCACGGTCCAAGGGTTGCACTGGGCGTTGAAGACTTGCTCCTTTCTTACATTACTGCAGCCTTAAGTCAAAGATTAGGGCCCTGCTATAAAAACCACTGCAGAAAAGCTCCAAAACACACAGAATTGGCTTCAAAGACAGTATATTGTGCAATATATAGTAAGACATACAGAGTTTTATTCCGTTCCCTTAAACACTGGGGGACCAGCAGAGCCATAGTAACAAGACAACATTAAGAGTCCGAGATCATTCTATTCTCCACAGCTTCATCTTGAAGGAAAGCAAGGTCTAGCACATTAGGTACTAAGATACACTGACAGTAGCAAGAAAATTGTCCAGAAGTAGTTGTTTTAAAATTTTGCAGTATACCGTTGGAAGCTTCTTCTATCGTGTTTGAGCTCCGTTATGACCTGAGCCTTTCTCCACAGATAGCGAACAAACTCAAAAAGAAAAGTTGCCATCGGCTTCCAACAGCTAAACACCAGAGATGGATGTCAGGGAAAACCAGAACACCTTAGGTACCGATATAAATCATCAAGGTTCATCAAGAATAAAAGAACCACCACCCTTGTCGAGGTATGAGCACCCCTTCTAAAACAGTGTAGGGTCCAGCAAACTAAACCCAACTCTCTTCTGTTGTTGCCACTGCAGGTCTAGTGAGCCTGGAGAGCATTTGGGAGGTCGGGCATCTCGTTCACACCAAAGCACGTGATGGGGAAAAGGAATGCAAAATATATTTATGTAAAATATATTTATGCAATTGCAGTTCTCGGTTCGGAGCCAGCCAGCCTGGTGCAACACGTGCCCTTGCACGTGCCTTCCTTCAGGCAAGCTTCTATGGGCGCATTAGAAGGTGCCTGGAGCACACATTACAGCCCATAGCGAAATACCAAAAACATCTCTTTGGGTGTCCAGAGGCTTTCTTCTCTTCTCCCAGGAATCGCTTCACAAAAATCAAACACCTATTACATTTTTCCCCCTTTTTCCCCAGCTCCCCTTCTACAAACAACTCAATTCTGCAAAGAGCTGGCAGCTCCAACCTGTTGGAGGAAATGCAACCCGTGCTCGCATTGCCATCCCGAAACTTAGCCTTGGAGGAAGAAGTTGTATTATGTGTGCAGAATAGATAGTTCCAAAAAGATTTATTCTTCTCACATCAAAATTCATATTTAAACTAACAACAATGCACTGTGATTTCTTGGACTTTCCTCCTCCTCTGTTTTTTTCTCCTGTTTGGACCGCCAAGGGTTAAACTAACTTAGATAAAGGAGTTAAAGAGAAACAGGTTTCCAAACAAGAAGCTTGTGGAAACAGAAATTTAATCTGATTTTTTTTTTAATGGAAAGTTCCTTTACCGGTTACCGTAATCATTATGATCATTAAATACAGAATCTTATAATGATTTTTATATATGTTTCTATAGAAATATTGCCAAAAAAAAATTCAAAAAAAAGCATTATGACAAGCACAGGACAAGTTTACCAAACTGCATGATGAAACCAAGCTGGGGTGCAGGCAGCTGCTTGGACCTTCTGCAGTGTTTTGCAGGGAAGCAAGCTCCTGATTAGGGTTTTCTTGAAGACATAGCCACTGGGCATGGAGTGTGTTTGACAACGTTTCAGGCTTCTAATGCTTGTTCTACAACCCATCTGTGGTAAAATATTAAAAAAAAAAAAAAAGGTTTTATTTATAAATGGCAGAGCCAGCTGTCTCCCTCGCTAACGATGAATTGCAGACGGGAGCTGACAGATCTGGGCAAGCGAGCGAGCCAGGGAAAGGGAAAAAAATAGAGGAAGAACAGAATGGATCACTTGATTTTGTGGATTTTCAAATGCAGTTATCCTCTGCCAGAAGTTAATAACTTTCAATTACCTGGCTCTGTTTCAGGCAAATGAAGTGCTCTGCTCCTCGTGCCCCAGCACGCAACGCGGCGCCTCCGGACCGAGCGCCAGCAAGGGCTGCGGTCACCGGCACCAGCCCGGCACGTGCGGGTCAAGCGGGGGGTTTTCCTTCTTTGCACTGCTGAGTGGATGGGTTACCACCATAAAGCCATGGAGAAGCAAGTAAAGAAGCTGAGGACACCCTGCACGGCCTTTGGAGTAAGTGGATGCATCACAGGATAGTCCATGGCAGGAAGGCTCATGGTTCAAGACTCTTCTCCTTGGAGGAGACCTGGAGAAGGTTGTTTCAGGAGGCAACCACATACATTGTGACATCTCCTCCTGCCCACTCAAATATTGCCTTGGCATGATTGCATTTCAATGCCAAGAAGCTGAAAAAATTGGAGACTGGCATTGCAATGAGCTACTGTCAATGCCAGGACAGAGTTGATATTCAGCCTTTCTGCCAGGACTGTATTTGCTTCCATCTTACAGAGATGCTATATGATGATAACTTGCATTAAAAGGAAGAAAAAAAAAGAAAAAAAAAATCAACACAATCACTAATGCCACCTTCACGAAAACATCAATGACTGCATCTCCACAATAAGCGCGGTTATAAACTTCAAAATCCTGGTGTGAGAACCTCATAGTGATTTAAGGGATTAAGAGGGAGGTCAAAGCAATAAAACAGAAGGTGTGGGTGACTGCTGTTCTTCCTATGGCAACCTGAAACAGCTCAAACCTACTGCACAACAGAGAATGTGGGGATGGAGGACCTTGGAGGACCTTGAGGAGCTGGACATGACCATGTCCTTGCTCCCGGCTCCCTTGACCTCCTCCCCACAGGTGCCGAGAGCTGTCCCTTAAAGCAAGCAGTGGGTCAGGTTGCAAAATAATGCTCAAAAGGCCCAACTCAGTGCCCTGGCTGTTGCCTTCCATAAACTATAAATGACCGTGTCCTTCGAAGCACTGCCTTCAACCCTGGCTTCAAGCAGTTCCACCTCTTCATAGGCAAGGGGAGCCAAGGCAGAGGGAAACTGCCCCAGAGTAGAGCTCTGGAGCAAGATCTGCCACTGTCTACCCCTGTGTCACAATATGCAAGAGCACAGAGCTCTCCACTCTATTTTTAATTTGTGCAAATCTCCTAAAAAATAAAATAATCATCAAACAGCCACTATTGGTACAGCAGTCAACTCCTTTGTGAATTGGCTCGTTTAGGCATTCATTTAAATAGAGCAATTAAGATTTAACACAAAACAGAAGCTGCTTTCGGATGTCATTTTGAAGGCCAGATGATCTCCTCTTTATTAATATTATAATTTTCAACTATTGTCCGCTGATTTTTCCAGCCTTGCAGAACAAAAAAAAGAGAGAAGAGACTCGAATCACGGCAGAGGCATCGGCCACCCCACCGACACCCAAGGTGCTCGAGCCGGACAACAGCAGCAGCTTCGGCCACTCACCCTTTATGCACTTACTGCTGTTCCTGATATTCCACCTATTTACATATTGCACCATCTGGAAGACCAGAGCACCGTTCGAGGCAACGCGCATCTGCAAACCCCTGCACGGGAGCCAGCAGCTTCCTCACATGAAAAACGCGATCCTGGAGGGAGCACGAGTGCTCCTCCGCCGCCACGCCAGAGCAGAGACCGAGGAATGCGGGGGAAAAGCAATTAAATTATGATGATTCTAAAGGGGAATAATTATTTCACAATTACTCAAAGAACATTACTTTTATTGCTCTCATTAGCTTTTATTTTCCAAATAGGCATTAGGGTTCCGGCATTTTTCTACTACCTGCGAAAGGTTTCCCACCTCCCGCTCTGCAACGCGGAGATGTCTGCGCTCTTGCCCTCAGCTGCTGCTCACCCTCGACCCGACACGAGGTTGTTTTCATAATATAGTGCCAGGAGATGCAACAGACTTTGCATTATAGGGATGAAAATATATATAAATATATATATATACACACACACACACACATATATGTAAATAGATAGATCTCACTGATTTGACTGCAGGAAATGCACCTTTGGAGCGATGAAAAAAAATAAATTTGCCCCTCTGCTTCAGAAGGAAAGCGGGTTTTGCACGCTCTACCTGCAGCACCGTGAATTTTCTCCCGAGGGTGATGCTCTGCCAAAGCGGATTCCTTTCGCTCCACGGGTTTTTCAGAAAGGAGAGGGTTTTGCACATCCCTGCCCTGGATCAGGTGGGTGCAATGCGCTTCTATTGCCCTATGATTTAACTATGGCATTTGAATAGTGTAAGTGCTTCTTAGACATCAAACATGCAAAAATGCCAGAGAAATATCAAAGTTTTTAAAGCAGTCGTACCTGATGATTAATTTGGAGGTTGAGTACATATAGGGGGAGGCTTAAAAACTTGCGTGATCATATTACTAGCAAGTTGAAGAAACATATAAATATTAATAAAAGTGCTATGAGTTATCATAGACTCATGTGACTCTAGGCAGCTACTAGAAAAGATGATGTGGAAAAGGACCCCACAAAATCCTAATTATTTAGTAGGTATAAAAAGATTCATTTCTCTTTTTGAAGCTTTTTTTTTGGTCAACAGTCGAGAATTTTCTTCTCCCTCTGCTTTGCTTTCCATCAATAGAGACCAAGTGATCTGAGTTTAGTTAAGCAGCAGATCATAACACTTAAAATAATGCTACTACCAAACCTAAAGCAGAATAAAATGCCAGTAAACAGGTGAGGTTATGGTCCGAGAAAACAGCTAAGCCCTGTATATATGTGTACATATATATAAATTAACAAAGCAAATAGCTGATAAATTATTTTGGCAGTATTTCAGCTTACCCTATGGGATACAATAAAAAAGACAGACAGAAAAAGTTAATTTTACTATTTACAGCTTTATGCTGAAAAAAAAAAATCCCAATTCTGCAGCTTTGGCGGAAAAAGGCGGGTTTTGCTTTTTTAAAGTGCAAGAATTCCCCACGAACAACAGCATCCCTTATTTATTAAGCAACACCTAGCTAACGCTCAGTGATGTAAAAATATATTGTACTGCAAATGGGTCTTGGCTGCTGTTTAACCAGCGTTTCGCTGCGTGCTTGCACTGGGCTCACCCCGGCTGGGAGAGGCAGAATTCAAACCCCAGCTCTTTCCGGCAGCATCGCCAACCCACCTGGCCGCACGTGGACCGCTCTGACCCCAGCGCCGCGGCTTTTAATGACATTAAACCCAGCATTAAAAATTGAAGCCACGCGTGAACTTGGCTCTGTGGCGACAGGCGCTCTCGGCTGTTACACGAAAGGTGAGCCGGGTCCCAGGGAAGGAGCGGCGGACGCCGAAGCGCCTTCGGTGGCTTTGCACAACCCGACGCGGGGGGGGTTACGCCAGCGAAGCGCTGCGGAACCGCGCGCTTGGCACGTACGAGCCACGAATTCGCCAGGCAAATTGCAGCGAGCTCACGTTTTATAACTGCACTTAGTCACCGTTAACCCCCTCCTGCCCTGCTCGGAGCAGGGCCGCCCGCGCGCCTCTCGTTACATCTCCTCCGCCCTGCTCAGTTATAGCCCTGACTACGCTCAAGATGCCCCCAAATTCCCGCTCTTTCGGGCACAGCAACCTCTCCTCTGGCACTCGCGGTGGGTGCCGCATCCATCTCACCGTCTGCCCTCAAACCCCCAAAGTTACCGCGTTTTTATAGCCCGTATCTTACAGCATCTCTCTTCCGATGACATTTCCGTAAGGATTTTTGATTACCAAAATCATTGGCACAGTGACGCCACGCACGGAGTTTAAGTATCCTCGATAGCAGCGCTCGAGGTGGCCAGCACTCCGCTTCATTGACGTGTACCTGGATAACAGCAGCAGCAAACGGGGGACCAAGGCAGAGTTTCACAGCAATTAGCAGCCCGGGTCAGCGCATCTTAACCTCCACTGCTGCCAAGCTGGCAGCGAGCTCGTAAAATAACGCGTTAAGGAGCCCCCCAAACTATTCCTCGAGGATTCTGCTACTCGTCAAAGGGAGGGTATGAGAAAAACGCGTTTTACAAAGAGCTCGGGTACCTGTCGGCGATAGGAACTGGAATGGATACTGTATCGCAGCAATGTCCTAAAATAGGGGATATGCATTAAAAAATATATATATATCCCCAGAATTTCCTTGTAAAATAGAAGGGAAGTTTGGTGGTTTTTTTACATGCAAAGGGTAACTGTACAACCAGAAAGCCTTTCTCTGCGTGCACCTGGGCGAGTGTGGCACGGAGCGGAGTGGACAGGGGGGTCACAAGTTTGGCGCAGGGTCCCGGCTCGGGAAGGACACGTGTCCCTGACCCCCAGGGCCAAATCAAACCTCTCCTTGGCACCCATGAGGCCAGAGAGCTGGGGACGTGCAAACAACTCCGTATCACCACATGGCGGGGGGGAGACAGAAAATAAGATGCTTTCAATGCTGCAACGCGGCTTTAGGAGGGAGGTGTAGCAAAGTTCACAACTATCATCGAGTTTAAAAGTTTCTTTTTTAGGCACGGAGACTGTGACACTCAATAACAAATTTATGCCCCTTTTTGCAGACACCGATGTGCTCGCATGACCCGCGCCCTGGTGAAACCTGGGGACAGGAACCAGCGCTGTCCCCCCCGGCAGCACCGCTGGCCACAAGGGGACAAGGTTTTCCTCCTCTGGACGCTGCACAGTCACCCCCTACCCGAATTACAACGGGAAACCCTAGCAGGGGACGCACGCCGAACCCCCCTCCCCAAATGTCACTGCTCAACTCCAGGATTTAGCGATCGCCCTAGGAGCTGGCACGCACTGGAGGAATTTCTGGATGCACATGTGTTTCCATCGAGACCCAACCGCACTTGGGAGCAGCTTCCCGGTGGGAGGAAGAGTGGGACAAGGCACCCCCCCCAACCCAAAGAGTTAAAGTTATATAAGGCTCCGCACTGGCCAGCGGCGGCTTTTTTTGCCCCGCGGGACGGGGAGCGAAGCGCGGGGGGCTCCATGGGGACACACCGGGGGACAACGAGCCCCCGCTGGGGTCGTCCGTGCACCAAAGCCCCCCCGCACGCTCGGCTGCAACTTTCGCAGCCCGACGTGCATCCCGCGCTTGCAAAAATCTGAATAAATAAGTAAATAAATAAGGAGGAACCGAGCAGCATTCCCAAGCAAACGCATCTCCCCAGCGCCCATAAAGGCGGGTTCGGGTTTCAGCGCCGGCGGCCGCCCGGGCGCTGCCTCGGCTAATGCCGAGCCCGCGCTCCGCCTGTCGCGACTCGGGCCACTGTCACGGAGCAGCCCCGAGAGAGCGGGCGCGCGGGGACAAAACGCAGCCCCTGCGCTCAACATCCCCGCCCGCAGCCGGCCTGCGCGGCCGCGCAAACTTTGGGCGCGCACGGCTGCAGCAGCCAGCACGCCCTCCCCGCAAATGAGCTCGAAAATACATAAGAAAATACCCGAATTACCGCCGATCCCTGCCCGGGTCCGCTCCTCCGCGCGCTCGCCGCTCGCATCGCCGAGGCGGCGCCGCCGCGTGAGCCCCGCTGCTGCGCGCTCCCTGCGCGCTCCCGCGGGGGGCTCTGCGCGCCACCCCGGACGCGCTAAGGAGCACGGAAACCTGCGCGGTTTGTCCGCGAAACGGGAAGATGCAGCCCCGTGTCCCTGCGGCTGTGCGCAACTTAAGAGCCTGGAATGCTGCCTGCATCTCTCTGCACGCGTTGCAAAGACATCCGTGTGTCAGCACGCTCTTTTCCTTGTCAATAAACAGCATCTGGATGCACTCGTTCAATACATGTGCATGTTTACAAACAGAGCTCCACGTGACCTGCACACAGTGTGTCCACGGCTTCCCTTTTCTTCGAACGGAGCATTTCCCTTTCTGTTCTTACATATTGACTTACATATTGACCGTTAAATTTATTTACCTCCTACACACCAATCCATTCCACCTTCATTTATGAACTTTCTCACATATACGTCCACCTGACATACGTGTGCTTCACATCTTGCATCGTCAAACACACCACACCATTCCCTATCACATGCCTTCTTTCCGACAAACTCTTCTAATCTTTTAATCTTTTTATGTCTTTCCTTTTCTGTGCATCTACATGCATTTTTCGTCTATGTACTTCACCACTATTTGTCCTATTGTACTGAACTTACCTAGATGTGTGTCTGTTCCTTTTTTTTTAACGTGACACTTGCATAAAGCAATTCAGCCACCCTACTCAAACACAGACATATTTATGTTGTCTTAGAAAAATATAAAGCCTCCTTAAGCTAACCTTAAATGCAACATAGAAGGTATGTCCAGAAAGGACACAGTAATACAAAACCATCATCATCATTAGCCTCATCTGCTCCTACAACCCCATTCATCAACCCCCTGCTCCTACAAGCTCCTGATGCTTTCTGGCACCGTGTAGATATCATTAGCCCCTCTATAGCAAAATGAGACTTCCTGGAAAGCAAGAAACATGCCACAGCTGAGCACATAGCAGCCTGTGTAATACTATGCAGAAGCATAGTATACTGTGTCCAGTATTCACTAAGAAACTGAGTTTGCATCTTTTTGTTACTCCTTTTTTTTTTTTTTTTTTGCATTTTACATGTGGTGAAGAAGTAATTATGCTTTTTCACAGAGCAGACTTTCAAGGATGTTACACAGTTTCATTATTCTGAATTTTACATTAGAAATCAACATCTTTGACTTGTAGCTTTTTTTTTTTTTACCGTATGTAATGTGTGTTGGTTATACAAAAAGTTTCCCCACAGATATTATGTAAGAAATCTAGAGTCTAAAAAAGAGTCTAAAAGAAGGCTTAATTTCTAGACTATAGTTGTAACCAACTAAAATTACTCAGGAAGAAGCTCAAGAGCACAGAAAATGTTTTCACTACTTCTCTTATACCTTAGTCAGATGTTTTAGCCCCAGAAAGGTATTTTTTTTTATTCCATGAATTTGAGGAGTTGTTTTAAAATTATAGACATCATCAATAGCAACCCTGCAAAAAAGAGAAAAAAAAAAAAAGGAGTGCCATGGTCTATTTTGTAACTTAAATGTTTTGCAAAAGATCTCGTGAAATAAACGCTTTTGTTTATCTGCCACCTGCTACTTTCATTGGATGCTTCAGGGAATTTGTATTGGAGGAGTCCGTGAACAAATGTTCCTTGTTTGCTTTTTCCAGCTCACTCTGGATTTTATATGCTACTGTTGCGTCTCCCTCATGCTGTGTCTCTTTAAGGCTGATGAGCTGTGTGTTCCTTTTCCTTTGATGATTTCATGTTCCTCTGGTACATCCAATTGTAATTATACATTCACGCCAAACAGAAATTCATCCTAGTATGGTAAATGCACCAGACAATAAAGCAGGAGCCTTTATATCATATAACCATATCTGTTTTAACTGCTCACTGTGAATATTGTGAAACATTCCCCCTTACACATCTTATTGGTCTAGATTGGACTACAGGACTTCAAATCCCTTATTTTCATTCATCTTTCAGGTGATTTTTTAAAACATCCTGTATTTCTTTTTATTTTATTTTATTTATTTCTTTTCCTTGTCTCAGAATGAGTGATCATGGAATTAAAGCAATGTTGTGAATGTGATTATGATACCCTCAGTTATTCCTATGGGAGTGATGCTTTCCCCAGCTGCTGCTGGACTGCATGTGGCTGCTGGACTGTCCTCTCAGTCAAGAGACAAGTTCTCCACAGTGCAGAAAACCCCTGTAGACACACCAGACCAGAGAGAGGTGTTTGTGATGGAAAGAGAAACTGAATCTCATGGAAAATTCATGGAAAATTTGGGGACCCCTATCTTTGCCTTATCCTTACAGGGACACAGTGACCCAGTTGAGAGCCATGGTACAGAATTGCACCTCAGTCTGGTCTGTGGCCATTTGGGACAGAACTGTCAGACCATGGCACAGAAATAGCTCAGAGCTGCAATGGACTCTAACAGCGTTCAAGCAATTGCTAAGCAAGACTTTACAACATAAATGAACAACCCAATAACCTTTTATAATGTATAGAAAGACGTTGTCTCCATGCTCTTGTAAGATCTGTGCACAAATTGGTCTAAAGAGAGATTCTGCCCTTTGGAACCCCTCCAAATACCTCTGGAGTGGAGTGCCCCAGACTTCATTTTCCAGGGCTACTTACCAGCTCCTGCCATGAAAAGATTAGATTAGATTAAAGATTAGATTAGAAAGCTTAGATTTCAGTGCGTCTGGCCTCCACGGCCACTCATTTCCTAGAAATGACCAGGCTTGGAGCAGGGGCTGTGAGTGGGATGTACTGCAGGATTCTGCTTCTTCCTTGCACATCATGTATTAGCGAGCAGTTTGCTGACAACCCATGCTGTGCTGACATTAATTATTCAGCTGCAGACTTTTGATGTGCAGAGCCAAGTGCCCTGCGCTGGCACCATGGAGACACTGGAGTCTCCTGCTGGCGTCAGAGCCATTCTGCTGCTCCTGTTTTTAATGATGCTGACTGTCATCTATGGTGCTAATATTATTTCCAATGAGTTTTGTGCCTTTTCAGAAGTTTCCTAGGTTACCTAAGGGTCTGATGATGTCATCGTTATCTCTAAGAATTGGACATAGGCTGGGGTGTAGGATCAGGTGCTTTGGGGCAGACGGAACCGCTCTCCTTGGCAATACATCCCTACTCACTGTAAAGGTTTTGCAAGGCTCTGACAGGATGAGGAGCTGATATGTATATGTCCTACTCAAAGGGTCCAGTTTTGATGCGACTGCACCTGTAGATAGGTCTGTGATAGCTGACTTCCAGCCTATAATCACTGAATTAATAATTCTACAGATAGAGTAGGTTTTGTCTTTGAAAATTATAAATAATTGTGATACTAATTTATCCACTTCAAGTGGCACAAAAATGTTTCCTTTATTTGTCATGATCAGGCATATTTATATCTGTCCTTAAGACAGAAAACAGAATTCTTCTGGATTGACAATCACTGTCTGAACCTTGTCTGTGAACCTCTACAGAAGAGACTTCCACATTTTTTTTAGAACCTAGGCTGTCTGCACCTTTGCATGCTAAGGAAAGGCACGCAATTACGAAAGTGTGCTTGAGATAATGCTGAAAAGATTGCAATTCTTTGGGCTCAGTCAAACACTATAGGGTATAGGAGCTTGGAAGGGCATGTAAGGTTTACGGAGAGCAAGGAAGGAAGTGCCTTGTGCTGCAACAGCTGGAAAGGCAGGACCAACAAAGCAAGTTGTGAGGTCAGATCAGTGCGAAGCTCCCAAGGAGAAGGGAATCCTATCCCTGCTGCAGATTTCAGAACATTTGGAAGAACATTCTTCCCCAAGCACGTGATGGGTTTGGTTTTCTGCATTCCTGGCCGTGGTGACAGACTGCTGCAGACAACAGAGTCGCTGCTCTTAGCACTCACACGCCACACTGCCATGGTCTGCTTCAGATCTAGTTAAACAGCATTGCTGAATAGGTTGCCAGCAGTAAAGAACCACTTTATCTCCATGGACATAAAGGAAAATGTGGAACAGATGATGGAGTTTAAAGCTCTTTTTTTTTTCCTACCACACACTTAGTGGCAACTCCAACTGCTTCAGAGCAGTTAGCTCTGAGCTTCACAGTGCCATCACTGGGGTCCACCTCATTCAGTCTTTTTAGGATGCACTTGGTTTTATGGAAAGTTCTTCCAATGGACTAGATGGACACGCAGATCTGTCTCAGTGCAATAAACCGTTAAAGCCATAATATCTCCAGTCCAGCATCCATATAGTAACGGGCAGTTATCAAATAACAACCATGAAGCATTTAAATACCCTAAAGGTGAATGACAATAAAAAGCATCAAAAGGGTTGATGTGCTGTCAGAAACTTACAGCTCTGGACTATCTAATCAACAAGTCAGCAAAGCTCTGAGAACCAAAAGAGATCAACTCCCAGTGTTCAATAATTCATGATACTCCACTAAATATGACACTTGCTGAACTCAGAAGGTGTAGCCCCCCACAATGATATCCTGGTCTTTGTGGGGATATGTGCCTGCGGCCTGCAGAGGCATCATGTGTCTCAGCCAAATGGAAGGCTTAATGGTTAAATACGTGATGATAAAGCTAGAAAAAATAGTAGGGAGAAGCAAGTATTGGGATGTGTCTCAACTGCACAGAGAAAGCAACTCAGTTCAATGGAGAGTTTGGTGGAAAGTATAATTAATGAAGAAAGCTCATAAGAATTAAAAGGTGGCTGCACGTAGAGAGTTGTGAATACTCACCATACAAAAACACAAGGATGCTCTATATTAAAGGAGAAACTGGTTTTTGGACAATTGCTTTTTTGCAACGATCATTGCTCTGACCATCTCAGTAGTTTCATCTCTCTCTGGGATTGACATCTAACATTAATGTCTTTGTGTGAGGTTCTGTACATTTTCGTTGTCATTAGGATGACTTCCTCAAGTGAATGAAGCTAACCCAAATCAACTGGGTTGAAAGACAGAAGTATGAGGTAAGGTTAGGACATTTTCTGCAGGAAGTAATTTAAAGTCAGTGATCTAAGAGGAGTCAGTATCTATTGCAGCTGACAGACCTGCCCCCTACCTTCAATTCCCATGTTATATAAGCTGTCCCTACACATGCAATAATGATGTATTTCTGAAATCCTTGGAAACAGCCACCCTCCCTTAAATAATTCTCACGGGGAAGTTGGGAAATTGTTTCTCCATTGCATTAGGTGTCAGGATACGGATGTATTAAATGTACCCATCAGATGTTGAGTTCTCATCCTGTCAGTGAAAATCCTTGAGGATCTTGTGATGATGAGTACAGTAAAGCTGGCCAGGAGGCCACTCTCCACCATCTGAGCTCTCCACCTCCAAGTGGAGAGACACTAAAGGTAGAGACACTGTGAATGCTGAGTTCCATGACTTGGACAGATAAGCCAAAAAGCCATGAGTAGTGGATCTGTATTTTACAGGGCCAATGGCTGTACCATGTAGTACTGAATCAGTACTGAATCATTTGGTGCAGTTCAGAATCCAACGAGGAGGAGGCAGGGCTGTAAGTAGCCTTGCGACCATGGACTTCAGGAGGGCCAACTTCAGCCTCTTCAGAGACCTCCTCGGAAGAATTCCGTGGGCTAGAGCTCTAGAAGGGAAGGGGGC
>JAWLRI010000001.1:694357-707404 GCA_034781795.1 Crypturellus tataupa | reverse complement strand
CCGGGAACTCCCTACACAGCCCGGGCGCAAATCAAAGTGGTATTTAGGGCACCCGCTCTAATATGGAGTCTGCCTTCGCCTTCCTTTTTCGCTTTTTTCCTCCCCGTGCTTTTTGCATGCCTAGTGCATAATAACGAAGCGGGCAGGTACATTGCAAAGCAGGCTCCGAAAGCAACACCAGCTCCCATTAGGATTAAAATATATATATATATATATTTTTTTCCCCTTGCCCCTTTTGGTGCCTTCGGCGTCACGCCGGCGATGCGCGACCCGAACTCGTGGGAAGGCTCTGCCTCCAAACCGGGACGCTACTTCACGCGGACGCCGCGGCGGCCCCGCTTGCGGCAACTCGCGAGCGCGCGTTAAAACAAAGGCGGGCGACATACCTTAAAAGCAGCTCCTCATTTCTCATGGTAACAGCGGATTTGGGACAGCGCATGCTTTCTGCGCCGCGGCTCGCAACAAAAGCCGCCTCAGAAGCGCGCTCAAACATCAATGCCGTGGGAGCCGCTCGCTAATGGCTACTCTTGCTCGCTCGCGCTCGCTCGGCGGCCGCTGAGTGGCGGAGCAAAGGGGCCCCTGCAGATTCACTAAGCAGAAATAATCCTCTCTGACAAGTTATGTTGTCTGGGCATATTTTGCATTAATGCACCGCGCTGCCTATAGGGGTCTTGTTTGCGTTTGCTCTCGCCTAGCCGGTGCTCGCGCTCTTAATTACCGTTGGGGAAGGGGAAAAAAAAGAAAAGATTAGTGAAACGTCCCCCCGCCAGCCTGTCCCTGGAAAAAAATATAGTAGATGGAAGGAAGAAAGGGGAAATACAAGGGTGAGTGGAGGGGGATATAAGGCTGGGAGGGTTTCCTATCTGCTCGCTGGAAACGCGCCTTTTGTTCGCCCTGCAAACTCGGTGGCCGCGGATGCTGGGAGGGGACGTTGGGTTGTTCCCTGACCCGGCCACCGCTCCGGGGGACCTGCCAGCCCTGATGTGTGTCACGGGCTCTTGGGTCACTGTGGTCAAGTGCAGAGCCCGCCTGGTCCCCCCGAATCCCGCAGGGGCTCAGCAGGCGCCTCGAGCTCGCGAGCACCCGCAGTGCCCGTGTGCCTGGGCACAGGTCTCGCGGCTGGGGAAAGGGGCCGCAGCACTGCAGTTTGCTTACTTCCAGCACATGGAAGCCACTGATTTCAGGAAAATGGCCTTTTAAAATTTGTTATTTGCTTTTTGGGGGCCGCAACTGGGAGCCCGGCCGTGTCATTTGTAGCAGTAGGAGGCAGCCTTTCTAGCCGCCAAGATCGTCAAAGAGACATTTTTTATTTTCACTTCTTGGTTTTGACTTCTAGTGCTGCTGGAGGAGACTTTAAACCACATGGCTACTTTTGAGCTTTTGAGTCTTTTTCTTTCCTTTTTGTCTTCTTTCTTTCTTTCTTTTTTTTTTTTTTTTTATTTACTCTATATCAGATACTGGGGTTGTTGCTTATTAACCAGCCTGAAAAAGCAAATAGAGGTTGATGCTCTTTCAAGCCAAAGACTTCTCCGCACCATGCGGGCAGTATACATGCCTCTTAAAAACTATGTTCATCTTCTCTGAGGTCCCGTTAACATAGGAACTGCAAAACATTTAATAAACAAGAAATCATCCAAAACAGAGAATTGCCTAAAAAGCCCAGGAGACATCGAATACACTAAACTAGGAACAGATCTGGGCGTCGAACTTGAATTCAGACTTTCATAGGCTTCCAGTTAGATTGGTGGTGAAGCTGAACCTCCTTCCTACATTACACACTAGTATCCTAAAATAAACTGAAATGACCTCCTGACGCAATGATACTTCTTCTATTTCTTTCACAGAACTTGGTATTTAAGAGCTGGATCTTTCTGGTGAACTCAAGTCTGGGAATGAAGGCAAAGAGGGAGTAGTCGGTAGTATAAATATACTGACAGCCAGTTCTTGCCTTCCATAGCAGCAGCTGTAGACTTCTATTAAGGCCATAAATTGTTCACAACAGAAATGATCCTTTTGTTCCACACTTGTTCTGCACTCGTTTAGCCTGGTGAGACCTTGGGATTACTTTTAGTCATTCTGATACAACATTTGTCAAACGACCAAAAGACAAATTAAAAAAAAAAACAAACTTTGGGATAATCTGCTTTTAATGATGCAGAGAGGTGAAGATGGTTGTTGAGGGAATACGGATCTCGTGAAGGACTGCAAGACAGGAAAAGATGGGCTTGAATTTGCTTCCCTTTTCATCCGCAAAACACGACTGTGATTCGAACCGCTCTCATAATAAAAAATAATAAATCATTTTAATGATTAGCAATTCAAACCAATTCCATGTTAAAAAGTCATGCTCCAAGGTCAACCAAGACAACATAGCTTGCACTACATGCTAAAAATACCTTAGTGGTCGTGGAAGCTGGCCAGGAAAAAACTGAACCAACATGATAAATCCCATACCTCCTGCCCCAAATACTAAATCCATTGCTAACACTCCAGGCTGGGCCACCAGCATGGCCCATTCCTCCTCCTTCACCTCTGCAAAGACCTAAGTCTCCCAGAACAGCCCTGCACTGCCAGGCCGGACAAGCGCCAGGGTAGGCTGGAGCTCAATGGGAAGCGTCAACGGGGTTGATAAACTGCTACAGTTCTCCAGAAATATGGCAAGTATCAGCATCTTAAGACACTACCAGCTGAAGGAACAAAGCTTTTCTTTGAGGTGTGAGCAGAACGGCCCCCGCGGAGCCTGTGGTGGGAATCAATGAGGCTTCTGTGCGGCCGCTCCGTGCGGACGCCAACGCTTGGCCCTTCCTGCACTCCGAAAGCAGGAGAGGCGGCAGCCTTAGGAAGTGGAGCTGTGTGTTATGGAAGGGCCCATCTACAGCCAGCAGCGCAAATACAGGAAAGCAAAATCCACAGTGTGGCAACCCAGACGGACAGAGGGAACCTACGTTCTCCATCACACATAATGAAACGTCTGACAGAACAACATCTGCAGCGGGAGCACAGCTGCTGAGGATGAGAGGGAATATGAGTATTATTTTTCAATTGTAAGATGTACTAAGCAGGAGTGCCTTTAAAATAATATGGCTTAAGGGAAGATTAAACCAGATGCACAGGGCTATCTGGCTTCTTTCAAGATGCAAGTCCAGCTGTGGAGTTTAAATTCGACAGTTAACATTAAAATTGATCGTAGATTCATAACTGATGTGAGTATATAGACCATTATAGACAAATTACATGCAGTTCTGGACATTTATAGTCTATAGTTTTATAGTTTTATAGTTTTGCTGCAAATTTAATCCCAAACCTTCTATTCTGGCCTATGAGTTTGCTAAATTAATTATGTTATGTTGCATAAACTTGAAAGGCCACAGGAATATCAATCATTGACAGGGGCAAAATGACCAGAACTTCTGTGTATCTCTGTGCTTGCTTACAGTAATTTTAGAACATTAAGAAGCTAAAAGCAAGGGTAATTCATTGCACCAAGTAAGCAATGTTGAAGGCCTAGCAATGAACTACATTTAATGACAGAGAATTGGTGGACAAGTGTCTGCAACAAGAGCCCCAAACAGTGAAGCAATCAGGAGAGGAACAGAGAACCTTGATTCATTTTCCCATTTCACCACACCAGACATTATGCAAACCAATTAACCTCTTGCTCAGATCTCCATCTTTAAAACGGAAAAACTCAATAACTGCACAGGGCACGGCAACAATAAATACGTGCAGCCCTCAGAGGTATTTAAAGCACTGTCTTGCCAGGAGTCACAAATACACGTGCAATGTGTCCCCTCCAGGCTGGTGGAACTTGCGGGCTAAGACCCAGCTCTCTGGTGCGCTGTATAGCTATTTTGGCTCAGTTTGCATTTGTTTCGTAAAGGTGTGAAAAGCTGCTGCTCTAATCTGATAGCATTTCACTGTTTTAGATGGCTAAATCCCGCTGTTGGAGCAGAGCAATTCGTCTAAGCTAGTCATCTAGGGCTTCTCTACTGCTGGAGGGAGATTAGTTATACTAAGGAGCATTACCCTCTCTGTGCATCCACAACACAGGGATTAGATCCCTAACTTGCAGATACGTTAGGCAAGATGAATTCTGCTGATGTGACCAATGCGAAGGTGAGAAATCCTGCGTTTCTCCTGAGCATTCCAAGTGGAAACATATGTCCTGGTGCTGTCAGCAGTGCTGCTGGGGTCCCCGGCACGGTGATGGCCCTGTCCGTGCAACTTGGGCATCTCAGGCATGTCTGGCACCTCCACACATAGCTTGGACCTGGCTGTAGGACTCCTCCAGGAACTGGGGTTTAGCCAGGCAAGACTTGAAGGTCTGAAGCAGACCTATGTCTCACACCCCTACAAAGCCTGAAGTAGAAGATGGATCAATTTCAGCTTCAAAGTGGAGTAAACTGAGTCTTTCCAGCATGCTTAGAGAAAGCAGACGGGTCATTTAGGAATTTCCTCCTAAAATCTCCTACCAAAATGAGTAATTCACAGATTGCAGTTCTTACACCACTAGAAATTGTAGAACATGAGACCTAGTGTTGCTGAAACCAAAGTACACTGAGTGATATTGCTTAGCAATGTGAAAGGCAAGGAGACTCAGTATAGCTCACCTATGCGTTTATTGAGGTTTTTTCTTTTTTTTTCCCCCTTTTTTTAGATCTAGAATAAATTAATTCATTTTTTTGTCAGTTTAGACCTTTTATTTTTTTTCCTGTTCATTCAGCCATTAAGATAGCTGTACACAGTACATCAAACTTGGTATTAGTCTCCGGAAACCTGATATCTGAGAGATTACACTGACCGGGACAGCAATCACCATGTAGTATTAGACAGTCCCACATTTGCTATTTATATTATGCATGTCCATACAGGTTCCCTTTCTTTACTCTCACAGGATATGATAACACAAGACAAAGATGCAGTTCCTCACCCATATGTATCCTGACACAGCTTCATTGCAAAATCTTATCACTCAATTGTGGAGGCAGTTGTGTGTGCGCATGCCACGCTATCTCCAGGACAGATACTAACTCTGTAGACACACTGTGTGTTCATCATATCCGCAGTATCTAAGAGTGTCATCTCTGTGCACAGGAAAAGGAAAATTGCTTTCAGACTCCTGCAGTAAAGATACAGCAAAATCATGGTCTTCTGGTTGAGGGATGCAACTGAGAAACAGCTTAGCGGGTGCCAGCGACTCCCTTTGCCTATTTTGGTCAATCTTTTGGATTATATGCCTGCCTCTCCTATGTGAGTCACAGGGATAGCAATGACCTGCAGTACACAGGCCAGCCTAGGGGATGCAAGAATTCTTTTCTGGCCTTATATTTTCATCTAAGGGCATCAAAAGAGCATCACAAAAACTACATACTATCGACAGAATCCACAGAGACACAAAATTCTGCAGAAAAGCTGAAGATTAATATTTGGGTTGCATGAGAATAACAAGTTTCCTGCTCAGAGCATGCAGCAAGGTTGGTAGCATTGCCGCTGTGGGTGCTGACTCCAGGCATCCTCACAGATGGAGACAGAGGCCCCACAGGGAACGACTCCCCTTTATTAAATAATGTTCTCGGATGCTTCCCTGCAGCCTCAACAGGGAGTGGGGAAAAGTTGCAAACCACAAGGTGTAACTAACAGCCTCGCACTCCGGGATGTTTTTTTTGAAGACACTTTGCTGCTTGAAACAACTTACAACTGACCAGGTTGGGATTTGCAGACACAGCAAATGTCATGAGAACATCTGGCCTGCAAGTAACATGAAGTAGAATAAAGCAGATCAAAAAATGAAAGAGAAGCAGAGGAGGCAATTGAGCACCAGATCTGAGACAGAAAAAGAGGGGGAGAGATCATGAACACTGCTGATTGTAGAATATTTTCTCCTTTAATTTAAAATCTATTTAAACTATAAACAGAATCTACTGTGTCTAAAGAGGAATCTATTTTATACCTGTAGTAATGGAAATATCGTCATTTTTGGAG
The DNA here is from genome assembly GCA_034781795.1 of Crypturellus tataupa. Taxonomy (NCBI): domain Eukaryota; kingdom Metazoa; phylum Chordata; class Aves; order Tinamiformes; family Tinamidae; genus Crypturellus; species Crypturellus tataupa. The sequence goes on along the minus strand of JAWLRI010000001.1, from coordinate 701,422 downwards.
ATGCCACATGGAGTATCGCGGATTTGTTGTTCTCATGAGACATAGTCTAACGAGAATGGGCCTGCACAATAGTTCCTGTATATATACAGAACTGTATATATTTATACAAATGAATGAATGTAAATAATTACTATTGAGAATTTAATGGTTCCTCTTCTTAAATTAAAATTAGAGAGAAAATCATATTTAAAAGTACTATCATACCTAATCTAAACTGATCTTCTGGTGTTCTACACACAGCAGTCATTTCATATATCTGGAAAATGTATCCGGTGCTACAGATAAATGTGGATATTTAAAAACAAATGATCAGGAGAGAGAATGAATAAAATGATCAAGTGAAAATGGAATCCAAGCTTAATTTCTTGGACTTTGAATCTAGATGATTGAATCTTTTCATCAAGAGAACTTTGAACTGTGATAAGTGGACCTCCCTCCTACACTGTCCTACATGACATGTAGGCTTATTAGAACAACTCATTTTTTGCATATATTAAGTTACCTAAAAAGGTAGTTAATGTAGCACTGTTCTATGGAGAAGGGAAACAAACCGAAATAATTATACTCTGAATCAGATGAAATGAACCTTGGTTGTAAGTACTGGTTGAAAACTCTTGCTTCATTAGCTGACAATACTGAGTTACACTTTGAAAAGAAAAAAGGAGAGAATTTACATAACATGTATTTCCTTTTATATTCCTCCTGAAGGGAAGAAAAGAAATGGGTGAATCAGCCTACAGCAGTCAGAAATAAGATGGATTAACACTTAACAAATAAATTGCATTATTTTATAATCAATTCGCAGTAAGTATGTGTTTAGGTAGCTTTTACCATCTCATATCAATTTTAATGCATGTTAGAAAAAAACCTATATATGCTCAGCATTTTGTATCGCGTGGATGGCATTCTTTTCTCTCTTCTTCCTCTCCCCCCTTTTTAAAAAAGTCCGTTGCTGTTGATTAAATAAAAAGAGCTGGGAGATAAATCTTGTGTTAGATTTACTTCACCATACACGTTCCTTTGACCTTTCCGATGTCACCAGACACTTGACAATTTTCTGCAAGATGTTCCACAGTGGCTAGCGATTTTTAGTGATTCTGGTGCCCAAACTCATATGGTTTTACAGGACCAGTTTTTCAGAGTTAGGAAGTTGTTTCACAGGGAAGAAGAAATCAGATTCTGTGAAAACACCTTGAAGATGGAGGCATTTGGAAACCCTTGATGGAAAACCAGCCTAAGTTGAATTTCATAGAGTTAAAGTATTCCTTAAAATGTCAGAGTGCCAGTTTTTGGAGACAAAGGCTTTCAATTTCAAAGTTGCTATTATCAGACCAACATTATTTTGAAATGAACTGTACATCTTCTAATAATGAAGTATCTAACTAAGGAAGTATTGCTTAAGGACATCCTAATGCTGTGTAATGCCAGGTACCACAACCTAAAAGTGAAGCAGTGCAGGCAGAGTAAGAAGAGTAAATTCACTTGCAAAAAGCTTTTTGCTGCAGCATATTTATTGCATGAGAATGAATATTTTAGTGTACAGTCTAAGCAGATACTAAGACCAGGGGGAGGAATGGTCAGGCTATGCCAAAATACTGGGGAAAGGTAGGGTCAGATTGTAAATAAATTGAATTCTAACGTTAAGTCTCAAGGTAATGGGACTTTGCATGAGCAGTTTCTTTGTTCTGTCCTTGTTCCTCAGACACACTTTGGCCTGATCAGTCCCACTTAACTCTGGGCACTCAACAGAGAAACTCAGGAGCCCAGTCACCTTTGACTTCCTCCACCCTCATCAAAGTCAGATACTTCCACTGGTAATTGAGATTCAATGTGCCGAGGATCTCCATTTGGCTAGATGAGAAGTCTAGATGAACTGGGGTCTGCACCTGATGTTAGTGAGGCACCGGCAACTACAAGAGACATCTCCATGTCTATCTTGCCTGGAGATCTGCTTGCAGAAGAGTATTTGGGCAATGGTTTCAGACCCAGCAATAACATTAGCTTGTGAAATGGGCTGGGCAATGCTGCTTGTGTTTTTATCTCAACCCTAGCAAATAAAACTTCTTGATACGACAAAGATGTATATGTAACAATTCCAAAATGCCTTGAGATTACCCTCTGGAAGAAAAAAATGGCAAAAAACTCTCTGTTTCACATGCTTTCCATGATCTATACCTAAGAAATGCTTTTCAGGAAAGGAAAAAGGCATAAGAAAATCAGCCATGTACTTTTTTCTGCCCCTATGATTACCAGCAGGCTCCTCGGCTTCTCATAATAACCAGATGCTCAGACACCACTTGTCAAAAGCAATTTCTGCCGTCTCCAGTCGTGGGTTCCCTGCAACCACGTTGCTCACCACGTTGCTAGCCCCAAAAGAAGGCTAAGAAAGGAAATGCGAGAGGAAGGGAAGGCCAGAGGGCAAACAGGGTGCGAGAGGAAATGAGTCATTTGCACAGATTTCTCCTGCCCCAGAATGCAGGAAGATAATACCGTGGAGCTGCGAGAAGGTCGTCGCTTTTGGGATATCCATCTGCACTCTTGAATCATTTGGCACAATTCATGGTCAGCTCACACGGCCCTGTGGGACACATCCAGCTGGACACAGCCCTGCAGTGCTAGGCATGTGTTGAAGGTTTCAGGAAAACCCGCATTCCAATCTTTATAGGGGAAGGGCCAAGAACTCTATAAAAACACTTATATATAACAATATTACATGCTTGGTAAGTCTCCACACTTTTGCGCCTTCAGTGCTTCCAAATCCACATCTTCATTTTGCAAGGCCAAATCCTGCAAAATTTGCTGAGTGCATTTAACTCCAAATTAACAACCTGTAAAAAAGGTTCTTCCTCTCTTCTCATACGCTGTTGTATGTAAAATCTACACCCCAAGTTAATTTCTTGCTGACCTTGTGCTGATTAATGCAAATTAAATTACATGCTAATTGCCCCAAATGGCTTACATGCGGCCCAGAAAACAGTTCTTTTTGCTGCTGGTAAAACACATTTGTGATTTTTGCACAATAATTACACAGAAGTCATTAATAGTCTTCCAGCATCTTCAAAAAGCTTTTTTTTTTTTTTTTCTTTTTTTAGCCTCTTTTGGAGAGCAAAGAAAAATAAACTAAAAAAACATTATTAAGTTCTGATCCAGTGTTGCAGAAACCTCACTTCTACCTCATGGGAGGAATTTTGTGGCTTGTTCGGAGCTCAGGTTCCAAGAGGCATTTTACAAAACCTTGAGCCAGTTTTGTGGAAGCCGTCACTCCCTAATCCCCTTGTGCTTGTCAGCAGAGAACACAGTTTGTGTATCTGACTTGATAAGGGGGGGAAGAAGGCAGCGAAACGGCGACAGTTATTTTAGATCGATTCTGCAATATTCTTGACATTCGAAAGAGAGCAAGGAATTATTTCAAGCAGTGGTACCGGGTAGAGAAACTCTTCGAAAGAGACTGCATGTTGAGTTGCAGGATATCCGTGTTATTTTGGCACCAGGTCTGCATCCCAGACCTGATGTATTGTGGTGCGCTGGGGCTCTGTTTGGCAACAGGCATGGTGATCAAATGCTCCCTAGCCATCCCTGGAGCATCTGACATTTAAAAGTGCAAATGCATTTTGCATTTAGGTCCAGTAGTGGGGATAAAATCTGATTTGTGTCATAGGGAAGCTAGGGAAAAGGAGCCCCAAGTGTGAAGTTGTCCAAGATAACGGTTGTTTCTTCACAGTCTTTGCGAAAATAAGGTAAAGTAGGTACTCCCTGCTACACTTTTATCTTGTCTTGAAGGTAAATAAATGAGGTTGTGTCCATTTTACAGAAAGAGAAAATACCACAAAGAAAAAATAAGTGAATTGCCCCAAATTGTACATGCAACATGAGGCAGAGCTGAAAACAAGTTAGGAGGAGAGCAGTGGACTCAGATGGTTTCTCCCATGAATGTGCATGTGAAGATACAAGTCTAGAGCAGACCAGCCCCATTCAGAGGCAATGCATACACAGACCAAAAAGGCATAAACCATCCTCCTCCCTGCTTCCAGCTACAACCATTCTTACCCCAGGATCCAAGTGCAAGAGCAGGCAGCAGAAAGCCCAACAACTGCTGCTGCGAAAGGCCTTGAACCTTTGAACATGGGGAGGGAGGTTGAAGTCATTGATCATTTTCCTGCCTTCTCTAGTCATTCAAAAATGATTGAAAGTGTAGGATGAGCAGATAAAAAGGTTATAGATATACATGCATAGTAACCCTGAAGAAAGCTGGTGCTCAGAGATGCTTTTTTTTTCTTCATAGCCTTTTACCATTGACTTCCACTATCACCACTTCTCCCTGTCTTTCCCAATATCCACGTCTGTACAGACTCACTTAGGTAGGATTCCTTCCTTCTGGATATTGACTTGGACTTCTGCTACAAGCTGAGACTGCCAAAATCCCAGCCCCTAGCTCTACCTAATCAGACAGTATTAGCTCACTCCATTTCAAACATGAGAGCAAAGTCAATGTTTAGGAAGTTAAATAACTTCTAGCCGACCATGTACAGCTTCCCAATCCAGACCAATGTGGCCCATCGACCACATGAGCTCGGCTCCACAATGCCCGCCCTAAGGGGCCTGCGCTGTTGAGTAATAAAAGTATTTCCCCCTCCAAAGTCTCTTCTAAGCAGAGATCCTCCCGTCACGCTCAGTTAAATTGTGTGTGATGTGTCTGTCGTTAGAATTACTCTGTCGGAGAGATGGCTTGGAGGCTGCCAGCTTCATTAAAGATCTTCTGTGGGACTTGGTGGGGCCTTTCACTTACCCTGAGCAAACAACAAACACACCCTTTGTGCTCAAGAACAAAGGCAGTTTTGGCACTTTTGTTTGATGTCAGTCACAACTAGAGATTAAAGCTGCTGTTTGGAGTATTTCAAAGTTACCTCCCCCCCCCCAAAGCCGCTACTTTCGATGTTCACTAGGCACTTCAAAAAGGTTTACAGCTGAAAACCCCCAAACAGAACAATATTAATAACAATCTGCTTCAGAAGCATTACATATTTTTGGCAGCTGAATGCATTTCACTTGTGTATGTGGCTGAGGAAACTTAAGTGCAGGAACTGGGTTTTTCTTAATCGCTTTGCACTGGAAAAACTGGGGTGGATTTGTAAGCAGTGATTTCTGTGCTCACTTTAAGGCAGAGCAGGCTCTTTTTCACCAAAGAAAGTGGAGCTCATTGCAGCTAAGTCTGGTACTACAGACAACAGTTTCTGTTTTCCTAGTAAATGGGGCAGATGGGGGAGTTTTTATATGAAATCTGCACAAAACCCGTTGTCTTCTCTGTGGTCTCCATGCCCAGAGTGAATGAAGATCCAAGTTCACTGGTTTGCACCAGATTTCAGAAGAGACCCCCAAAACTTAGTGGGACCATATCCAGGACAAGTGTGCACCTCTTTTCACCACGGAGACAACCCAATACACATTAACACATAGCAGGGTGCTCTAGGATGTGTCTACTTCTTTATTGCAGCATATCTAAAGGGAGATTAAGGTGGGTTGCTATAAAAACTGTAAGTATTAGAGCAGATATTTGAAAGTCCAAGAGAGAAACAAGTGAGCAGCAGTAAATCAAGACTCTCTGACATGAGGCAAATCGCACATGAACTCAGTGCTCAATCACACATGAATTTCCTCCTGTCCCAATCTGTAGGAGATAAAAAATTGAAGTCCCTTCCACAAAGCAGAGACTTACAACCGCCCCTCCTCTCCAAACAGTCCAACCTGATTATGTTTAGCGAGTTGATCCCGAGCCGCTCTTCCCAACCTGTGCGGACAGCTTTGCGCTCTGCTTGACTGTCCTTGCTTCCAGCTAAATCCATTGAATAGACAAAAATTGTTACTTCTCACACTACTCAACCCCTCGGAATATAAACTAAATGAAGGTTCACGTTTTGCTTCCTAAATCTTTAGTGCTGTCAAAGGATGAATGAGATGGGCTGTGAATGGAGCAGCCCTCCCCTTCAGCCTAGATCCCAAACATTGGATAATGAAGGAGTCCAGGAGTCCAAGAAGTCACCATCACCAGCCAAGGGAGGACTGAGCGATTGCTGCAAAACGCTTTGGAGAGCAAGGGAGTGGACACTGTCCGCACTTTACCTATGCTGGAAGGTCTAAACCTTGCCCAAACAGAGGTTCGAGCCCTTACTGTTCCAGTCATTTTAGAAGTAATGAAACTACAACAAATTGTGATCTGATATTTGGAACTCCTTCCTGGGTCCAAAACAGCTCTTACAAAACACCCTCAGAAAATATTGTGGGAAATCACAGAAATGTAAGAGATCTGAGAATTGCTGGGCAAATCCTGGGACCTGGGCATGATTTTTTTCTTGCCATTCTTACAGAGGTCAATCTGATGGCACCCAGGTATCTTACTTAAAGCATCCAGGTTTTCTGCTGATGCTATATCAATAATAGGCTAGAAAACATATTTCAAGTTTTTTATGATTGACTAGCTACAGAGAAGACCATAAATCTCACAGTTACTGAGAGGCCACCTTGCTACACTAGATAGTATTTCCAGGCTGAAATGATCTAATTACTGCAAGCAGCAGTAAATGTGGCTAAATCCTAACTTTCAAGTCAGAAACCCTCCTTTGGACATAAATTAAACGGTCAGCCTCACCAAATGATGTGTGCAGATGTGGCTTGGTAGCAGAGCACTCTAATGCACAGCAGCCTTGTCAGTAATACCAGGTTTGCTTTAAATAATGAAACAAAAGTAAAAATGTTTCCCAGAAGACACAGACTGTAAAGAGCAGAAACTCGTATTCTGGGCAAGAAAGCAAGTTCTGCAGCTCAGAGCATCTTCTTTAAAACAAGTGAGCAACCAGGAGATGCACTTGGGGGACTTCTAGGCCACAGGAGCTTTCCCATTCACTTATTCGATGTGCTTTATGTTATTACAGAATCACACAGAATCACAGGATGGTTGAGGTTGGAAGAGACCTCTAGAGATCATCCAGTCCAACCCCCTGCTCCAGCAGGGACACCCAGAGCACGGGGCACAGGGTGACATCCAGGTGGGTTTGGAAGATCTCCAGAGAA
>JAWLRI010000001.1:643269-694257 GCA_034781795.1 Crypturellus tataupa | reverse complement strand
TTATAATCGATTGTATTGAGGTTTGTTGTTGTGGTCTATTGGGTTTTGCAGGTAAGGCAGCATTAAAATCCGCAGACCCATCATGTTCTGCAGATTTCTTACAGAATGGAGGAGCCTTTATCTCCTTATATCCAGTCCGTAGAACTGCATTGGGAGGGAGGGAAAGATCTTACAAATGGTGCTATTTTCCTTAAGTAGCAGTTAGAGAAATTGTAGTACAAAACATGCAATGCAATGGCTCGCGCCATCAAGTTGATAGTTGCAAATTATTATTGTTTTTTTTTTTTAAGAGCTGCATTCAGTTTTTATTTTATTTTTGCATGGGTTGCTCTGCTCCCAGGCTGGACACATGACTGTTGCTGTGGGCTGGAACACTGATGGTGAGAGGCCATTTCCAATTGCTCAGAGCTCTGTCCACTCACAGGGCTGAAGTGAAAAGCCCTGAAAGAACAAAATCATTCTTTGAAGAGTCTTGACCAAGGCACAATGCAGTGAAATGTGTAGACAACAGCAGATCCATGAAATCCCTTTTCTCGGTCGCCTTGCCAAAGAGGATGGAAGGACATCCCATGTTTTCCAGAGCCTGATTCATACCCTGCAAAACAGCTGGCAAAGTCAAAGGGCTCTAATCTTGACGAAATGGTTGCATAACATTTTCTAAAAGTTAAAAATGTATTTTTCTTATTCTGCCCAGCACAGTCCATTCTCCTTTCATTGAAAAGTTCCTTGTAGTCCTTGACATCTCCTTTCTGAAACTGAAGACTAGGAAAACGGACATTCAAAACACATCCCGGTATCCATCTGCTCCTTTGAAATTCTTTATGCAGCACTCGTAGATTAAATTATTTTCATTATTTCATTTGGTCACAAAGAATAGTGACATAATTAGGGAGCTAAATAGCAACAGTTTCCTTCTGTTAAATTTGCTGTAGCTAATTTTGTTAATAAGACCGATAATTGTTTTACACTCATTCAATATGTTAAGTTTACCTAATACTAAAACCAATCAGAACCTTTAAATTAATTTTGGCTTCATTTCTAAAGGAATCAATGTCATTATTAATCATAAAAGGAGTGTCGAGTCAGACAGAGGGTGATAAATCTCCTTTGGGCTTATTTGACTTTCATATTTATGGCTTGGCTAAGGTTATTATGAAGGAATTTTCAGGAAATGATGGAGGAGAAAAGGGAAGAGAGGGAGCTAGGAGATACTACTCTCTCATGAAGCCGCTATTGACTTCAGCAGATGCGTGCAAACAATTTAGTTTCTTTAAGTTTGCACACTTCAGCCTGGCAAACAGGTTCAAAATAAAACAGATGTCTCTAGCAGCCAGCCTGCACACGCCTAGGAAGGACAGTTTCTAATTTGATATTTTTGAGAGCAGATTTGCAAGAAATCAGCAGAGAAGAAGATCTGGGGGAAGAACCATTGGGATTTTGCATACCTGGCTATGATGCTTTGGCATTTAAAGCATCAAAGAAACACTGAAACACTCCGATTTCAGTTACTTTTGTTGCATTTCTGGCTTTGCTGCAAAAAACCCTTGCAGGCTGCAGTCGGACAACCCAAGGCGTAGTCACTCGGTGGAATGCCCTAGATAAACGCGTCCGGTTTTGACGAAGCCAGCGGTGCCCGCCGCGCTATTGACACGCTTTGACAGGAGCAGGACAGTGCCCGCTGGCTGCGCGGCGCGCGGGAATGTCACCGGCACTGCCCGTGTCACAGCAGCACTGCAGCTCGGCGCCTCGAGCCCGCGGTCCCCCGGCACGTGCTCGTTTTTAACTCTCTCCATCACTCTGCGTCCGGGGCAGGGTACGTGGATATCTGGATTTAAGCACAGTTTCTGTCTTTTCCTGTTGTTTTGCAAGTGAGAGTGTGTTATGCTGAAATGTCGGTGACGAGTTCTCCTGTTGGAACTCGTCATGCTTTCTGCCAAGAGGGTTTTGATTTTCTGAGCCCTGCCCACAGCTTCTTTCGGTTGAAAAAAACATTTCCCAGACTTAGAGCTCCATGAAGATACAGCAAACTCTCACCCATGTGCATCCTTCCTGCCCCCAAAGGGAACACAAGCAGAAACCAAACCAACAAAAACCCACTCCCACTCCGCACAAATCTCTAGATCTTCCCATTGCCAAGAACAAACTAGATGTTTGTGAATATATAGGGTGGAATACAATTTGCTGGCATAATATACAAAATCTGAACGATCCAAACAGAAATAGCTTCCATGTGGGTCTCACAACGACACCCTTTGTCTCTTCTTGTGTCTTTTAAGAGACAAACCTATCAAAGGAAAATGTTATGATAATGTATTACCATGCTGAGTTAATTGTCAATTTCAAGTTACTTAAGTGTACTTTAATGATATGTTTAAAGACTTATTTTCAACTCTAATAGCTTTTAATGGTAGGAAGGAAAAAAAAAAGAAACCAATTTTCCCTAATGTAGAGTGGAGCTCTATTAATCATAAGTGAACAAAATTCTAAATATAACAAATTCTTTAGATATTCCAGCTCATAGGGAACCCACACTGTCCATATTGCAGAGTAGCTACACATTACTTTATGGATAGCACTTATATAAAATCACACAGCATCAAGCATGCCAAGATTGTGTTTATTTTTTAAGTGGCATGAAGTCATTCCCTAGGACAGAGACAGGTAAACTGAAGGGACAACCCTTCATCTTTGAGATACCACCCAAAAGACTAATTCAGTATGAAAAACCAAGGAAATATTAAATAGGGTCTCCACAGTACATGTTTGATGGATAGTTGATGCTAGGGAGGTACAGTCAAACAAAAAAATCCTCCTAGCATCAAAGAAATCTGCAGTCAAGCTCAAGAAACCATTTCTGGGCCCAGGGACTCTGTCCTCAAATGACTTTCTCTTCTTTTCAACTGCTCTGCTACACTCACCACCCAGCACAGGGCTGCTCTCCCGCCTTCCAAATGAGTGGATTGTGCCTGTTCTCTGCAGTGGAATGGACTATTATGATCTTGAATGACCCATTGCTCCCTACATGCAGAATTACAACCAATGTAAGACAGGAAAATCATTAACCCACACGGTTCTTCCTGTCTCAAAGATGTCGTGAATATGAACAATCTGCTGTGGGTATGAGCAGGTTTTCCTAGAGAAGACTTCCTTTTCTTACTCATACATCAAAAGCAGGACATCTTCCTGTACTAGTCTTCTAAATATGCTAATTGTATGAAGTTATTTAAGTGTCAAATCATCTTATAATAGAACACACGGAGAAAAATGTTAAAAATGTTAAAAATGTGAAAAATTGGCCATTGTAAGTCATTACAAGCGCAGTAACTTTCCTCTATGTTGGGAAATATATACTTTTATTACTGTTTTGCCTCTTGCATTAGCACTTCTGAAACAGGCCTACGAAACCTAATTCTTTGCTATTCAACTTTCATTAGGAAAAAAAATACAGGTCTTCTTCTCCACCTTGGGAACAAAGTGTTTGTTATGAAACTATTTCACTTTTCACTCAATCAACAGTTTTCAATATGATTAATTTAAGCTACTCTTAAATCTTACAGCTATACACTTCAGCAAAGTTACTCAAAAGAGGGAGATTTTTAATGCCAGAGATGCTGCAGTTTTAAATCTCCGCTGTGACTATTTTGTTTTGCAGAATCCCAGAACTGGGCATGAACCTGCTAAATGTCAACACGTGTTTATGGATTTTTAAGGCTTTTTTTTTTTTTTTTTTTCTTTTTTCCTGCTTACATGGCATTTAAAAACAACCTTATACCGCATCAGATGAGCTTCACAAACAAATGCCTTTGCATATAGATATGTGAAGGAACATATGTCTAGTTTTGCCGTTGCCTCTAAACAAACAACATAAATACAGTCCTAGGGTACAGTCACTCTCTTATTTTTCCAAACCATTTCTAATAAGAAGATAAATTGTCCTGAACTGAACAGTCCTGCTACATGCATGTATAAAGGCAGGTGCTGGAGGCAACTCAGCCCAGGTGAGGCAGAAAATCATGAGCTTGATTCCTAGAGGGAGGGAGATAACCACAATCTTTGTCTTACAGCAGGGCTCTTCTGCTGGCTTTTGTTTTAATTTAAAAGTAGACAATATTCTCTGTTGGCTCCGGTTAATGGAGTAGAAAGTAGTCTAGCAAAATCCCTCAAATTCTCCTCCAGTTTGTATAAAAAGATCTTATCTGAGCAAGATCTTCAAACCTGGGTTCTCCTATTAGAAGCCTGATGGTTTCTTGACCAAACTGCTTTGGAGTTGCCATGGGGTGAAACTCAAAAGCCCCTACCTTCCCACAGAAGCCTTTAATAAAATGATTTATACAATTTCAAGAGAAAATAGAGTTCCCGTTTGCTAGCATTTCTACCTTTAAGCATTTACCAAACCAGGCAGATTTTCACTGAGGTGGACACCGAAGGGAGGAAGAAGGAAATTATATGCTGTATAAATAAATATGCTATTTGAAGGGAAGTTAAAAAGTAGCAAAATTAAAAAAAAATCAGGATCCCACGTCATTCCTTTAAAGTGGATGCTTTGTAAGGGCAGAGGGATTTTTTCTTTTTTTTTTTCATGTGGGAAATTAAACCCCATGTCTCTGGAGACACATCAGACTATGGTTCATCCAGACATTTGGATGTAGAAAAGGTCTGGAAAGAAGATGTCCAAAACACCAGACAGAGCTTTTTAAAGTTAATTCTTATAGTTTCTGTGGCTCTGATTGATAAACATGGCAACACAAACATTTTTCTGCCTGTGTCCATGTGTACCGCATAAATTCATAGTGTTTGCTCCTAATTTTATGGGAACTTCACAGTATTTCCCTATACTTCCCTATTTTACGGGGAAAAAATAAAAAAAGGAACAAAGGATATGGGTATTAAATTATTTCAAATGAAAAACGTCAAAATCAGTATTTCATGATGTATCAAACAGTTCTTGAAACGAGATTGTATTTCCCCTGACTAGTCCGGCAGCAATATTTTAAAACTGCCAAAAAAACTTGTTTGGGAAATGTTTTGGGGAAATGAAAGAGTAAACAAATATTTTCCATTGTTTGTCCATCACAGTCCATTTATTTTCCCTATCACCGCTATTTAAAAAAAAAAAAAGATAAAAAACCCCAAATAATTAAATCCCTCAAAAGAATATATTTAGGAGATTGTCACATAGAAAGATGACATCTTACAAAAAGGGACTTCTCTGTGTATTTAGCTAATTGGTAGTTTCTGTACCACCAAGTTTGCCCGCGTGTTCTATTCTGAAACAAAAACTAATTTTATAATAAGCAGCTAGGGCTAGAAATTGAGTTTCAGTGGGTCACAATCCCTTTTCATCTCCCACCAAATCAATCGCTTGCTTCAAAAATAAGTAAATAAATAAATAGCAACTTAATTGCCCAACCAAAACAATTAGCAATATCAAACACGAGCGCCTGCTTTGCGTGCCCATCGCTTTGTCACTGCTCCTGTGTGAGATCCAGGAGAGCACCCAGCACCTGCAAGATCCCAAAAACGGGCCCAAACAGGCAGCCCAAACTAAGGGAAACTTCTCAAATGTGGGTTTGCACCTTGTAAACCATGTGGCTTCCAACATATATCCTATATACGGCTTGTGCTCATATGCACATAGGTCCCCTCTATGTACTAGAGTAGCGTATGGGGAATGGGGCAGAGGTGACAGCACCTTATAGCAGCTAACAGCTTATTTCTATGCAGGAGAGTCTCAAAAAAGGCTTTAACTCATTCCTATGCTTATGTACCTCTTGAGAAAAATGTGTTCTGGATGCTTCGCGTGCTGATTAAATTCATTCTTGCTCCATAGCAGCTTTGAGCCCGTGTGAGAGTGATTTGCTTGGGTATATTAGCTTTATTAGCGCAGTCTCCCTTGGCCCTCCCTATGCAGCAGGAGCATCTCAAAGTACAAGGGGCCCATGATCGTCCTCAATTAAACCATCAGAAATGAGATCAGGATGCGGGGCTGTGGCTTCATTTCCCAGGGCACAGTGTCAATTTAGGTAACTTTCCAAACACGACACAGCTGCAAAGTTATTTAAGTTCAGAGGATTTTAATACTTTGCGTGTGGGAAAGGAATAAGTTTTTTCTTCTTATTTCAGTGTTTTGTTTGGGAATAAATGGGCCACCATGCATCAATTACAGCAAGGTAATCTTTTCACTTGCTTTGGAGGGGGAAAAAATGAAAATTCCTTCCCACTGCCGGTTCCATTCTTCAAGGTAAAGTCCTGTTTATGTACATCATGTTTCCTCAGTTCTTCAAAGTTTATCCTGGTATCCAAAGACCAAAGAAGGATTGGGAAACCTATGGGAAATTATCAAGTGATTGACTTCATACTTATTGAAATTTGACATTATGATTCTCAACCTCCAGGGTCCCAATTCTTGCTGAAGTTACCCAGATTAAGTATAATGGTGCTAATGAAATCACTGTTAGTTTACGGAGCTGCAAACTGAGAAGGGATTCTGCCCCAAAACTCAACCAGTAGAGAAACATGACCATCTCCATGGAGGATGAGCTGCTTTCTGGACATGATTATATTGCTTTCAAATTGCATAAACTCTGCTTTTAATTCTACTGATTTAGCTGGTTTTAAGGTTTTGGGCTGTACACAGAGATTTGTATCATTAAATACTCTCTTACTGCCTAAAATCAGATTGAGAGTATGAATTAGATTTTTTGAAACTACTTTAAAATAGAAATGAGAATAATATATGTAACGCATCGGCACACTAGATTTTTTTATAAAATGAAACCACTCATTACTTCAGGTTTTCACAAAGTTAAAAAGAAAAAATAAAATGCAGTCAGACTCCCTCTTCTCACTACTACCTTAATTGCTTAATATTTTCAATAGTCATTCCCCAGATATTTTCATTCCTACCTGTAGCAATGAGGAGCAAGGCAGCCTATATTAGTCTCATTCAGGCATCACTTACCACCACTTATATAATTGCATTCCAGACAAGCAAAAGGGTTTGGGAGTCTGAAAATCATCAATATCTCATTTTTATCTGGGCTCCAGACATGAGGAGCATCTCTTCACAGGGCTAAGAATAAAGCCAGCATTAGAAATAACAATTTGGCCTTTGCTCTGTTACAAATTCTTCTCTAAAGAAGAGGCCTGATATTCACTATAACTTTAAAAAATAGATCCCTGGAATATGAACCCTAATTAAATGGCTGTAAAAAAGAAATCTTCATTGTAGCATAGCTAGTGCAGATTATTGCAGGTCGTTTAGGCCTAAATCCACTACCAAGAATGTGAAATTCCAGCATAATCAGCTGGATTTGCTTACTAGGTTTCCTCATTCTGAGAGAAACAACACAGTAGAGTTTCTAAAACTCTCAAAATCCAAAGCTTCAGAATTTAAAATAAGCAAGCAAGCAGTCCCATGTGTTGGGGCTTACTTCATACAGTCTTAGTTTCCACTGATGTACGTTGACTTCACTCCTTACACTGTGTTCTTCAGGCTTTGATCCTGACAAGCTCTCTCTGAGCCGAGCTCACTAATTTCACCAGACATGTGCAGCGTTCGTCTCCAAACTGCTCTTGAGCAATGTGACGACTCCGCAAATCAGATCTCAGCGTTGCAACTTGTTTGTAGGACACGTTCCTACTACTCGCAGTCACACAAAGCGTCTTGGAAATCATGCTTTAATGAAAGGATTGTTAATAATTAATTCTCTCCATACAAATCCCCAATATCATTTTTAAAACTAGGCTATTAATTACTGGTGATTGTGGCAGCTTTTCCACAGCTTTCGGTGACTGGCCGTCTCTCATCGAGCCTCAGCTCTGTCCCCTACCCCTGGTGGCATCTCCAGTTGAGCCAATAATCTGGGTAGGGAAAACCACAGTGTAGGAAGGCAAATGACATGAAATCTGAATGTGAAGATTCACCAGAGATTGGTTGTGTTCTTCTTGTGTGTTTGCCCAAGATGAGAAGAGCCACCGAAATATATGGCATTATGGTATCAACTCGTTTGTGTCTAAATAAAAAAATAATTTTATTAAGTGCCATTTCAGAAGGATATTATTTCACTTGCTCAGCCTTACAAGGACTTACACATTTATGAATATACTACAGAATTCTAAAAGAATTTACAAGTTCATTTATGTGCAGAAGATGCTGTAAATAAACAACATACTTCTAAGACATAGCACTGCACTCGCTTCTCTCCAGAAGCCTTCAAAACTCCCTAGCATTTTAATTGAAGATTTCTTTTACAAGTTGGATATACAATTATCTCTGTAGAGTGGCAGAATCGCAAGAGAAATAAGTTGAAGGCAAAATGTTCGCAGAGTTCAAACAGCATCACATGATGGTACATTCAGCATGGCATGCCTTTGAAAAGGCACCATCAGAAATCTGAAGGCTTCCGTATATTCTTCATCTAAAATCTGTTTTGGATGGGACTTACAAAAGACACTCTTCCCTTTGATCAGGGAGTTATATTTAGGAAGGACTACATGAGCCAAATGATCTTTCCAACAGATTCATGCCTTGTTTTCTGTCCACTGACTATCCAAAGAGGTCCCTGGATAGTGATAAATGAAGGGATTTGCTCCGAGAAGTTAAAAAAGGGAATAGCCCATCACTAATCAGATAAAACGGGGGAATATTATTTGTACTGAGGATGTACTGTTTTCACATAACTTCAGAGGTCTTGGTTTCTCAAAATACTACTCTCGCCTCTAAAGCTGGTGAGGCTTAAAAAAAGGCTGACAGGTTTTGCTGAAACATGGCCTTGAACCAACATTCAAATTAAAAGAGAGAGAGAAAAACACAGGGTACAGAAGACACCAGACACACTTTGAGTTTTGTTCCTACTTAATGGACAGAGAGGCACTGCAATAGAAAAGCCACGTCATTCGAGCCCGCCAAGTGTGAGGAACACAACCCAGAGCATCTGCTTTTAACATCTTCTGCAATACTACTGGGCTGCGCTAATTTAAAAAAAAGTATTTAAATCTATTATGGTAAGTAATGAATTCTGTCACACTGCAATGATTGGAAGAGGATCCTTGTAGAAATCAAAGGGCTACGTCTTACATTTTTAATCAAATGGTATATGGTCTGACTATCATATTATCCTGTTCCTGCTGTCTGAAATGTCACAGAATATCTCGAATGCTGCAGTTTTTGCTATCTACAATTATATTGCCGACTACGGCAGCCTAGGAGGAGGGATTTCAACACAGCGGCAATGAGGACAAGATGGGCATCTAAGATGGGGTCTTCCGCAGTGTCAATGCCAATTTTTGCTAAATAGAATGTTAAAATTTCCCATCTGCTTAAATGTGAACTAAATTAAACTTGGGAGCACTGTGGAAAACCTCGGCTAGCACATGAATCTGGATATTCTTTTCTTTTGCACTCTATGGTTACTTTTCAAATCTCAGAAACTTCCTTAAAAATATATTTTAAAAAAATTGTAAACATTTTTACACCCTTACTTAGCAAAATGAACAAGTTCCTAGAAGCTTGTATAAATAACACACCAAAACACATGCTGAAAATGTAAAATTTGGCCTTGGCTAATTAATAAGTGTCCTCAAAAGAAAAGATTAAACTTTCAAAGTGTTGTGAAAAGAACCGAAAGTCTTTTCAAATCATATCTGGCATTAAAATAAAACAGTGATTAATATATCCAGGTACTTTAATTAATCTGAAAACCAAACTTTTATTTTAATTTTTACATCAAATTCTTGGCAAATGGAGATCCCCCACACTATTTATTTTTAGTGGAGCAACAAAACTTAAGAGCAGAGTGAAACTCTGTCAGGTACCAGGCCTATTATTTCACAGAAATGTAACCAGACAGAACAGCTATCACAGTTTGTTACTAACAAGGGATGGTTTTATGCAAACAGACTAACTTTATTAGAGACTCAGCTAATTCAGAGGCCCAGGAACAGGTTAGCTGAAAATTCCTCCAGTTCCTTGATAAACAACAGCATCTTTACCTAACTTCAACCCTGTGCATGAGCAGAGGGCTGAGATCCTGGTAAGCAGCAATCAACATTCAGGGAGGGATATCAGTCGTGCACCTTGTCCTGAACAGATTTTCTATCTTCTCAATGCAAAAAAAGGCAAGTTTAAAAACTCAAATCAAGGAAAAATATTTTAAAGTGCTATCATCTTGATATGGTATTAGAAAAGAGGGGAAAAAAAATCCCTCCCCATTTGTGATGACCATTTCCAGCTTTTTGTGACCCAGCTTGAGAAGCTTTTTCCCTGAGCATCTCCGTTGTGTATAGAAATCCAGTTGGGTGCACTTTTTGAATAGTTCCTACCTTTAAAAAGCCAAGCTCCAGAGACCTATTGAACTGATGAGGTTAAAAATGACAACCTTATGGGTGAAAATTTTTTAAAAAATGTTCCTCTACTGACTAGAGTGGACAGAGTTACTCACAGGGAAGGCCAATCCATTTGACCCACTAGCGCTACGTTCCAAGTTTGTTTGAAAATACATCCCTCGAAGGACACGGGAAGGGCTGAAACATGATGGAATCAGCCCACTCTTGCTCAGGACAAGGTTTTCCATGAACTTGTGGGCCACCAGCAGAAACATGACTCTTCTTCCCATTCCCTTTCCCCCACCACTAAATCACTGCCAGGAAAAACCTTCTCTCCCGTGGTACCAGGGGGAACATGTCCCTGCACAGAAGCTATAAAGACTCTTACACGGCTCTCACTCACCTGTGCAGGTCCACTGGTGACTCCTAGTCAGGAAAGCAATCTCATAGTCTGCTGATCTGCAAAAGGGTCCTTTGCAGATCATGAACCGGCCCCGACTCCTCTTACAAAAACATCCCTGCAAAATAAACCCTCTGGGGGCTTTGGTGGCGGCACTGTACTGGATTCTGTTATTGCAACTGCAGAGATCTAAAAGGATTGCAGAGAAAAAAAAATATATATATTTTATGCCGTGTGCCACCTTAATTCTCTTTGCAATCCCTCCGTGTTGTAGGATGCTAAATGCTCTGGAAATTTAAATTGGCATTCGGCATCCAAACCAGTGAAAGAAGAAGTGCAGCAGACTAGAAAATGAAAGAAGAAGCCAAAAGGCAAAATTTCTGAGTGCAGCTGCTGGCACATTTCCTCTTTCTCTGCCCCTGGTATGTAAGTTCTCACGATTTTCTAATTTGCAAGGAAAGACGTTAACCTGTAACAGAAATCACAGTCCCTGCCACCCAACAGGGGCTAATAGCATTTAAGCTTCAGTTAAAATGAACCCTAACTTGTAAATAAGAAGTGGATTCTCTTAATGATATAATGAGGCCAGTTCTTTTGGTTGTATTAAACCTTTTGAGCAATAGAACCTATTTTATAGGCACAAATTAAACTCTTCACAATACTTGAAATAATGTTTTTTAGGTATGGTACTTTTAGGTCCCTTTATGATTTAACCCCTTGCGGCATTCCCTAGGTCTTAATTCTTTAATCTAGTACAATAATAGATTAATTTATTACTAGATGTTGTTGCCTTGAGTAAAAAGAAGATAGTCATCTGTATTTTAAATATGTTTCCTTTACACAGCAGAGGCTGCATGTCAAATAAAGACAGTTTTTACTTCTACTAAGCCCACATTGGCAACGTCAAGAAGAGAAGCCAGGATCTTCACAGGCTGCGGAGATCATCTCATCCTGAGAGATAGTCTATCCACATCTAAATGAACTATTGAGGAACTTTGAAAAAGTACATTTTATTGCCCCACTTGTCTTCTCTATGAAGATTTTCCTAAAGGGCACTACTCTACCATTATATAGATATTTATTTCTTCAGGATGTTACTGACATTTGTACGTCTGGGGGGTATCTCCGGGGGCTGGGAGAAGAAAAGTCATCTCAAGAAAATAAAACTCCGATGAAAAGATTGTCATTCTAGGCTGCTTAACGAGAACACTACACTTTTTTCCTGTTCTTGGATCTGGAATAATCTAGCCTAGGGCAGGATCTTCCACCACTTCATCCTGTTATTTAATTAAGTAAACATTAACAATGGGACCAAAGAGGGGAGTGTTTGGGGAATCTCAATGATGTAAAACATGTATCAGAACTGCAGAAATCTCTGTTGCAGGCTTCATGATACAGCTAAAGAAGAAAAGCCTTGCTATGAAACCATCTTGCAAAGACCAGCTTATGAGAGCCCCTTATTATGTGAATGTTTTTAAATTAGAATGTTTAATAATTGTTTAGGGATCTCTTTGACACAAAGTTATTTCTTGAAGGGATCAGTTACACAAAAATGGGACAAGCTTCATGATAGTCATTATGAGATCTGGCACTTTTGAGGCTGTGTATTTTTTTCCCACTGATACACTGACCATTACAAAGATCATGATTTCAGGAGGTACCAAAAGGCCTTTTTCTTATTTTTCCACAAACAAACAAACAAAAAAAGCCCCAAAAATGGTTGCATGTATTAGATTCCGTGACTAAAAAGGTTTTCCAGAAGTACCTGGGATTTCGGTCTTCTAGGAGCTGAAAATTAATTGTTCTCTTCAATACTTGGGCTTCTAAATGCTTAAACATTTTTCTTCTATGAAACGAAAATTGCTATTTCCTTCCCTCTATGAAATGCAGTTGATATAGAGGGGGTACATTTATCAGGCAATAGTTCAGCAAAGGTTGTCTACACAAACATATGTAAACTGAAGTAGCTTGACTCAGAGAAGAATCACCGCATGCTTTGGTGGAAACATCTTTATAAAATTGTTTTGTCATGACATGTACAAATAGAATATATTTGCAGCACTACAGGATAAAGTGAATCAGTTCAGGGTTTGACTTTCAAGGTTTGACCAATTAATGAGGAATCCAAAGGGAAACTGAGGAGCAAGACTGGCAGCAGGGAGAAGGGACGCTAACGCCCTTTTCTTGGCCACAGTTCTTCTAGAGGGTTAAATTCAGCTCCTCACACCCTATTTTTTATACATTTAATTTCCTAAAGATCAGTAACATGTCAAGTTTTGCCTTCCGTTGTAATTGATTCTCTACCACCACACTTGGTACATTCACAATCCGTATGTAAAGTTTCTGATAGTGCACACTATCATAAATACGTAACCCTGTGCATTTCCCTACCCTACTGTGTCTATTCATAGAATTCTAGTAGCATCAGTTACCAGTACACACTACATTGCAATACCTGGGATATAATTGGGTATTTTTATTTTTATTTATTTATTTATTTTTTTACTTAATGATCATTTTGCCCTAGCTGGTTAAGACGATCTATGAATTTGTATTCCATAACTCTATCTTTCAGAGCAATAAGGAGTTCCATTTTGATTTCTTTGAAATCAACTTCACAAAAACTGTTTGACCATAAAAGCTAATTAGTAAAGACTCTCAGTGTTAATCATGTGCAATAGATTATAGCTTCAGGATGCAAAAAGACCATTTCTTCCATAATAATGGCAGCATTTCATCATCTTAAGCTACACAGTAATGTAAAGGTAATGACATTTTTATTTTATCTTTTATGATGGGTCTCATCAATACCACTATCCATTTTCAGTTTTTTTTACTAACATGTGCTCTAATAGCCAAGTGAAGTCTCTGGAGAATCATAAAATCAGTTTCAGATGCTAGCATGCTGCTGAAAAATAAGATTTTTGAGACTCAAGGAACATTAATGGCATGCAGTTTAATAATACAAATTTTTGCTCTGTCTTTGACTTATTAACAAGACAGGCAATTAAAATGGCTTGTTTAAACTGTAAGACAAAGCAATTTGCTATATTCTCTGAGGCCAAGGGGCTTCTGTATTCCAAACTATGAGTAGCCTCTGAGACTAGAAGCTTATTTCTTGGTTTAAGCCACCCAACGTAGCTGAACTAGCTCTTGAGAGACATTCCAGGAAGAAAAGATCCAGCAGAGACCCCAGTACCACTCACGGGCCTCAGAGATGAAGTATTTTAGGCAAGTTACAGTTTCATGAAGTAATAAGGCCGGATGGATCACTATCCTTCCTGTGGCTTGGTATGACTCTTGTTGACTTGAGGAACTAAAATCATCTAGTGGTAGCTGACCTGCTACTGTCCTTCCCGTTCAGACCAACAACTGCAGACTTTGGTGGGCAGCTCTGCACCGGATGAGGGAAAATCTGAGAAACTTCACTAACCATCATGCCATTTATGTGTTACTTCCAATCGATTCTTCTTATTTGATATTTGCCAAGTACCAGGAGCGTTCTGCACCAGCAGGTAAAGGCATGAAGAAAAGGCTCTTGTCACGAAGAGATTGCCATTTAGATATACTGGGTACTGACAAAGGAGAATGTAATGGGAAGCAAGGAGTGAGCAGAGTAATTGAATGATGCATTTAAGCATACATTTTGTTATCTCTGTGGGGTTTTATGTTTGTTTTCTTCTTGACTTATCGAATTCGATGTTCATACTTTTCAATCATTCATTAGCTTAAACAGTTCTCTTGTGGTTTGCCCAGATTAGGAAATGAGGCCTGGGACGAGCTAAAATGAGGAAGAAGGTGGGAATTTTGTTAAGCTCAAGCAGCTCACATCACTTTTGCAACACCTTTTACTACTTTCTCATTATTATTTACCACAGAATTGCCTAATGGAGACCAGACTCCACCAAGTTATTTTATTTATTGCACCAGTGAAGCCTTTAGAGACAATGCAGTTTGCTGGACACATTTCCGGTTGGCCAGTCAAAACCCAGGACAATCAAATCATTCAACTCTTGAAATAATAATAATAATAACAAAAAATACTACTAATAATAGTAATAATAAAACGGCTTTAGGCAAAATTCATCTAACACAACAAAAAAAATTGATCTCTAACATTTACCAGTCATTGGTAAGTATTCTGTGGGGCAATGTAATGAAAGGGTGTTTTCTTTTCCTCTGTAAGAGATCAAGACACAAGTTGGTACCGTCACCATCAGGTGTCTACACCTGAACCAGTAGCTCAAGTCACCTGTATAGTAATGTCTACTTCTCCCCTGGTGAGTAGGGAGAATTCCTTATCATCTCTTTTGAACAGACACCTTTGGAAAAGATATTTGGGAGAAGAAAAAACAGGAAAGATATTCAGGTAAGTACCTGTTTTCCTCTACTCATTATAAAGGAAGAACAGCAGAGCCAGCCTGGATGAGGACATCTGCAGTGTTGATACCAACATGCAATTAGAACATGTTGTTTAGGATTCACCCAAGGTTGCTACTCAATACTCCATGGGAAACAGATCAGCAAATGTTACAAGCCTAACAAATGCCAGGTCTACATAGATCCTTCCCAGTGGAGGCATTTGGTACTAATTCAGTACAGAGGATCCAGGAGCCATTCAATAACCATGAACTTATTAATCATAGCTAGGTTGAAAGTGCAGTGTTAAGAATATAGTAATAATTAAACAAGCTTAAAGGATACAAAAAAAATCAAGTTTTCTAAAGTGGATACATTTATAGATAGACTTTAAATTACTTTCACTTAAAGGAAGCTCACAATAAGACGGAGAGGTTGAGCATGCAGAGCTAAGATGGTGTGACCACATCCCAAAACCTAAATTCTAAAAATACATCTCTGGTGTACATTCAGGGTCTTCAAAAGTCGACCGAGGTGTTGTTAGTCAATAAAATTTCTTCCATTTAGAGAGGAGTTGTATGTAATTCTTATTTCCTCAGAAACATCAACTCAGCTTCAGTTCTGAATTTTAAATGCTGGCAATGCCCAAACTACCTTTTCACATTATATTCAAGAAGCAAGAAGATTTTTGGAACAACACATGTAACTTAAATTCAGCTTAAAATGAAGATGATGACTTTACCTACATTTACATTAGCCCCTGACGCAAACTGCACAATGCAACATTTCCAGTTGCTGCACACAAATCTGTCTGGACATTTGGTGGATTCTCCTGGCCATACTTTGTTTCAGAGGCCAATTATACCTGGAAAAGTGATTGTCACTTTATGAGAAGTGGCTCTGAACAAGTGCATTACACTATATAAATGGAGAAACAAATAATAATAATAAAAACCCTTCTTATACATTCTTAGACTCATATTTAGGCTAACAGTGTCCTTGTCAATGTCCTTGCAATATTTTCTTCCAGCTACCCCCAAAGTAAATCAGAAACCACAGATACTAGAACATGCCTATCCAGATTGTTTGGTACCTCTTCTTAGAGAATCAGTTTAACTGACTGTGGGGGATTTTTTTAAATCTCATTTCATAACACCTTGTTTTTTTTTTTCTCTTTTTTTTTGCATGGAGAGGGAGGAAAAAAAAAACTTGCCAAACAAGTATCCCACATTCTGAAAGCTCTTTTTAGAACATATGGTCTTATCCTTCAGAAATTATGAGTTCTCTTGACACAGGCTGTGACAATCATGTTGCATATGAAGCACTGCTATATTCTAATTACTCAGTTATGCCAGGCTTTTCAACAAAACTTTCCCAGAAGTTCCTGTCACTCAATTCTGAATGCGCATTCAAAGATTTGAAGCTTTAATGAGCCTTGATCAAGTTAAGTAATGGCCCCACCCAGCCTGCGAAGACAATCTCCGCGCAGGAGTGATGTTAAGTGTTTTGGCAAGACCCGAAATAGTCAGCCTGAGGCAATGAATAACAAGTCTAAGCCAACTACCAAAGATTTAAGAAAACTTCTGCCTAGAAACAAAAGTCTCCCATGAAAACGAATCCCACACGCTGCTGTCTCCCGGGAAGAGATGGTTGCATCATGTAGAGCTTTGAGAAATGAGAAAGGAGCCAGGCGGGAAGGTGCAACAGCTCACGTTTCCTCCATACCTTTCTGTAAATGCAATCGGTATTGACATTATGATAATAAACTTGGTTGGGGTCATGCAGTCATCTCTTGACTTAATAAAGGAGTGAATTTGGCTGGTGCGTTAGATAATCTCTGGCCATGAATGAGCTGGTGCCATTGCAATTAGCATTTTAAATTTTGCATATCCATACAAGCTGAGAAGATTTAGTCTGGATGGAATTTGTGTTTCTTTTGGACTTTAAAGAGAAAAATCTCTTTTTAATGCTGAAGAGCACTGTTTCTGATTTTGCTATATCTCTCTTTGTCCTTCCCTTTCCAAAACTCTGAAACCTTATCTTACAGAGAAGTAGATTAAAAATAAGTTTACAGTGATAAGACCAAGTGGCTCCTGGAATAGAACAGCACAGCAAACTGAACTACATAAAACCTTGTTATAGCAATTACCCCACTGATTATTTTAACCAAGTGAGAGTCATAACCCCAGTCTCACTAAAATGATGGCAAAGGTGCTAGTGAGATGCATCTCCCTGAAGTTCATCTATCTACAAGGTGGATGTTTACATGGGAACCCTTTGGCCGAGGTCCCCTTCATGATCACTAGCGAGGAGCAAGCAGGCTCAGAGCAGGATTCATCTCATTCTAACAGGGATCTGTGAAGGACTCTGGGATAAATCGCTTCCCTGACAGTGTGATGAACACAAAAGTCAACAAGGAGTCAGAATTAGCACATTTCCAACAGAAATGAGGAAGTTCAGATTTTCAGTTCCCTACTAGGGTTAGAATTTATAATTAATATTGTGGCTACATGTATTTCCCCTCTTTTCTTTTCCAGTGGACATTTCCCATAAAAAAATTGCAAACAAAAGGAACCATCTGTTCATAGATGCTCAGCAAAACAAAAAGAAAAGCATCTTTAATGGCGACCATATTATGTAGTAAGAATACACGGGAATGAGACACTCCAGAGCCAACTGAACGCATCCTGCTCCACCATCCAGCTGCCTGAGGTCTCATACCCATCTGAGGTGCTGCAGCGTATCAGCATGGTGATCTGGGAAGGAGGAGAATGCAAAGTCATTCCTAGCGGAGAGCTTTCCTCGACCTTTCTTCTACCTACTTCTCCAGCCGAAATTCCTATCAGCTGAATCATGTCACGCGGTCACCCTCCTTTTCCATATCGGACATGTGAGTGCAAGCCACAGGGTGTAGTATCAATGAATCAGCCTTTGTAAAGCCTCCAAAACTCACACAAGTTCCCCCAAAGAGGAATGACTCCAAAGCAAAGCAAACTCAGTGCCACGTTCCTTTGATACCCTCCATCAGCCCAGTGATGCTGAGACTCTAACATAGTGCATATAGCCACAAAGAATATACTTTAAATAGGTGTCTTGTTGCAAATCTGTGAACACGGTTAAGCGTTGATAATATCTCCCTTCACGTTCCCTCTGGGAACAGCTGCTATCATTGTGATGGACCATCTGCATCTAGGAAGGTAAGCTAGCAAATATCTCTAGGATTGCTTTGCTTAATGAGTGGGTAAGGAAGGGCAATAAAAACTAAAGTGGTAGCAAGATACTCCTTTTTCTGTGTTTTGACCCTTCTAGCTCCTACGCCTGTTTCCAAACTCTTGTTGGCGAACTGGGTCTGGGTTGGTTAAGTCAAGTGTTACCTATGTAAAAACTGCTGACAACTGCCCTGGTCCTTTGGAAAATCTTTCCATAAGGACCAGAAAGATGCAGTCTAGCTCAGCCATCCTCTCTTTATTCTTGGTTTGTCTTTATTTTTTAAAATGAAGATCAAACATTCACACCATCTGAAGATGGGTCTCAGATGGTCGAAACTCCCAAGTTCAGCAACAAGGTTCACCCCTTGGATTTTGATGTAGGGCGAGGAAACATGCTGTCTTCCCAGGGAGCAGGGCACGGAAGAGCTCGAGGAGCAGGAAGGGCCGGCATGTGTAGGAAAGCGCTTGTTGTATGGGCAGCAGGAGGCAGCTCCAAGCGTAGGAGGTGAGAGAAGGCATAAAGCTGGGAGTGGGAGAAGGGTACAAAGAAAAGTCAATTCTGAGAGAGGAGAGTGAGGAACAGAAGGAATATCACAGTGTGTGGGATGAGATGAGAACAGCGATGTAGGTTTTCAAGAGAACTTTAAAACAATTATAGGTTTTTACCATGGGAGGTTCTGTTTGACTAGATCAGAGCGCTCGCTTCCGCATTACGTGCCTGGAATTGAAGTATTTTTTGAAAGAGCATGCTAATACTCTGCGATTCTTTCAATTAACGTTTTATTTAAATGCTTTTAGATGGTTTCTAGATATATTAATGCCTTACTGATGAAATCTTGAATATAATTTACACATCTAAGACGCATTTGCATTCAATACCGAGGCAGCCTTGCAGCATGGAGCGCGCGCCATCAGTAGCCCCCATTGCTGGTGTCTTGCTGAATTTCCCTAGCTGCTTCTTTCTCTTCAGATGCAAAAGGCTGTAGATTTTGCTGAAAGCAAGGAGACAGCGATATTATCTGAGATCGGGTGTCTTTTCTGAATCCTAGCTTGATGCATCGTAGAGAACCACTTTAACTTGTATATGTGTGCACAACGTGGGCATTATCCTCAGGACCTTTAAGAGAGGCACGAGCATGTGTTTTTAATTTAATATTGTTTTCTGTTAAAAAGGAAAAAAAAGTCAAGCAAGTGTAACCTTCCTCCAAATAGAGCACAAGGCATCACTATCTATCCACAATGCATCTGCATGCTTCCCTGGAGGATTTTTCATTATAAAATCATATCTCCGTTATCAAGTTGCCATATCATTATATGTGCGGTATGTGATAATTCCCCCACCATTTTTTTTTCTAGCAGAGAAATACCAGTGAAAAAGAGGCTGGTGGCTCCAGCAGATACCTAGAGGGATTTCAAGTTTTGAGAATTTGCAAATGCAAACGGGACCTGGGGCCATGGGTAGATAAACAACGGTGGTTAGTGCACTGTATGCCGCAAGGAGCAGCCCAGTGGGTAGCCCTGCATTGGGCAGAGCCTCTGGTTAGTCCAGAGGGCTCTCAGGCTGCAGGAGCAATGCTGAAGGGGGACTTGGTGCAGGACGTGGGTTTTATTTATGTTTCTGGAGTTTGGGGGGAGTGGTCTGGGGAAAGATGACTCTGAACAGTTTAGTTTTCCTTAGCCAAGAGTTGATGCTGCACCTTGAGATTTAGAGATAATATAAACCTCATATACCCTTTGGAGGGTCATAGAAGTCCAATTTGATACATGCAGCATTCAGGAAACAAGAAAAAAAAAAGGACAAATTTGGGCTTTTTCCTGCTTTATTTATTGGCAATCAGTTTGGTGACTTCTAGGTGTGATCTTTTTAAGCTGCGCCCTGTCTCACAAAATGAAGCTAATCCACACAGGACCGCAGAATGGTTCAGGTTGGAAGGGATCTGTAGAGATCCAAAGTTGGATTTACAAAAAGAAGTAGGTTTTCGATATCGGCACATTGTTAGTCTGCAGAACCACTCACCCTAAAACAGCATGACAGCTGCAATTCAGAAGGACCCTATCTGTCTATACATCTCAAAAAGGTAGAACATCATGAATTAGAAAACTCCTGAAAAGCATACAAGTTTTAAGAGGATATAAAGCATCTTCTTGTTACAGAGAGCTGCAGCAGATGAGCCATTGGGTTCCTCCCGAACAACAGCTCTCGAGCTGCTATAAAGACAGACAGTTCCTGCCACATATTTTGCATTATCCAACAACCATTATCCCACACCTGACAACGTTCTGCAAGTTAATAAAATATCACCTACTTAAGGTCAAAATTGAAAAACATGCTTGAGAGCAGACAAATCTGACTGCAGCGTTTCAACATCCGCCTGAACGCTGAGATTTTCAGAGGGGGTTGATATCTCAAAATGCCTACTCTGTTCCTGGGAAATTCAGGAGGGGAAATTATTTCCCCTTTATATCATACTGCCTGATGGAAGTGCCGGGGAAAGTCAATCACTCATAAGGCAAAAGGGAAGCTGGAAGGAATGAGAAGGATTTCCGCGCTGACTTGCTCTGACGTGCACAGAACTGAAAAGAAAGTGGAGCTGACAAAGTTATTCTAAGTCCTTAAGGTAATTTTTTATTTATTTCTTTTTAATCACCTTGAGCTCTTGCCATTCATCAGTCTCACTAGGTTTACAGGCAAACTTCAAGCAACTGATCTAAAAACCCTGCATTAATTCTATGCAGTTCAGGCACTGGAGAGGGACTTGAGGTTGTGGCAAGAGTTCACGCATAGCTTGGCCTAATCAATATCCCCTTTAAAACACATCGCTCTTTTCCGCCTTGCAAGTTTTGAAAGTTGCTGCTTTAACTGAATCTTTTTCTCCTACGATTTCTTCTCCCAGTTCTGCATGTGCAGTGCTATCCCCAGGGATCTCTTTTCTTTTGCCCTGCTACAGCCGCTGAACTGTTAATTCCACAGACTTGTTCCATGATATCGAGGAAAAAAAAAATCACTTTTGCAGCCTTTTCAGAAAAGAAAGCTAAAATGAAATGCCAATTAAAACTTTCTGCTACTCTATGTTCGTGAGGGACTGACTCCGCTCACTGCAAGTGGTGAGCGACCTGTCAGGGAGCTCTGGGCAGAACCATGTGGCTCTCACAAAAAATAGGTCACAAGAAGAAGAAAAAAATGAAAAAAAAATCAATACTTAAAGTCTCTACATCATTAATCATATTTGGAATCTTTAGCTCTGTTCACGGGAGTGTGCTGGCTTTCTTTGATTGCCACCTCCTTGCCTCGTTTCGCCCAGCTGGTGCGGGAGCTGATGGGACCTGAGATCCTCAGGGGTTTGTGGCTCTTGATGCTGCTGCTGGAGAGAATACTTGGTGCGATTCCCCAGCTCAGTTCCTGCTCCTCTTCAGTTGCGGGAATTAACAAGAACTTAAAAGTTTTTCCAATTCTGTTTCTTCATGGAAATGTCCATCCTTAAGAGCTTTGGGGATATTGGTGGGCAAGAAGGAATTAGCACTGTGCATATAATAATGTTTCTTAAGACCTCGATTTCCCTTCTCAGCTATAAACTCAAAAACAAGCAAAAATTTATGCTTAGATAAAGACCCAAGTAAGTAACAGGTGGCTTTTTAGTAAAATGATTACTTTTATTATTGCATTCTGAATATTCAGTGTTAGCAGAAACCAACTCTTCTCTTGAATGCCTTTCCAAATTCAATAGCTTTATCCAAGATATCTCTGTTTATTTCAGCAAGGGCAGGATGGGGAAAAGCAGTGCTATTTCTGTAATATTTTATTTTATTTATTCTCAATGAAAATGAGAAGGTCTTTTTTACAGCTGCACAGCCTGTAATGTCAGCTTCAAGCAATCAGCTAAAAAAAACCCAAGTTACTTTGCAGGTTTGAGAAAGAGAGAAAAGAAGAAGAAAAAAGAAAAGAAGAAATCAATTCATGTTGTCACAGTCTATCTAGAGTCATATTGTCCCCAGCCATTGATATAGAATGAGAACATCTGGGGATTCAATTACTCATGACATGAATAATAATATTTCATTTTTGTTAAATAAAACTTTTTAGTTGCAGGAACTTCAGCTTACGTTCAGCGTGAGATCTGGAAATGGAAACTAACACTGACTGAGGCACAGGAGGCCAAAGTCCTTGGGCTTACCCTCAGTGCAGGTGCAGGAAATCTTAATAGTGAAAATATTTTTGAATGTCTACTTACAAGATGAGCTACTGTGCTCCCACCCTTAGTAGATTTCCTAACCATCTTGGAAGATTTTTGCACTAGTCACTTATTGCAATAGGCTGGTTAGGGAAAGGGCTGCACATCACCCATGTGAACCCAAGTTAGTGCCACTGGTAGTTGTCCAGCACTTTGGATTATTCAATCCACCTGCTTAAATAGATTTAGGAGTCATTAGGTCTTTATTTCAGTCTTATGCTTTGTGAACGTTCTCAGCTCATGCCTTTCTCAAGATGATGCTACCAAAGCCAGTTTGATAGAAAACAGTTTTAACATGTGTATGCTTATTTTTCCTTAGCTGAGTAGAGATCTCTACAACTTTTGTCATTGACCGTCACTGAACCCTCATTTTCCAGCAATGGGTGAGCAGCGATGCCCATACTGAATCTGCACTCCCCTGTGCAGTGCCTGGCTACCAGCAGGACTGTTGTCCCAAGCCAAGCACATAAACGTTGTAAAATGAGTGCTTAAAGGCTCAGAGACCAAAGACTCAGAGAGGGTTGAAAGGTATTTCTCATTTTTGTGTGTTAGATATAAACCTGGATCTTGTTTTCTCAACTCCTTTCTCCATGTACGTTCTTTAAGGCTAGACTATGGCCGGCAGACGTGATTTGCATCCGCTCTACAACATCATGGTTTTGCTGAGGCTTAAATGTTCCCCGCAGGAAATGGTGTGAATGCTGCAAAAATTGCTCAAGTCGGAATGAAAAATATATTCCATTAGAGTCCAGCTAAGAGAAGCGCGGTGTTTGCACTTTGCGTTTGTGGAAGTGCTGCGTATGGCACAACTTGCAAAATGCTTTGGGAGAGCAGGCACGGAAAGTGGGGTAAGTCCTCAGTGGCTCTGAACGGGCAAAACTACCTCACTAATAACAGTCAGGGCATCGCTTGAGACCCTGGGCTCGAACACGTGGGTTTGGGGCACACGGTCTTCCCTTGCTGACCTGGGAAAACTTCCTGGACTGCGGCTTGTAACGCCGAGGTGACCATCCCACAGGAGCAATTGCAACTCAGTGCCCTCCAAAAATAAGATACAGTCACCAAGTGCTGCTTGAAGGTCTCGCATCTCGTTTTATGTGAGGCATCTAGTCCCACTGTGATCGTTGCCTTTTAGAAATGTTTAACATTTATGGACTCCAGTAAAAATGTTTTTAATATAACGCAGATGAAGTATAAGCTGTTAACCTTGAACACTGGGGAATGTGTTAGTGAACTATTTAAAGATAGGGAAAAAATCTAAGGATTGTCCAAGATTTGCTTAGGATTCAGAACAGATCTTTCAGAATCATTCAAATATTTGGAAGTTTTTGTAAATTATACACCAGCTATTATTCCATAAATAGAGGTGATGCTCATAAGGAAGAGAATGCTGAGGAGAGCCTAGACTGGATTCTCTGCTGTGCTGGGAATATCATGACTATCCCACCAATCTTGTTTTTGCTCTTCTGGGACCAACACTGAGCATCGTATGCAAAAATTGGACTGTGTATCAGCTGATCATTTTTAACTGCTTAAAAACATGGAATACAAAACTCCATAGATGATTTAGCTCAAATACTAAGAAGGTTAAGAAAGTCCTCCTTGACATGAGTTGCTGGGATCCTTCTCCAGAAGCAGAAGTGTTTTTCCCTCAAAAATTGTATTAACATCTGAACTTACTCCCACAAGTTTCATCCTCTGTACTGATTTCCTAATAATATAATGTTGATGATCTTAAGTGCTAAAACAACCCTTAAGGAAAGGATATAACCAAGCCACTATCTTTGACCACAAATATTTCTAATGAAATATGACCTAGAGTGAGGATTTGTAAAGGATTTGTATTTTAAGGTGGTCTCCTGTGCTGTTTCTTACATTTGATATGAACTCTCAAAACCCATCTGTGATGGTTCCTTCCCTTCATCTTCATTCAAATTGCTTTTAAAAGACTCATTTTTTGAGCAAAGCTAGGAAATACTATTCCTGTGTCAGTCGGCTGTTCTCCCCAGACCAATGTAAATTTTACTCAAACCAGTAAGATATTGCAGCACTATTAAGTGACACAGATAATGAGCTTGAATAACTGTTCAATCCTATTAGTGTAGCCCTCGTATACCTTCCTTTCTTCCGCAAGCCCTGCTGCTTAGCATTCATACCACCTGATTTTAGACTAAAATTAGATTATAGGAATGCGTGCTTTTTATAAGAGGTCTTTTATTTGTTCCATAAAGTATTTAGCACTCTTTAGGCACTGCATAAATAAAAATGATCATGATCTTGGAATTCACCTTCAGGAATGGAAATGAAGAGATCTGAGTCCTTTCATTTCTGCTGCACATTCTCATCAGTGGGAACATGTGGACGGCAAGACTTTGTGAAAAAGTCAAAAAGACGCCAGCATGACAAAGGTGAATATGGCAAAAGTATGGGTAGGGGAAATATATCTTAGTTTTAGAATTTTACAACACGGATTAAAAACAAAAGCCTTATCAGTCTTTTTTAAAAAAATATCTACTGTCAAATTCAGTAATGTTTCAAGGAGATGATAACAACTGTTGGCAAAAAAAAAAAAAAAAATGCTAGTGGGTTCAAAACCCAGGTCAGCGAGTGAAATCACTTATGCTCATTTTAAGATTCAAAGGCTACATATAATTAGGAGACATTTCAAGACTAAAAGCAACATTTTCTGAGGATTCTGCACAGTAAAGAACAGAGTTACCTGCCTTCTAGGTCAGAGCTGTATCAAGTCCAATGATCATTTTTGCCCAGCTCCCCCTCTACTTCCCATAGCCTATATTTAGGGCTTGAAGTACCAAATATCGAAAGTTTTTTGAGGTTAAGCATGCCAATGTCCTCGAAACTCCGGGAGGCATCTGCTTAAGTCATTTGGCACTTTAACACTTGTAAAACGCTGTCTGCTAGGACTCACTTTAAATTAAAGCTATCATCAAGTGAAACAGCCAGTCTCTGCTATTCGTCACGTCTCCTCTTTCACGCAGAGGAGAGAGAAAAGCAATTCCCCAAGGTTATTCACCCTATCCCCACAAAAAGCACCTATTTTCCCTCATTTCTCCCCTGGTTCTTTAGAACAAGGACTTTTGTGATGATAGCTAAATTTAGGCAATGTGAATCTTTTAGGCAATGTGAATCCTACCGCTGATGTCCTATAATTTTTGAATGCAACAGTCGTCACTAAGCACATATGGGTAATCACCTCCCCACCCTATAGGCTCCACTTCAGATTTTAAAAATATCTCTGCAGAGAAGGATCAGATTGCACATAAGTGTGTTTTAAGATTAACATCGTCTGTGAAAAGTATTAGGAGACCTAAAACAAAAAAGTAAAACATTTCAACAAAAATAACTCTGTGTCACATTTTACGGGTGTTGAAGCTCTACTTGGAAAAAATAAAATTCAAAATAGCAAAGGGACAACTCATGCATAATTTGCTCAAAAAAACCCCTAGATTCACTTGCAGTAACATCACACCAGTTACGATCCCAAATAATTCTGCTATTAATATTGCAGCATTTCAGAAAGACCAAATAACATTGGGCTGTTGTTGTCCAACACATATACTGGAGAGCGAGGAGTACTGCTCGCAGCACAGGAAAACAATTTAAAAGGTTAGAAGAAAGAAAGTGATACTTAGAAATAAGCATCTGAGGCATAGAGGATGCCTCAGTAATTTTATTTTGCTTGCTTATGGAGTAGTTACTTAAATTTGAGTCTCAATTGAAAATAATGATTTTCCTCCGAAAATGGCAGCCATCCAAATTGTGAAAATCCTGCTCTTTCCAACAGCTCACTTGAGAATATTTAAATAGTGAGGACTGGAGTCTCTCTCTTTTCTTTTCTTTTTAAAAATATGGTTTCAAGCAAGACACAAGACATTACCCTATCCAGCTCCAGCTACTGTTTGACAGTGGAGAGATTTGGAGAGATTTTAGCTTTATCAGCCATCATCACCTACCACCTTGGATGAAAACTTTTTCTGACCTACTATTTATTCACCTCCAAGTAAAAGTGAGTCTTGAGAAGAGATTTGGAGCTGGAAAGCAGAACTGCTCCAATTACCAGAGATGGCTGCGGACAGACTCCTCCAAACCCATGGGTTATATAAGGAAGCATAAGACATATCCTATATCAAGGAAAATTCTGTTGGGGAGAGAGGCACGTGGTGGAAAAAAGGGTGTCCACGCCTGGCAAAGCAGCACAGATGACATGGGAAGATGTCCACAGTGCACAAAACATGAGTAAAGCTAAAACTGGATGAGCTCTGAAATTGCTTCTCAGAAGGTCTCACAACGGGGACCAGAACAGCAAACAGCCAAGCTCAGCCTGGTTCCCTCCTTCCTACAAAATGTCGAGGGCAGCCTGGGGGTCAAGCAGGTCTTTATGGAATCATTAGGATTGGGAAAGGCCTTGGAGATCACCAAGCCCAACTGTGAACGTCAGTCAGCACCACCCAAAACTTGCAGAAAAGAGAGACGTTTCATTGAGGAGCAACTAAAACCAGCCTGGCTGCTTTATGCACTCACCCTGCAGAACCCCCCAGCCTTTTTAATTCACCCTGCGCTTACAAGCAGCTACTTGGGTTGGGCTGTCAAGGCGGGAGTGAGCCGGAGCCGCATGTGAACACGTATCATCCCCAAACACAATGTGCGAGAGAGACGGCTGACAGGGAGCGATCAGGAGACGTCATTCTGCTTGTCATGGGGTGGGTTGTCAATTCTTCTCCTCAGATAAAAGCTTACTTGCATTAGATTTAAATAATGGGGAAGTTGCAGGTTAGCGGTTTTCAAAAGTATCCAAGTGACTTCAGCACTTAAATTCTATTTTCAAAATGATGTTGCCACGCAGGGTTATAAGTTGCTGGAGCAAAGGGAGCTTAGGCACAATTAAAGAAATTTATGGAAGAGGAAGGGAGAGAAACCAAAGCAAGGGGGCATAAAACTTATCCTCTGCTCCAGGCCCTTGGCTTAAGATATATATAATTCTCAAATTACATTTATAAGACAAGGTAAGGATGCAAAGTTCTAATTTAAACATACTTTTCATTTTGTTCTGCCACTGTATTTGTTAATTTTATTGCACATTTCTTCTTGTTCTTCTAAAAACATTTCTTGATGACACTTTTAAGATGGACTTTACCTCAAAAGGTAAATTACATTAAAGATTTAAACAGAGGTTCCAGAGATTCTTTCCCAGTTTTCTATGAAAAATATCTACTTAAATTATTCATTTCATGATTTTTTTTGACAGTAAATACCCACAGATTAGAAAAGGAGGTGACCATTTAAACCTCCCTCCCTTAAGTGAAATAGAAAATTGAGATGCTGCACAAAAGACAAGAAATAAAACAAATGGCATTTCTGCTGCCGGTACCAACCCAGTATCAGGCAAGTGAAGAATCCCTGTGGCTATTTCCTACTTAAAATATTTGTAGTTCTTCCAGTATAAGTGGTGTTCACGGAAGAGGCTTGAGCCTGGCATCGCTCCTTGGAAACACGTTTGTCCCTGCGAGGGTTCCCCCACAAAGTCACATCCGTGGGGACCCTGATGCCAACGTCGGGCTACAGAAAAGCCAGCTGCAAGCCTAGGTAGGCAGTTTTTGGATCTCACATCCACTGCTTAATTGCTCTGCATCACCTTATAGCGCCCGGCTCTCGTCAAGCTATAGATGCTATCAGCATTTCATTTTGATCTGTTATTTCCGCAGGAATCTATGCAGCACTGAGAGCAAAGACGGTTTGAAACAGGGCTGCCATAGCAGCTATAGAACATCGAAAAGGAAGGGGGGAAAAAAAAAGAAAAAAATAGGCCAGACCTTTATTAAATTTTAAAGTATGCCTTTGCTACACTCTTGTAAAGATCCAAATAGGGTATTCAAATCTCTAGAGATCACCAGTATAATTTCTTTATCATGTTCCATTTAAAATTTAATTATGTAGTCTACAACAAGAAGTATTTGAGTACTCTAAATAGGTCATGCAATGAACAACTTAATAATATTATAAAGTTTTCCTTGTGAAGATCTTTTCTTTGATGTGCTGTTACACACAGAAAACCTTACTCTGAAAAAACAATATGCACTCATACATATAATAATGACACGCTATATAAAAATTGTGAAGCTTCTTTATCATGTTATAAGCTGAGATTTTCAGTTCCTTTTCTAACCTGTACTCCCCAAATGATCAGAAATAGTTGGTACAGTAAAACTGACACAATATTATCGCTCAGAGTATTTTTATATCTTTCTACGGGCAAAGTTTATCTTATGAGGTTCCCTGCTAAATGATGTCCTCCAACTCGGGCTTTTCTGCTTTTGCCTATCATCTGTAACATTTATTATTCAGTAGCAAAATGTAAGGCTGTTTCTTCTTCGTCTTAAAAATCATCATTAGGGAACAATCAACTGCGTTTGGTAGAAAATTATGATATTAAAAGTCACTGTTTACCAAGACACTTTGCTATGTTTCCCTTATAAAAAGGCACATAGAAGGAGAAGAGAAAATATTCCCTCTTCCAACTTCTGACTATTTACAGGGCTTTCTGGGAACAAATCCCCAGTTTTCCTTCTGCAATCCAAACTGGAATTACAAATTACACCCCCCACCACACACACACACTTCAATTTTGAGAATAAACAAAAAATATGAAAAAAAAAAAAAAAACAAATGAGAGTCACCAGTGCTGAAATCATCCTGATATTAAAATAAAATACTCCAGTATAGACACATCTGTTCATGCTTGCAGAGCCTGCAGCCAAGGCCTTCTGGCCAGGCTTAGGGTTGCTGAAAAGGGGTAGATCAACCCAAAGACCAAATCCATCCATGAGGCGCTAAACCCAGGGAACGGCACTACAGCTACCTCTACAAATGAGGCTTAAAATTCTAGAATTATGCAGGGGTTTGGGTTTGTTTTCCTGACCCATTAGCCAAAACACAACCTGTCCAGGAACTGCAGGAAAGTAGTTCTTCATTTTCTCATCTCAATGTGTCAACCTGAAATTGTATACAATATAAAACAACTTGGGGGCTGGGGGGGATGATGACATCAGAGTGCTGCAGGTTTAGGAATTAATAACAGCAAAATGGCTCACGTGGAGCTTGAGCAAAGAACATAAAATATTAGATTAATACGTTACTACCTAAAATTAAAAACCCAGGGGAGCCACTCGCTTAGAGGAATGCGAGAACAGGTGAGTCCCAGGGAAGGCTTGAGGACCAGGCAACCTGCACGCAGCTGTAAACATTTGTTTTAAATCAAGACAAAACCAGGGCTTTTAATATTTATAACACAATTACAATGCCTTGTGCACATCGCTTACATAATCTGATTTTTACCCGCGACATCTTGCCACAGATGAAATTAAAGCCTTGCGGTAATAATTCAAAACGCACATTTAGGCAATCATTAATGGCAAGTGTGAAAGTGGATGTTTATTCAAGCACCTGCATCTCTCGTTTTAACTTTAATTTAAAGCAGAATTCATTTCTGCAGTACAAGGATGGCATGTTTCCAGTATATTAGTCATATAACATCCAACCAATTAGTGGCATGCAGTCAAACTGGAAATACTTTAGCATTAAAAACAGTAAAAGAGACAGCTAAGTGGCCATATGTACATTCCTAAGCAAGGAGACAGTTGCACCATGGAATCTCTAATTTTTCTATGCAGAATTGTAACTTCTTTGCAGCTAGGATGCACAAAATCTTTTAAGTAGCAGATAAGCCTGATTATCGTCCAGCAAACAAACAATTTCAAATGCCCAGAAAATTTCACCAGAGTATTTCATTACTCATGTTCTCACATGTGGGAGCTATTTCCACCAAGTGCTGGGAAATGTTAAATAAAAAGGTATGCAATCAATTAATTGATACAAATATAACAGGTTTGTACCCACAAAACAAGATGTTACATGACTAGGGAGAATAAAAAAATCAAATATAGCGAAAATAATAGACAGCCTATCAATACAGACAAGCCAATGAATGTACTCCATACGAAGCATAGGGAAAACTAAGTATCATAGCAGATTTCAACTTTCTTTTTCCTTCTCCCCACCCTTTTCTCTGCCTGCAGGAGTACAGCATTTATTGCATCCTCCAAGCAGGCAGGGCTGCCTTCCAAGCCTCTGCCTCAGCCTGCAAGCCCTGTCTAGCTCTGTTATTTTGCAGAAAGTTTTCTCACCGCTGGGGAACCTGATCCGAGCTCTTCTGCTTTCCAAACAAAAAATGCATTAGGAGACTAATGTTTTCTCTCCACCTTCCACGTTTCCCTCCCTTCATCCCTCAGGTGAAATATAAAGCAAAAGCAAGGCCACCTGCAACGTCTCTAATTGCACAACTGGAAGAAAGCCACATCTGGGATGTTGCTTTCCAGGTATGCAAAATCATGCTAAGCCTCCAAACCACTTAAAAGTGCTGCTTTACGTCCGTGTCGTTTTGGATGCTCTGGTGTTTCACAGATGTTTTACTGCCTATGACATGCAGAGTATTCCTTGCTCTCCCTGCAGGCCCGAATCTCAATATCCCAGCAGTTTTCCTTATGAAAAAAATCACGTTCTGGCTCAAAAGGTCGTGCTTTGGGAGAAATTTGCTTTAGAGCAACTTGCTTACCTTGGTAATGCTCCAGATAGCTCAGTGGCAGACTCTCTGAAAGACACAAAGGATGGAAAAATGAGTGTGTTTAAAGCAACTGTAATGTTTTAGCAACAAGAGACCATTATATTACCAGTATTTTATATAAGTGCAGAAGCACATGCACCATTTTATACATAGATGTGTCTTTTGCAGAGATCAGAATCACAGAATCATTGAGGTTGGAAGGGACTTTTGGAAATCATCTAGTCCAACCCCCTGCATGAGGGAGATATCCCGATTGTGATAAATGGATGGTGGAGTGTGATCCAGGGCTTTCATCAGAATAACGTTCTCAATGGTTCAATTACTCATTTTCTAAACATAAAATTATCACTGCTTCAAATGCCAGCACTGCATGATCCTACATAACTACAATGTAGCACTGGGCCAATTTTCCAAAGGAAAAAAATCCCATTTTGGTGCTGCAGAAATGAGATATTCAACTTAGATTTATACAAAAGTTGTGCTCTGAGAAAATGCTAAGTTATTGTTGAACTATTTTAACTTGGGTGTTAGACAATAGTTGTTTTCCAAATATGTGGGTTTTGATGTAATTTATAGCTTGAACCTATTATTTGGTGTGTTCGGAATTTGTTTGGGAGAAATGATGTCAGAGAGTGAAAGTTAGCTAAGGTAACCAACGTATTATGTTAAACTGCAATTAGCTACATTACCTGTAGCTAACTGCATGGCCTGTATACATGACATAAAATATATCTCACTTCTGTTATCATGTGATATCCTTGCTTCCCTCCCCAGGGCATTTGCTTAGACCTTATCCAAAAATCAAAATCAGATAGCTCCAAACAAACAATTTTCCTTGCTCTCCCATCTATAACAACTCCAGAAAACAATAATAAACAGACATAAGGGGTTTGTTCTGCTAGACTTGACCAAAGGTCCATCCAATTTCACATTTTATTGCTTAGTTGATAGATGAAATCTCTGTCCTATGGCCAAGGTG
Organism: Crypturellus tataupa; assembly: GCA_034781795.1. NCBI lineage: Eukaryota > Metazoa > Chordata > Aves > Tinamiformes > Tinamidae > Crypturellus > Crypturellus tataupa. Next base: position 662,117 of record JAWLRI010000001.1, on the reverse strand, counting down.
ACTCTAGGAAAGACAGCCAGTTAATATCTGATTTCCTTCAGCTAAGATTCAAATTGCAAGATTTCACATCTATAGCTTGAGATCATGTTCTCAGCATTGTACTGTCTTCTGCTGATTACCAGCTGATGGTACCTTTCCATCTCCTTTTACATTCAAAAAAAAAAAAAAATGTTAAATGGCATAACCAAATAAAATAGCTTTTGAAAATCTCTCTGGATTAAAGATTGCCCAAACCATTAGCTTAGCGATCCCTAAGTAGTAGAACCAGACCTTTGGGTTTTTGTGGCAAGGTAATCAACTTTATAAAATCAATCTCTGGACCTAATTTCTTTAGGAATCCAAACCCAAAAGGTAGATCTCTACCATGTACTGAAGTTCCTGCATTTGTACAATTAATCTTATGTAAAATCTGTTTAAACTATTAACCTTGAGTGATACCTCATCATCAAGCTAATTACCCCTTGTACAAAATATGAATCACCAGTTTTACATGACTCCTTTTTATTTTATAGTCTGTCACCAAAAAGTGAATAGGATGATCTTATTTACCTTCTCATTCTGCTCATTATCTCACACACCTTTACAAATCCACCCCTTCCCTCCCGCTTTAACAAGTCTTAATCTCTTTAATCTCTAGTTATGCTTTTTCCTGGGGCCACCTGATTCCTGCTATACACTTTTTTGACGTGATGACTAAAGATTTATCAGAGCAAAATCATAGTAAGTCAGAGGGCTTCCATAATTATAGGTCTTTCATGCTCTTTGGCACTATTTGGTCTATGCCCAAGGTGAAAAGGTCATTATTTTTCTGTTGCTGTTGAGTCAGTGACGCCCAGCTTTTGCCTGAATGGTTACATTTTCATTTTTAGGATCCATTCTTGTCCTAAAATGAGATTTAGGATCCTTCCCCTTCCACGGAAGATAAAACGGTGCCCCTGGACAAGGGCGACTTTGCTTTTTGTTGGCTCTGTCTTCAAGCTGTGCTGTTCAGTTTGCAGGTGACAGAAGGTTGCCATAAACCTCACGGAGTTTTGCTTGAAAAGATGCAGATCAGAATCGTGTTCAGTGATTGCAAAGAGGAATAAATAAAATCCAGACTTCTTACACCCTTCTCTTGCACGCAGCATTTAGGAACAGGCCAATACAGCGTATGGAAGCAGTTCAGAAGTCCCAGATACAAAGTGGTCCTTAGTTGCCACCCCAGAAAATCAGCTGGGTAAGTACTTAATAGAGACCAGTGACAAAGTCCATGATAGTGAGTCCAGTGGAGGGAAACGAAGATCATTAAGGGACTGGAATATTTCTCATATGAGAAGAGGTTGTCAGAGCAGAGCCTGGTCAGCCTGGAGTAGAGAAGGCTGAGAGGGCATCTCATCAATGCATGTGAGTATTTGAAGGGAGGATATAGAGAGGATGGGGTCAGATTCTTCTCAGTGGTGCCCAGTGCCAGGACGAGATGCAGTGGGCACAAACTGAAACACAAGAACTACCACCTGAACATGGGAAAAAAACAAAAAAAAAAACCCAAAACTGGTTTATTGTGAGGGTAGCAGCATTGGAGCAGGTTGCTCAGATAGGCTGTGGAGGCTCCATCCTTGGAGATATTCAAAACTTGCATGGACGTGATTCTGTAGAATGTGCTTGAGGCGACCCTGCTTGCGCATCGGGGTTGGACTAGATGATCCCCAGAGATCTCTTCTGTGGGATCTCAACCTCAACCCTTCTGGGATTTTGTGATATACATGACTGCAAATATGAGAGGCAGGAGAAACAGGTAGAGAACAGAAAAAGACAAGAAAATGAAATTAAGGTGGTGAAATAGAGAGTTGGCTTCTAGGGCATACAGTTGTATTAAATGTATTTTATCATTATTAAAATATCCTTCCCACTGGTATTAAAAGACTTCCTTTTCTAAGCCTTATTCATAAATTATACAATTCAAATAATTAACATAACATTTTCTGCAACCCGTCAATGAACTTGATCATGAGATGGTTCCAACAATCAGGAAACTGTTCCCTTCCACCCCTAATCATAAGCACATTTGTCTTTCACATTTTTGGGGAAACAACTTGAATATTTTAGTAAGGTTGGATGTTACCTCTTCTAAAAGGATTCCCCAGCTTTTAGCTACCTATTACTGTTCTGATAATAGAATAGTACAAAATGTGATGGCTCAGAAGAGAGGACCACATTTTATAAAATATCAAGTAGTGAGTCAGTTTACTCCAGGAAGCACCAAGAAGAAACCATGATTAAGGAGAATGTTAACGTGGAAACACACTGCCAATTTCTGCCCAGGGCAATGAGAGAATTGTGCATCTAAATTTCTAATGATTTTCATTTTTTTCTTAAATAACCCCCTCTACAAGACATACTGGCCATATGAAAACAATTATTAAAAAATCAATGTGGTGAAAAAAAGCCTGAATGTGATAAGAATTGTAACTGAAAACACTGAATGCCTTTGCCACATACATTTTTAATGCAATTAATTACATAGTCAGTTTTGCATTTGGGCAGATCAAACGCCAATTTTAAGCAAAAATGTGTGAAGTAAAGATTTTTGAAATCCATCTCAAACTTGAATAAAACTATAAAACTTACAAACAAAGGGGAAGAGCAAATCAGATTAGTTCCAAACTATGCAGGATTTTACTGTTTCTCATCAATTCACTGAACATTTAAACTACAAAATAATCTTTCAGAAAGGAGTTTACATTAATAAGAAAAAATATTTGTTTTCTAGAAAACAAATACAACCATCCTTTCAATGACACTGTAAATAAACAGTACTCTTGCTGCTAAAGATGGTTAATGTCCACTGTAAGTGGCCTATAAATATAAGAATTAGCAACATTGCTCTATAAATATATTTTATTTGAGTTAAAAAAAAACCCAACAACTTATGGAGCAAATTACTTATCAAGAAAATCCTTAACCTTTATTTAAAGATAATGGCTACTCATTCTGCAGTATTTCAAGAAACTGAAACTAGATCTATGCAACTAATTTTCATATTCCTACTACCCCCAAATGACACATACAGTAAATTATCATTTGTGTTTATTGTATCTACATCAAAAAAAAAAAAAAAGAAAACTTTTTTAAGAAGAAAATCAGTCTTGGATAAAAGCGAGAGAAAGAGAATACTAAGGGGAAAATGATTTCAAGATCACACATTTTCATGTCCTGCTTAGGATATGCAAGGACAACCTGAAAACAGGGAAGAAGAGGACCCGAGAGCTTTCCCAGGGTTGCTCCAAGTACCACTGAATTCAATGTCAATTCAATGCACTGAGGTGACAGAAAGCTTACATTAATATCACCCAAATGAGAAAAAAGGTATAGGACCAGAGGGGAAAAAGAAAACAGACTTCAACTGAGTCCCCTGCAAAAGCAGAGATGATGTTAAGGGCAGAAAAAGACAATGCTAAAGAGATGGAGAAGCCCTTAGGCAGAAGGCAACATTATGGAGCTGCATGTGATCATGCCATTTCCAGGGGGAATTTACATTTTCCAAGGTTTTTCCAGAAATGCTGTGTGATGTTCCAAAAATAAATAATAAAAAAAAGCCAACAACAAAGATGACATTCAATAAATATGTGAAGAGCTTTGGCCTGTTAAAGAGGCCTTGCTACTTATCCATCTGGAGATGGATAAGTAGCTCTTCTTGGAAAGCAAATAGTGAGGGTAGGGGAACGAGGTACCACACACACACAAGTATGTTACGAAATTTCTCTCCCCCATCTGAGAAATCCTTCTTGTAGGATAAGAGTAGGATGCGTGCACATCCGTGTACCAAGCAGGAAAGTATAAATATTTTAGTCAGAACCTTACACTGAAGTGGAAGTGGAAAGATTTGCATAAAGAGCAGCAAAACAGACTCACTGCTGAATAGTTTCATTTAAAGAAAGTTGTTCTGAAGAACAGTTCACACTGTTTGGAAAGTGGTGTGTTTGTATTACATGTTTTGTTCACCGAGAAATCATATGGCGCTCTTATCTCAGAGGCTGACTGGCAGCTGTTGTCACCGCCTACGTGCGGGATTTGGCACAATAAAATTCCAAGCCTTTTACTCTGTGCAGCATTTTAGTCCAATTTATTACTCTATCTTGTGCATTTGCAGAGGTGGAAACTGAGGCACAAGAGACGGGCAAGGTTTTAAAGGGCAACTGCACTAATCTTATGCATAGACTGACCTTAAGTGTGTGTCTGCTAGATGCCTACCATGAAACCTAGCAAGTTCTGAGTCAATTCACATCAATCAGGACTATGTTTAGAAATACTTCTTGCATCTGCAGCATGGAGCTTCAGAATGCTTTAAAACCAAATCACAGACAGCATGCAAGCCATGAAATGGCGATGAACCATATACCTAAGAAGTTGGGAAGTGCTAGGTCTCCATCAAGAATGGTTTTTCTTCTCAGAAGTGTAAGTATTCCAGCAAAGTAATGTATGCTGGAAGGGAAGCATGCAAAAAAAAGGGAAGATGCAAAAAAAAAAAAAAAAGTTAGCAACGCATTGCTCTGCCTGTCTGAAGCACAACTCTTCCTTTAATCCCGACATTCTTGGAGACAGGATGAAGCCTGCCTACATTGCAAGGAGCACATGAGGACAAGGACATAAGGGCTGTGGTAGGAGGTGTCTGAGCCAGCAGCCTTGGTGTGTACAAGGAGTGAGAGGTTTTGTCTTCTCCAGGATGAACCACCACAACCCAGTTAACAGCCTGGAATGTGTTACAGCAGTTAGTTCTATCCCTTGCTTTCATTTTTAATGAAATTAAAAAGAAAATCAAAGGCTGAAGTGATGTATCTAGTTTTAGTTTCATCTCCTTTGTTAAATTTTGTTAAAGAATATTATAGGTGGCACAAGCATTAATTGCAAGAGAGGGGATATATTCATGAATGGAATTAAGTACAAACTGGAAATAAGTAAGTTATTCTAGAGTACCACTTGAGGTGCTATGAATTTTTGCTGGAATATCCATCGACCGTGGACATAATTGGATATGTCAAGTGTGCTAATACAGTGTAAGCAACAGATCACAATCATGTTGACATCTAAGAAGTCCTATCTCAAGAAGTACCCAACTATTGCATAACCATGAAATTCTTCTTTGTTTTGCCCCACAGGCAAATTCCTGCTTGCCAGGACAAAAAAATCACCCGTTCCTCCAGGCCACTCACTTTCCACCTACACGCAGAGAGAGAGCAAACACCACAACCACCACTACCCTGCCCACGCTATGTTCAGCAACACACAAGAAGGGAGGTCAAGGAGGTCTGCTGGACTTATTGGAGTTGAGCAATACTACTCAGTGACAGTATTGACAGCTCCAAGACCACCAACCAAAGGGATACGTCCAATTCATTTCAATGTTTATTAACCAGGCCATCAAGAAATGACTTTGCAGATCGTGTGTATACATGTGCCCACTCACTGCTACGTCTACATACAGCAGTAGAGTCATGAGGGAAAAGGGAGATAAGTTGAAGAGAAACGTTAAGTTAGTGTAAAAGAAAAGTTGTATCGGGAAGAATGTAATTACTTAGTTGGGGATTTCACCAGGACTTGGGAGTCAATGCCTCTACTCTTGCAGAAAAGTGCCGTGGCATTTTTAATGACCACAAATGGTTGGGACATTGATTTCTCATTCCGGCTGAAAAATGGCACCTCTAAAGGCACACTTTGCTGTCTCTCCTCTTCTCAGCTTCACAAGGGGGATGATTCAGAATCGACTTGGAAGAATTAATAGTGCCTGTTGAAACACCGTCGTGAGAGACAACACCGTTCACTAATCTTAAACTGGACAGTTTCTTGGCTTTGGACCGTTTCTTGGCTTTGTTAGACTGCATGAAAATAAACAAGCTACACAGAGAGGGGATACAAGGCATAGTGTTCTGAAATTTTGAATGCAGTATTCTTATGGCCAGGTCAGTGTATTTCATGGAAGGTTTTGTTTCCTCCGTAACACATGTTTTTATCATGTCTTTGTTTATAACGTTATTATACTTTATAACTTTATTATACTTATATAGGCAGCAAGGATCAAAATGGTAGAAAACAATTTTAGATAAAAAAATGAGATACTAAAAAATACCAACATTTCAAAGGATTATTTTATGTAAGTATATTACTGTATCATGCAAAAAGCAGCAAACAATTACATTACACTACATTTAAAACTTCAGATCGAGTTCAGTTGCCTTGCAAGGATCACATATTTGCAAAAGCATTTCTGTGTGAAGAGTCTCTGAATGCACTAGCTAAATACTCTTTAAATACCAGCTAAATACTCTATTTTTAGGAAGTGATGTAAGATGTTCATATGTAAAAATCTATTTCTATGCAGGCTGACATTCTGGATGATTAGCTGACTGAGATAAATGACATGAGCAAACATGCTTGTTGTTTTCTCTCATGATTATTTTTAAAAGCTGCATTTTTCACAGTTCTAATTTTGCTGCTTCGATATTCCTATATTTTTCCTTCTTCTTTAGGATGAAGAAAAGATGTCAGCACGTATTCAGTGATAAAGCCTACAGTTATAACAGTGAATCTGCAGTATACATCCATTATATACACCGGTACATACCCCAAATAAAACAGGCCATCCTCATTGTGACTCTTTTACATATTCCATTAAATTAAGTTTTAAGACTCCTAAATATCTTTGGAAGAATGTGGTCTTATAATATACAAATCAAAATGCAATGCAGGTCAAATGCAATTTAGCTGCAAATCCCAGTCAAGATCTTGGTCTCTTGCCTGAAGAAACAGCCCAGGACATGAGATTAAAGAGACTCCATGTTACAAAGGCTGCTCTGTTGCTAAAGAGGAAGATAAAAAATGGAGAGAGAGATGGAAGAAACACAGTATTTTACCTATGTTTTAGATTGGGATTGGGGCACAGATGGGATGCGACTCATCTAGATTTCAGAAGTTAAAAGTTCAGAAAATGAGGCAGTAGACACCATCTGTGGAGACAAGGTCGAGTTCTCTGGGACACAGCAAACAGCAGGGTTGTGAGGAGGATCGTGTAGAAGAAACCGTGTTGGTCTGGACTCCTACACACTCACCTGGACAGCGCAGGGAGAGAAGGAGGTGATGCCTGGATTTGTGCCTTGGGGTGTATTTGTGCAAGCTTGGTGGGAGGAATGTTCTCTCACTATCGGATAGGAAGAAAGCTCATAATGAACATTGTAGACTTTCCTCCCCATATGCTCATAAGTGACAGGGTCACTTGTCTGGGTAGAAAATTTTGCACACTTGGCATTGGAGTTTTGGGTAGCTCATGGCATCGCTTCTGTTGGAAGCATCACCCCTTGAGTACTGGCAAAGAGATGGTGTGGGAAGAAGAGAAGGGAATGAGGCCTGAAACCCCAGCAGTAACCTGAGCTCCAATTTAGTTCTTGCTGTAGAACTGAAGGCAGAATCTGGGCCACGTGTTAATTCATCTGAAGAACTCACACAGTCGCAAGGATGTGTAAAAGGTACAAAGAAAGACATAGTACGACAGACGGAGACGACCTAGATTCCTTGCTTAGCTTCTAGGAGCTTGTACAGGATTGCAGCAAATATATTCTGATATCTGAGACAGCCTCGTGTTTGTGTTCAGGGCTGTTAAATGTGCCATCTACATAAGTGGCTTTTATCATGTAGCAGCTGCTAGTTGTGTCAAATGCTGAATTCTTTTCAGTTTAATGATGAATGACTTTTTTTTTTAACTAACAACTGTTTTCCATTGAATATCCCCCCAGCCTCCTCCCCCACTTTGCATGTGCTAAGTGTTCAAAATGTTGGGATTTCCTGGTGCTGGACACTCGAACTAATGTACACACATTTTCAGGAACCGAAGGTATTTGGGAGCTTTGTTTAAAACTTCTTGCGGAGAAGTAACCCTTGATTCACCACCAAGCAGTGCTAAGCTTGAAAATAGGATCCTGATCTCAAAATATTTCACTGACTTAGAGCAGTTGTGCCAAAATGAGCAATGGGAAAAGCAAAATTCTTTGGGGTCCTTCAGCAACTGTGTGGTTCAGATATTTATTCTGCATTTTATTCAATGCAGGGCTGGGCATAGATATGCACACGGGAATCTCTGAAATCTTGTGAAGGCCTTCTGGAATGAAATGAGCTATTAAAACACAAGCATCACCGAAGAACTAACATTAGGTTAGGAAGGGGATGGCCTTGTTTGCTTGATTCAGCATGCAGAGATTTACAGAAAACTGGTAACTATATATATAAAAAAAAGCATCTTTTCAGGTTGCGAGTACTCCCTACTTCCAGTTTTGAGAGCTGCCAACTCCTGCTGTATTTTTCCACTCAGAAGAAACTGGGAAGTATTTGCAAGTCGCATGAGGTTGGCTTCTGCTGGAGTTTTGGGCAGGATCTGGGCTGACAGGCAGGTCCACATGCCGCAGCACCGGCAGATGCAGCTCACCCTGCCCACACGCTTAGCTGGGGAAGCAGGAGCAGCTTCTAAAAATGCTGCGACTGCCTTCGCTCAGCTGCGGGGAAGTACTCAACAACTTTGGAAAAGCAAGCGTACATTTTGGATGCTTATCTTTAACCGAGTGTAGGTTTCATCAGATAAGAGTGCTACGGAAACCAGCCTATCTGTCATATAATACCCGTGGAGCAAACACTGCCAGCATCTCCTTCAGACATCTGTCCATGTGTCTTTTAATGAACTCAACACAATAGCTCACCTATTGTGTTGGGCAAGATCAAACAGTCCCAAGCTGGCTCCTTTCTACCCCAATCTCTCCTCCCTGTGATCCAATAAAGTAACAACAGGTTGCAAGGTAGGAGAACCGCTCCAAGGACTCTGCGAACACGCTTGCCAGCCAGCACGTCTGCAGCCCATTAGCTGCAGTTTATAACCGTCCTTATGCTATTTCCATAAATACCGCAGTATCTTCTGGAGTATCTCAGCGCAAACCACAACAGATGTTGGATGCCTTTATTCCTCCACTCTGGTCCGCTTGCTGCTTGTTTGTTCTTTTTTGACCCCCTTTTCTTTTTGCCACCTCTCTGTCCACAAATCAGAGCCGTTTCAAAAAAAAAATACATCAAGTTCTGCTTTCATTGGCCCCTCTACCGCTGCCCAAGGATTAATCAGGCAGAGGTAGGAAAGGGGATGAGATCTAGTCCACCGTGGAACTCCTGACCTTAAAAGACTGCTTAAATTTATTTGTGATCACCCCAAGTAGATGGGGTTGACAGTAAATAAGTCTGCTGAGCCGACCGTTCAGGGAAGCCCAAGTACACAAATATCGCTGTTCCCTAACCAGCTTGTTAATGTTATCGAAAAATTTATTGACGGTGTTGTGAAATTATTACATGAAGTGCTTCTAAGGTGTGTTCCTAACGAAATAAATCCATAAGCAAGCCCTTTCCTCCCCGATCCCGTCCAAATCAGGAGATGTTAAGATAAGCTCTTTAATGGCATAAACTATTAGGCTGCGATATATAGCAGGTACATCTATTAATCATCAGACCATTTATGCTCTGCAATTCCACCACGGTTAAATAACATGGACTACTAAGTACCTGAATCAGCTATTAGCAAGCATTCCCGCTCATTAAAACTCACTTATTTAGACTTCAGCAATGGTAAATGTAACCAGCCCTGGAGGAGTGTCATAGTGCTTGGAAATGGCACATTAAGCTTCATTTACCCAGCTCCGTTCACAGGCAGAGAAGGGAAGAGGGGGAAAAAATATAGTGAGGGGCCGTGTCAGAGCTTTCTGAGGAGGCATTAGAAAATGACAAATCTTGCAAAGAGAGCCATAAAGCTTCCTCAAGTACAACAGTCCTGTGAGGAGTTATTTATCATAGTTTGAAAAGACTCCTACGTTTAATACTATTGTATTGCAAAAGCTGATTATTAAATTTAATTACAGAAGCAGCACAGAAATAATACTTTATGGTGGAGCATAGGCAAAAAAAATGGGGAACACGGTTAGCATTCAGAGTCCTATCGTTAGCTTTTCTGGGAGAGCATCCACAGATGCATACGCATTTTATTCCAAGTTAGCGTTGACTAACCAGAATTATCCTTCACGAATTCCCGATCGAGGTCAGCGCATCCGTCTATACTTGGAGCGCGAAAGCAGTCGCAAAGTGGATTGCTATTTGGGTTTCAGCTCTTATCTCTTCTCCGCTTAACACCGGTTTATTAAAAACTCCACAGCTTGCTGACAAGAAATATTGCTCACATTTGCTTATTAGCAGCCCAGTAACACATTTTTTGCCACAGTGCTGCCGTTTGAGGCGAACATTTTATTTAGACCATGCTAGTTATCAGAAGGGTCTCTGGGCAGGAAATCTTCTGAAACAACAAATTCAAATTTCTTATTGCCACCTGCAAGAATGAGTTTAACCTCTATTATAGTGCGTCGTTTTCTCAGGAATCTGCCTCTTGCTTCTCGGACATCACTGTGTATGTTGGCAAAATCTCTTTTTAAAAAAGAGGTTTTTTATAAACCCTTCTCTCTTGCCTTGGGATATACATGCACACATTTTTTTCCAAACTCCTAGGCAGAGCGAACCGAGACGTGTGGTTTCTCCCTCATTTCTTGGACCACAGTTCACGCAAGCATCCAGCGTGCAGCAGGCAGGGCAATAAAGCATCTCTCTCCCACTGCTCTGAAAGATCCCTTCTGGTCCACAAAGTCTGGAATATATTAAAGTCTGAATCCTGTTGCTGGTCCAACACTGAAACATTTTGCAAAAGAATGTCTTGGAAGGCGTTTAGCGGCAGATAAATTTTATCTGACTTTTTGGGATAAAAGGAATGGCTTAAAACAGGTTTGGAGGACCGGAGATGACCTTGGCACTTCAGGACAGATTGAAGGCCATTACAAAAGCATGAACATATTCATCCATAATACGGTGTGACCCCTCATTATTTTAGCAGAGATCTGTTTTGCAAGAGGAACTACAACTGGTAGATTTGAGGCTCAGCAGCCTGCTTTAAGTATTTGCGTTCCTTCTTCAGGCAAATACATTACAAAAACTTCATGTTTTACGGACAAAACTGGAGTCAAACACTGGAACTGCATGTGACACTCCTGAATAAAATGAAGATTGTACATTAACTGCAAAGAGAAGAAATCAGACTCTACCTTTAGGCATTCAAATCCATAGATTTTTTTCACATGGACTAATGACTAGTGGTTTGTATCTTCAATAGGGCTGCATCTAAAAACTTGTGGATAGAGACCTCATAAAGATTTTTCAATGATATTGCAAAATAAAACAAACAAAACATTGGTCATCTACCTGCCTTGGTAGAAACCAAGGACATTTGGGAAAAAAATCTCCAGGTCACATCAGCTCGTTGGTATAAAAGAAAGCGAATTTTCCTTTTGAAGGTTTTTGACTCGTTTGCAACAGATAAATCACTGCGGCAGCACATTCCAAGTGACAATTATCTTGCTGCTATAGCCATAAAAATAAAATAAAATCAACACAGAGAGAATTCAAAATAAGAGACCTAAATTATATATAACCATAGTCATAAAACTCCACCTCTGCTGAAAGTAGCTCTATGCACTATACATATGCCAGGATCTCTTAATCTGCTGCTGATGTGCTGCATATTGCAGTCGTGTGCAATTACAGTTAGCTATAATTAAGAACAATTACAGCTTTTATTTCTCCACTTGTTCTTTAAAAAGCGCAGTTGTAATAAAACTTTTTTCCCCCCTCTCTCTTTTTTTTTAAAGGTGAATATAATTATACATCCCTATAACATCTCCAATAATTAGTTTGACTCAAGTTTCTTCTGGAACAATTTTCATTTTAACTGTCAGATCTGCCATCTATAGTCAATAGAACACATTATAAAAAATTCTATCATTAACCTTTTTTCACCCTATAAAATTCTGCAAAAGAACTTGAAGAAATTGAAGAATTCACTGCTTAAATGTTTAAAGGCCAAACTCAACTAACACCCCTTCCCCAGCAATCCCTTTTTAATTGCATTGAAACATTATTATTAGTATTATTATACCAGCTAACTGTAACAATAATAAATTAAAGCTGGGTATAAAAGGTATTTGGCATCTCTCTATATTTTATAGGCTGCTTTCCAACCCAGTTCTCATAAAAGAATCTCTCTACTGTATCTTTGTTTAGAATCTACCGCGATTACCAACCATGCAGACTGCAGGGAAAAGTAATTAAGTTTAATAGAAGCCACCCTCATTTTTGAAGCTGCCCTCAATTTAAGCCATAGAAGGAGAGTAATTAAATTTAATGTGTGCCACAGCTTTTAAATGAAGATATAGCATGTAAAATTCTCTTGGTGCGCAATGCATCTTTTCCTTGCACAGCAAAATAAGTGTTGCGATGCAAACAGGTACCAAACTACAGCCACTAAAGTCAAATTAGTTTTCTTCTTCTATCAGCAGCGCTTTCCAGATGGCCAGGTAGGGCCTCTAGATGGATGAAGATCAGCGTAATTTAGAGGGTGGGAATTGGGAAATCTGCAGCAGGATCACGACTGAGCTCTTTCCTTATCCATCCTTTGCCACTTTATCTGCTTAGATTAAGTTTAGAAGAAGTAAATTCAGCATTAGTTTGCTTAAGTGCTCCCCAAAAACATAATATGTTCAGCCTGCTCCCAAGCAATCTCCTATTTTGAGCAGAGATTTGTTCCTCTCCTTAGAGCTGAGCAAAACTTCTGCACTGAAACCAAGACCAGGCTTCAAGAGGCAAAACTGGGACAGAATTGGTTCAAAGCTCCTCCCAAATGTGAAGAAATTGTGGACAAAGCAAAGAAATCCCAAGTATGCCTCAAGCCTCCCGCCCTCACAGAAGTGCTGTGAGTTCCCAGTGCATCGGACAATGAAAATTCATGGACAAAAGCAAAAAATCCAAAATAAAACACAGAGGCATGAAGAGAATAAATAGATTCTTTCTTCCAGCCCACAACAGAGTCCTGCAATGCACTCCCCATAGTTTTTTTTTCCTTTTTACCTACATTATTTTAGCCTTAGTGCATGTGCCATAAGAACCCGAATGGGCAACAACAAGATTTATGCAAACCCCCAAAGCAAGATTCAGCTGTCTTTCATTTTTCTGTAGCACTACCAAAAGGCAACGTTTGCAGTAGTAAACAAGAGGCAACCAGAGTCATGTGTTTGGTTGACGAGATGTCATGTGGCCCTGACAAGGCCCACAACCCATCCATCCATCAGCACCGGGATTGCTCAATAGACACACGTGCCAAGTCCTGAAGCCAGGGCTAATATAAATTGCAAGCAATTTGGGAAAGAGACTGCATTTTCAGTTATTTTTAGTTTTGTGAAAGAAAGATGTGATTTGTTTATAGATCTCCTGACAAAAAAAAATTTTTTTTTGGTTTAGAAGTAGCAAAATAGGGACAAAATTGCTGTTTAAATTCTAATTTTTACTCAATTATATTTTAAAGCAATCATACCAGATGCTGGAACTAAAGCTACATAATTTTGCTAAATTTGAAATGAAGCTGCAAAACATTTCAACATTTACAAAGAGTAAGGGGGAAAAAAAATCCTGCTAATGCCAGGAAAAGAATAAACTCAAATGCTATTGCATGAATAAACTCAAACGCTATTGCATGACAGCTCTGAACGGTTGGCACGAGTGGAGATATATCTCCATAACGATGGCATCAAGGAAACTTGCATTGCAAATACCACTTCATCACAACGAAGAAAAAACTTGCAGAGAGTTGGGGACAGAACATTAAAATGCTCCCAAAATCCCAAATAGAGCTAAAATGAAACTTGTTACCACCTCTTGTTCCTCATCCTTGATCAAAACTACCTCTCTCGGTCCAACCTGCCTGCTTGTTCATGATATTTAATTCCTCTACTGCTTCATCCAGGAAGCAGAATCCTGTTCTTATACATTTCACAGTCAATATTTTGGCCCTTCTACTGTTGGCTACCACCAAGTTGATTCCCTAATACTCCTCAAAAAGAGCTGCCTTTCCCTATGTGCTTCACCAGAAATGTGGGTTGAGGACGGGCTGATGATAAGCTTAAGGGAGACAAAATAAAATAGATCAGAAAATAAAACTTCAGAGATCCCTCCACTGAATTCTCATCAGCTTCTAGCAGGAATTTCTGCAACATGGTCCTCATCCCTCCCCTCATCTGTACTTGGAGGCTGTGAGTCTCCTCCAGTCGCATTGCAAGGACTCCAGGTACCAGTGGGACATGGCTTAAACCAAGGCACTGGAGCAGCAGAGTTCCCCCAGAGTACAGCAGGCTACGCTGCAAAACTGGTTAAAAATCAGAGCAAAGCTCACAGGAAACTTCTGAACAAATGCTACGAGATCCTGGAGCACATGTTACAGCTGTAGCCACCCACGGGTTCCTCCTACAGAACAGAAACACTGTGAGCAAACGCCATTCACTGCAGAAGTTGAAAAATAACTCCAAAAATGCAGCCGTAAGTATGAAGCAAGAGCTTAATGGGTGTTTCCTGGGGAAAAAAAAATCTGCAGAGAGAAAATAAAAGTTTACAGGACACAGCAGATCGAGGAAAAGCAACCTTGCTTGGGAAGGTCATAGGAAGGTCTGTGCCTGGTACTTGGGCTTATGCTAGTTGTGATGTTCTTCACTCTTTTCTCACTCACTGAAGAAAATCAGATTTTAAAGTAAAGAAGTGCAACAGTGAGTGGGATGGGAAGCACAGTCTCTTACTTCCAGTATTAAAAATAACTAAATGAGCCAAAATAACCCTGGATAACCTCAGTTACAAAACTTTCCAAGTCTTTAAGGACACATCTCTCACAGAGAGATGATGGTAAGAGATCAATGTGCCATTTGACACTGAAAAGGGCTGGATGTCCTGAAACTTTCTTATAGTTGAGGGGGGAAAAAAGGAAAAAAAAGATAAAAATAAAAATCAAACTACATGCTTTCTACCATGGTGTTGATTTTGCATGTTCACTATTGCAATGACGATTCAGTTCTACGAATAAAAAAAAAAAAAAAAAAAAAAAAAAAAAAATCCCCGATATGTATGATGTGGATGTGCTTGGTCAATCAGCAGGATATTCTGCTTCAAACATCAGATCTGAAGCTCTTGCTTTGATTTTTTTTTCAAAGCTACAGCAGGATTTTATACTTCTCCTAATGTCAGTGAGGTCCAGGTAAACGTTACAGCGTCTAGAAGTGCAAATTAGAGACAATTATAACCTGGCTAACCTGACTGGTCATTGATATGCCTGGCACAGCTCATCTGCCCTCCGAGGAAACTTGCCACTATCGTTTCCTCCAAGCAGGCATGTTCTCCACTGGAGATACTCTGGATGAGCCGATTACTCCGATCAAAGGAGGCAAAACTGGGGAAGGATATATTCCCCTCTTGGGAAAGGACTGCCATAGAGGGGGATGGATGTATTACCAGGTGAGCTAATACTACCATTCGCTCAAACTGATTCCAAAGGAATTCCCCAGAAGTTGTTATTAAGAAAAAAAAATGAAGATTACCCTTTCTGGGGCCAACTGCTCAGAGTGACCACACTGACCATCCCAGGGAAAGGGGATGTCAACAGTAAGTGAAACTCCCCAGGGGTCCATCACAAGCTGCGATGGGGATGTGCTGTGTTGCAAACTGATGCCGAGGGCCCCTTGCAGCTGAGACCTGCCTTGCGCCATCAGCTCTGCAGGATGGGAGGAATCGTATGTAACTACCCGAGCTGTGAACAAACTAGTGTCAAAGAGAAAAATACTAAGAAGAATAAAAATAACTCTCAGTGAAAGTCTTTGAGAAGTAATCAAAGTCAGAGCAACAGGAAGACCCAACCTTTCTACCCGAAGTGGAGATACCTACAGGAGTTTATTTTTGTCTATAAGAGTTTACTCCCAGCTGGGAAGCATGTAATAATGGCAATCCCTCTGCTTACATTATATTCTATTTGGGCAGAGGCTTCTTTTCTCTGGTATTTACAGAGCACTGCTAGGACTTTGAGGTGTCACCTCAAATGCTTCAGTAAATGCAGTAATGTTTCAATACAAAAAAAAAAAAAAAAAATCTCTCTGTGGAAGTTTTAACCTATTTAGCATCTTTACTTGTTCAGGTGAAGGACTTTTGTTAAGCTAAGAAGGGAGTTTTCTCAGCTGCATCACCTTACCTTTGCAGCCCCACTTACAATGGCGAAGTTCAGGCTAAAGGACAAGCCCCCCAAACAACAAAACCCCCATCTTTTTCTTTAAAACATGACCTTTTACTCTCAGGAAATGTATGTCAGCTTCAATCTCTTCAGCCTGACCCCAATCCGTCCTATTTCCCGAATCTACAGTTCTCTTCAAGGAAACCACTGCTACCTCGGGCTACGATCTCGTCAGATCTCATAAGCGAAATGGGGTCAGGCCTGGCTGCTGTAGTGGGATAAACCTCCAGGAAAACCTGGACATGCCAGGAAGATCTTGCTGGTGACTCATAGACTGGCTTTCCTTTGAATGAACATCAGATCCACACCTCATGACGATGATGAGGGCATCAAGCTCCTTAAAGCTTTGTATTTTAAATAGAAGGGCGTAGAGATTAAAAACACTGGCATGGCATCCTGATATGTTTCCTTCACTCCCTTCAGCTACAATACAATTGGCATGTGTAAAGTTTTATGCCATCTTTTCCAAAAAAGACAAATTGTAAACTGATAGTGGCTCTCACTTTTTCCCTTCTGCTAGTGAAGTTCATCTCTGCACCTCTATACCTTGTCCTGACCCAAGTCACAGTGGCTCGTCCTCATTTCATTTGCAGGAACTTTCTTTTTTAAACTTCTGCTATCTTTAAAACACTTCCAGCTTGGTTTGTGTCCAAAGTTCTCTGCCCCTTCTTGCTTCTCACTCTCTGTTTACAGTTGCTTCCTCTACCCTGGCTTGCTTTATGCAGGCCCTGCCTGTGTTTTCTTTCCTTGACCTTAGAAATAGGCTACCCTACCCCCACCTATGACAATTAGTAGAATTCAAACACGAGTATCCATTAAACCAAGCCTCTTTTTACCACATCTACTCAGATCTGTATCATGAAGGATCAATTTTGCCTGAAAACCACCCAAGAGTTAACCTGGAACACTAATTTCCATCCCAATGCAGAAATCACCAACATACTGCAACAAGAAGCTATAGCTAATTTACTTCATTTACTTCTTATTACACTTATGCTCTTGTCTATCTTGCTGCGTGTGAGTTCTGGCTTTTTAGCTATCACGAATCTATATAAGTTGCACTCTTAAGCTTTCTAATCTCAGGCTATTGTCTTTGGTCATGAAGCAACAGGCATTCACAGTGATGTCAAGGAACAGTTGGGACACCACAAATATAGTCCACAAGCTGGCATAAATTTCACAATGCCTAGATTAACACCTCCAAACTGTCCCCATCTTGTGGAAGTGCTGCCAGAAGGAGACAACAACAAGAGAGCAAATCTAATCTTTATTCTTTTATTCTTTTTTTTTTGTGTGTGTGTGTGTGTGTGTGTGTATGTGTGCATTTCTTTTTGGAATCCACATATCTGAGGAATTTTTACCTCTGCATTTGATTTTTTCTTTTAAACACACCCCATGGTATTTTTTCCCCTGTTATTGGATATTTTACCTTACAATTAGGACCCACAGACTTGCACAAAAATCAGCTTATTCAACTTATTTCACCCCACCATGTGCTCATATAGGGAATTATGTAATAGCAGCTCCTAAGAATCCAATTAAACATAGGTGTGGGAGAAAGAAGAACAATTTGGCGAGCAGCAGAGCCCAAGGAGTCACCTCCTTCAGCAATTTGCCCCACCAAGTTGCCTTCCCACATGCCTTTTTGTATGGCTAATACATGCTGAGCTTTCTCTCCCTTATAGCGACTACTTTCTCTCCTGTGCAATGGCTGCTATATTCATGAAAGCAGTGGAAAATTAACACGTCTGAGATTTCTGAGCCTGTCAAGTTTGGTTAAAATGCACCTGCTGACTTAGAGAGCAAGAAGAGGAGAAAAATAGGGGCAGACAGACAATTCAACTATGTAATTCCTGGTTCTACGGAAGAAAATAGGGAGAAAGAGAAGAAAGAAAAAAGAAAAAAAAAGAGGACAGACAACCCAACATGTGACTCCCAAAATGCAAAGAAAAGTATTTCCTGTGCTCACAGCCACTCGCATGCAAAGCCTTCATTGCAATGGTCAGAGGATACCATGGGCATTATGGTACGAGGGAAACAAACAAACTAAAAGAAAGAATGAGACTTGAACGGAGGGAGCAGAACTAGTTTTCAAAAGCACAAGATCTGATCTTTACATTCCCAGCTCTTATGTCTGCTTTTGCTTCGTGAGTGCAGCTCCCTCTTGCTTTCACTGAGAAAGGAGCAAAATCAGTTGAGATAGACGAGTAAACAGAATAGTTTAACACATGCCGCTGCATCATCAGCCTGCAAAGAGCTAGTCTACTTAAAAAGCCTAAACAAAAAGCACAAACAATTTATTTAGGGTTTCTTTATTTGCAGGTGAATTTCAGAAAGAGAAGGTCATTCCTTATAAACATATAGCTACCATAACATAAGCATATAAGGCATTCTCCTCTCTGAACAACTTAAAATTCTAAGGTCTATGTGGTTGGAAGTTAAACTTTTTTAAAAACATTATGCTTGCTGCATCCATTACTATCCCATTCCAATGGACTTCCATTGATTACAATGCCAATTCCAACGGGCTTCGCAAAGTACACCAGAGTCGACCATATTCCTCCACTGCTTACATGACACACTGCTTATAGAATCATAGAATGCCTAAGGTTGGAAGGGACCTCTAGAGGTCATCTAGTCCAACCCCCCTGCACATGCAGGG